>LR736863.1:8429211-8926292 GCA_902654985.2 Oryctes borbonicus | reverse complement strand
CTTTTAAGAATCTCTACTCTAGAAGGTCTATGTACCTTAATCTTATTCTTTATTGCAATAAGTTGCATTTAGAAGTATGAAAAAGCCCGTCGTTATATATATTTTCCTATCCGCGACCAATTGCAAAATTTGTTCGTTTAGTGATTCTCACATTACAAATAAATTGTTCCCTTATCCATCAAGATATAATTTCGTAAAGTTATATTGCGACAACAAAAATCCATTTGGCTTTCGAAGATAGAGAAATTTATCAAAGCATTCTTTTATTGCTAATTTCTTCAGTATGTCTTGACATCGAACGAAAGAATAATCGCAATATTTTTCTACATCCTGTCTCTTGTGGATTCTTATAACATGAAACATTAGAAGATTATAAAAGTATAAAAAACCATGAATGTCTTCAATATACCGAGCGTTGATCCCCGTCTTTCAAGGCTAGACTCTTCCCTGCTGATGAAAATCGGACGGTACGTGACTCCATAGAAGTTGCTCCGGGAACCGTCGTCATAGCCGATCCGCTCTTCAATGTAGCAATAAGCAAGTCGTTATTCACGTCTACGGTGCACATTTGAGAACAAAGTGACCTCCTGCTCCAACGTCCCATTGGATGCTCCTGTACGACTTGCAGGCGTGCTTAACAATGATTTAGCGTAAGGTTTGAACCAGTTGCAGGTTTTTTAGGGGTTATATTCCTTTCATATAAATTTCGCCTTACTATCCACCAACTAATATCGTTGACATAACAAAGCGATCATCTCGATTCATTGTAAACTGCCTTTTGCTTATTTGTGGTCGCCTATGAACTTCCTCATAAAAATGAGTGCAGCTGCACATACACTAAACTTGTTCCTTATGAATAATTGCCGCTTTTTCAATTCTAATTTTGAGTACATGTTATCTTAAATATTACGTATAACCCTTGCTCTGTTAACGTCTAGTACAAGCGGGTTAACAGTATCGCCAACTTTAGCGGTTTGTCATAATCTACAAATATTAGGCTTCATTGTTTTGCTACCGCAGATCCTCTTTTGTCTATTTTCATTCACAATAATATGTGCGAACAAGCATGTAGTAGGACATGCGTACATGATTTCCAGTTACAAACCCTACATAAGAAGGCGTTAATTTGTAGGACTACCATTCCTGGTTGCACTTAACACCTCTTTTTTTTTAATTTTAGTTGGATTGCATTTTTTCGTTTGGTGTTCCAGTTACGGTACAACTTGTACTTTAGTTTACGTAATGACTGCTGCCGTGGTACTGATTGATATTATACTTTCAGCAGGAACTAAATTTGGACTTGAGCATTGATTATTACTTTTACTTTCAACAACTTCGTACAGTATCTAGTAAATGTTAGATTAATTAGTATTTTCTTGTCTTGGATATCAGCGTTAGTTCTGTGGATGCTGTCTTGCATTTGACTATGCTGCAGCTTTCCGTGAACTATTTTAAGATCCGGCCGCATAAGTTTTAGCTCATTTGCCACAGCATTGGCACATTCTCGATCATTATCGGATTAATAAAAATACAAAAAAATATTTCAAATATCGTCTTATTATATTTTAGAAACCTTAGCTGTACAAATTTTGTGAGGTGAGTTTGATATACGAATATAACATGAAAGAGTTCATCAGTTTCCAATTGGATATCAATTAAATCCATTTTACAGCGACTGTTCATCTTAGAAGAAAAACCATGGGCTTAACCACAAATCCATTTCTTTTAGATCTGTTCTTTTCTTTTGCTGATAGGGTACACAAAAGGAAAAGAAAAAGCTATACTGTCTCTTAGGTTATAATTTTATACTTAACTTAAATGATTTAACATTTTGGTCCGCCTTCTATAACCAATACTAATATGTGTCTGGTATAGAACATCAAACAGACCTTAATTTTTTTACATGTTTTTCATTAGTTTCTTGCAAAGCTAAGGTAAGTTATTGAATCGGTTTGGACTTTCACTACATACTTCATTGTCAGCTAATGTCGACATTAGTAAGTTGAAGCCCGAATCACGATGAAGATAAACATATTTCAGATATTAGCCAACTGGACTGGTTAATATTGGGGTTAATCGAATTTCTGACATTAGGCGTAGCATATATACAAAATGACTTACTAACATACAGTGTGCACGGTGTTATAATAGTGTTGGGCACTATCGACACTTTTTGCTATCGATAGTACCATCGAGAGTCGGACCCTTTTGTAGTTTATGTTTTATTATACATTTGCTTATTATGTAGTTTGAGATTTCAATCAATTACTGTCTGATTTCACTGTTGGTTGATCACTTATTTCTTGTGTTTGTTTTCATTGGGTTCACCTCGGAAGATATCCTTTCAGTGTTAGCTGAAGAATGCAGCAAGTGTAATAAGTTGAATGCAAATTTGCATATAATTGCAAACTTCGGGACCACCGTTGCCATATTTAATATTGTGACAAAGGGGGTTTTGTGGCGGTATCACAATAAAAATTATTCTGGCTCATTCCTGCTATGCCACAGTTCTTGACGACACAGCAAGACTCATTTTAATGTTGGGAATATTTAAACTATCAATGTGTTCTCGTCCTTTTCTGATGACGAACTTGGTTCTGGCTCTTGTAGCGATTGTCCTAGCAGCAAATTAGCATTAGATTTACTTTCTTTAGTATCTGTGGTTGTAAGCCCTTAAATACGAATATGATCTTATTCTGAATTATCGTTTCCGAACTTCTTCGTAATCTTGTTGATAAGTACTGTAACTGGTCTTCATGTCCGGCATTGGTGTTGTATTTCTCAGCTGGTCATTAACTTCCTCGAATTCCATATCCTCTTTCTCGATGGTGTCGAATCAATCCAATGCAGCTCCATTTAAAAACATGGTAATTGTAATAGTTTAATACCATCTGACCTTTTATTCACTTTTGTTACTCCGTTAGTTTTTTAAAAATCTTCATTTGCTCCTGAGAAGCATATTTAGGAGTTGTATGCGTTCCTTTTTCAAAATCGTCCACTTCCTTATTGGTCATTATTTTACATTTTATTACACCTTGTGTTGTTACAAGAAGTGATTTTGGTACAATACCAGACACCGAGCACCTCCACCACTAGTGACAAACGAGCTTTTGTGGGGGTATTCCGGTCATCTATATTTTATGTTTATCGGCTTCTCTTACCTATGCATGTATTAATAATGCATATAATACTTTTCTACACAAAAATATGAATGTTGCAATTTCGTCGCCCACCCTTCGCCTGTCCATTTCCGCGATGCCACTGTTCTTGATGAAACAGTAAGGCTTAATTATATTACGTAAGCGATAATATCACTCATTTTCTTCCAAAACAATTCGACGTCGGCGTCATCATTTTTAAAGCCTAATATGGTGTTTCTTAGAAGCCGTCGTTCGTTTTCAGCAATTGCATATTATTTTGACACATTAAATTTAAAAAGTGTTTTGCTAATGGAATTATCGAATCGATGTTTCCATCACAAACGGTGTTTAGGCTAATACCTGGCGACTTTTGCAAAATGTTGCTTGAAATTCATGAAAAAATCTAGACATCTAGACAAAAACCTTTAAGGATTTTTAAAATTTAGTAACTGTACTGGTACCGTTGAAACAATCCTACGTTTTAAAAGATATTATGGCATAGTTTCATATACACTAGTAAGTTGGCTCAGATATTTTTGACCGTTCGGATTTCATTGCTTTATTAATATTCGTAAAAAAGGTAATATGAACTCCAGAAATTTAAAAAACGGTTTGATTAAAAGATCTCTTAATTTATTATAAATATTGTTTAAATTAAATTTATTATAATAAAGTTTCGTTGCTAGAATACAATGTCAGGGCGTTATATTGTTCTAAAATGGGGTTAACGATACATAAGGAGAGCCATCTAGTTTGCGAAGGATGTAGAATCTTGTAAAGGAGGAAACGATGGCTGATACATTTATGAGCAATTTCTGCTTCCAGACTGCTTACCACGAAGTTGTGTTTACCCGTCATTACATTAGCTCCATCCGATGCAAAACATATTAAATTTTGTTTGTACGGAATATTCTTTGATTGAAAGGAACGTTCAATTTCGGAATAAATGGTTTCCTCATTGGCATCTCTGGAATTAAGATATTGTTGGTGTTACTGCATGTATTGTACATATACTTACTTTTTAACTTTGCTACGCCTTCCGGTCAATAGAGAGGGGGGAGGGGGAAGGCGAAAATTTTCACGCTAACAGATCCGCAGTTATCTACCGTTCTGAACTTACACGCCCTTCTGCAGATGATGTTAAAGTAGGTTAAACCTAAGCAACATTCGTGGCCGCTATGCCCAGTCGGCGATTGTCGTAGGTCGCAGCGAAAAAGATTCTGGCTCCCGTGGCAGGAGCCACTTATACAGGAAGGCGCTACCCACTCGAATGCACAAATGTCCTACGTAGTCCTTGGTCGTGGGAACCGAGGTACGTCGCCAGAAAACACGCTCAAGAATTTCCCGATTTGGTGACAGATCTACTCACGAGTAAGAAGTAGTCGGGGAATAAAATTTCGAAAGAAACGAAAAGAAAGTAAAGAAAAAAAAGAAATAGTAGATTCAATTGTTTTACGGTTTGGCTTTATATAAAAAATATATTTTATATATTCAACTTATATGGGAATCTCTATATTAGTGCGAGTACACACGGGTTCGTCTACCGAAGAAATCTTGTTGGTTTGTACAAAGTATACGATTACAGTATTTTAATAATATTCGTTTTTTTCCTTCCCATAAAAAAAAATATGGTTTTCTTATGGCTCTATGGCTATAATAATAAGACAAGTTAATATTCCAAATTTGTAAGCATTATATTCTGATAACCTCCTCGTAAAATCAAATTCTATTAGGAATTATTTCTTTAACACAAAAAAGGCAACACTTTAACTCGAAATATTAAAAAAAGAAATAATAGTAAATTTAGGAGAAAGGTATACTACAATAAAAAAAAAGTAATGGTTTGTATTTTGTCACCCCTTGGGATGGAACCGATATTGCGGATCTACTTATCTGTTCGTCGAATGTGTAGTAAGGTCACGGTAGCTGGACGCTGTAGCGGGATATAATCTCGGCCGCTACTACTACAAGGCTCTACCAAGTCAACGACAGACGCGCTCCAAAATCGGTACTCGGATATTACATGCCCTCCAGAACAATTCTAGGAACGAAGAAATTAACCGTAGGACGAAAATTTTCTCAACAAAAAAAGGAAACCTCAAGTACATACCTAATACTGGATTAGAGTTCTCGCGCACGGAAAGATGAAGATTTCACCACGTTGGGTCAAACGGTGAAGTTCGATACGCTAAGCCGTATAAACTGTGTTCGAAGCTATATTTTTCGTAACTATGAAAACTAAATACCTTCTCTGGGTGAATTTATAGCCGCCAAATTAAGCGAAACGCCTTTCTCAAGGCAAAAATTAACTTCTACGTGAAGTTGAAGTTGAAGGTGAACTTCGGGACACACCCAACTCGTAAGAAGAGACTTATCGGAAAAGAAAGCTTCAAAATTGTTAATCTTCATCTTCTAAGATAAAATAGTTTTTGTGATAAAACATCACTCAAGCGAACCAATCGGAGAAATTATGGAAAATTGTTTAAAATACGTCACGTTACGACTTCTATTACGAAGAACGGATAATAGAGTGCGAAAAATTATTTCCTTAAGAAATTTTAGTAAAGTGTAGATAAATGGAAACAAAGACATTTACGTAGAATCTTTCCGAGATTTCTAAATACGAATAAATGTCTTTGATTAAGTTTGATAAATATTTTATTACATTGTAGGACAGGTATTCTCCGTTATAAATGCCGTGGAATTCAAATATGCCTTTTTGAAAGTTTTTGGGGAATCACAAATTCTTTGTTTTAAAAGCGCTTGCATACCGGTTGATGCAATAGATGTTTCTTTCTTGTAAACGCTATAAAGTGTAAAATCGTTCGTCTTGCCGCGAGTTATCCAATTTTTAAGGTTTTTTTCACATTTGGGTATACTTCTTTCTTTTTGTAAGGAAGTTCCTTCCCCTTTGGAATATAGCCCAGCATCATTTGAATGTAAGTATTTCAAATAATAAATATATTTTCACATGTATAATATTGCAACAACATTAAATTCCGTGAAACAGTTTTGACGATTGAAAGAGTTTATTTTTGTGTAAGAATGTTGTAGATGACAATATATATTTAACCAAAATATTTTTCTTAACTTTTCAGAAAATCAGTAGAATGTAAGTCGAAATAAGTTAGATCAGTGTGTTGGAATCAAAATCAGTAGATTTATTCAAAAATCAATAGGTCTGATAACACACATTCAAACAAATGTGTATAAAACCAATGTGTTTAGACATGTCTAACCTTGGCACTTGCAAACTGTTGCAAACTTCTGTTGTAGTATGCGCGTGCTTATTACGTGATACGGCATACGATTTATTGTTGGCCCCTTTTGTTACATTAGAATATGTAAATGTGGAGAGATATTTCCGGCCTGATTCCTACACAGTACACATTTTACTTTCTTAATGCGATTAGTTCCAAACTGGCAGAACATCAGTACAGAAAAATAGTTTCTACCGTGATTCTATTCTTTAAATAATAGAAGATGTAAATGGTGATCAAGGAAACTGTTCTTTACAAAATGAGAGTATGGTCAATTGCAGTTAGTGTGAACAAACCTTATGAGATAAGAATATAAATTTATCTATATTTTTTTATTCTTATTTTTAGCGTGGTGACGACCCAACAGGATGTATAAGCTTCTTGAAACTTGTCGTAACCTCAGGAGCCTTTTTAGTATATGAATTATGCATGCAAAGTGTTCCATGTCCTTGTTACTCTTCACCATAAAGAGTGAACCGCAGATAATTGTATCCCAACTACGAATGGTGACTCGGGAGTGTATCGAAGCCACTAAGAATTTTTTTTTGATCCTAGCGGGACTTGAACACAGAGCGCCCAACTCTGCCCAGTCAAGCGCAAGCCCTTTTACCGCCGGACCACCGAACCGTTAATTCTTAACTTAGGGTTAAAATCAAAGTACTTTTTACAAACCGTCGTTTGTAATAATACGACTAAAAATACGTACGACCGAAGAAACAAATGTTTATTAATGTATTATTATATACAGTTTGTGGCAGCTGTCAAGATTTACAATATGAAAACTGTAAATTTGCATTACCGTCTGCATTAATACAAAAATTATAGATTTTCACATTTATAAAGGTCTCTTCAGAGCCTTACAGTAATAGTCACGTAAAATTACAATTTCAGTTATGTAAAACAACTGTAATTTTACGGTAATTTTTATCGGTGTAGGGGTTAATGAAGAAAAATGTTTAAATAGTGTTTCGAAATACTGAGCATGATTGTCAAGATAAGAATACACATTTTTTTTCTTTCAATACCATTTGGACAATATTAATAATTAACTCGATCAGTGATTTAGAAAATATTAAGGAAAAAAATCGACATCTTAATCATTCTTTTATTTAAATTCCTCATCATGTCTGCTAATAGATATAAGCATCAGCCGTTTGCTTTACTCTGTGAACTCATGAAGTATTTTTTAATTGGAATATAGTTTTCTTAATTGAATTTACAACTACAGCAGTCTAGAATACAAAATCTAAAATATACAAATACTTTTTCTTTTCTTTACAATCAAACTGAATCAAATTTAAATATTTTAGATTTAAATATACCAATTCTGCTTTGCCTACCCTGTTTACCCTCACTGCATATTGTTGACTACGCCCACATTCATTCCCATTGACTTTACCAACTTGAGACGATACTTCTAATTTCATTGGGCTTTAAAAGTTGTTTTACAGGGGGCATAATTTAGGCATTTTGCAATCATTTAGACCGATTTGCTGAATAGGTACTCCAGGCTTCCAAGATGGTCTCGAACAAGCACTTGCTGCTGAGGTCGTAATTGAGGTAACTTTCTGGTATGTTTGTTGTAGTGGTTTTTTTGAGTTTATTGCGTCTCTATAATATTTTTCGGGGTTGTCTATAAGGGAACTTTGGCTGAAGTGTTGCTGTTGGTACGGGTATTAACGTTTTAAGTTTCCTACCCATCAATAACTCACTTGGCGCTGGAATATTGTTTTCGGGCGTGTTATTGCAGCTTAATACAGCTAGCACTGGATCTTTACCACCTTCAACAGCTTTTGGGAACAATCCCTTTAAAGTTTGAATATGGCGTTTCATCATCCCATTGGAACGAGGGTACCCAGGAGACGACGTTTTGACATCGGTGTTATATTTTCTCGCGAATTCTGGGTTTCTTATTAACAATAAGAAATTTACTAAAATAATCTACAATTACTAAAAAGTCATATTTGTTAAAAGATTTGTAGTCAATGTATATTTATGCCACGATAATTGTGGTACAGAGTGGCTCATTAATGGTTCTCGAGCATTACTTTTTCTATATTTTTGACAGATCAAGCAGGATAGAACGGTTTTCTGCAAATCCCTAGTCAAAATTCTTATTGCTAATCGTTGTAGCCTAGGTGACAATTCATCCAGCGGTTTTTTTAATAAACCAAACCAAGGCCTGCGGTCCCTTTCAACCATTAGACTTTTATGTCCAAACAGGAAATAGTTAAATCGCTGTAGACCAAACGGTCAACAAAGCGGAAGCATATTCAGTTGGATGGCTATCTTGTGAGATTACCGTTCCAAGTCTGTATTGGCTACTATCAACTGATAGCATAGTTGTCTTATGTGGATTGTAATAGGCCAATGCAGGAGTCGTGCTGATACATTGCTTTAGACTATTAAAACGGCTTTCCTCATTGCCACCCCATATTCATTTAGTTGTACTCTTTAGTAGATTCCTCAAACAAGCATTTTCTTCAGAAAGATTTGGTATAAATTTCGCATAATAATAGCATAATCCAAGAAAACGTTGCAATTCGGTTTCATTTTTAGGTGCAATCTTGCCGGTAATCGCTTTTATTTTCTCAGGATCAGCTAACACTCCATTCCTATTTATAGTATGGCCCAAGAATTTCAATTCATCAGAAGCAATGATCGATTTTCTTTTATTTAGCGTTATACCTTCTTCCTGGAGTTTTTGCAATACATTCGCCAAATTCTCATTATGTTCTTTTAGATTTGCACCACATCAATACATCGTCAAAATAAACTCCAGCGTTAGTATCTTGGAGGATATTCGTAATTACGAAAATACTCTGAGACTGACGAGAAAACCGTACGGCATCCCTGTGTAACAAAACTGACCAAAAGGTGTATTTATGGTGCACAATTTTGAACTATCGTTATCTAACGGTGTCTATACGAAAGCTGACGAGGCGTCTAACAAGCTAAAATACTTAAAACCTTCTAGTTTTTAGTTTTGATAGCAAATGTTTTTGATTTGGTATGTAATAATGCGGTCTTCTTTTGTTTGGATTCTTAGGATCTATACAGATACGAACATCGCCGTCTGATTCAGGTTCACAGACTATTGGACGACACCAGTCAGGTGCTTCTTCACCATTGTATTTAATTTTTTTTTTCTAACTCAATGTGGTATGGCCTCTTGATTTTGCCAATTCTTTCAAATACACTATTATACTTACTAATTACAGCTTCAGACGTATTATTTTCATTAATGTTGTTAACACTATTAACAATGCCAAATCTATTTGCATATTCAAGGCTAATGTGATAATTATTTTCGCCACTTACAATATAAAATAATACATCATTACATTGATTATTTTTTTTTACTTTTTAAAATAAGAGTTCCATTAGCATGTATCAATATATAGTTTCGTTACCCACTGATTTTATGCCAATCTACACTGATAGAAAAATTACACTGACGCACATTGGTTATTTGTGGCCATTAGTAACAGTGTGATTATACATGTGACATGTATGTTTTTAGCGCAATGTAGTATCACATTTGTATGTTAATTTCAGTTGTACAAAAATACAAAGCTGTTTAAGAATACTTCAGTTTGCAGGTTGGTGTACAAAGAATACTAAAAATTGGGGCATCTTATACAATTATATTTTACATACTATCAAAAAGGTTGGGTTTAGAAAATTAAACCATTGCTCCTAGGTCACCTATATGCACTAACGAGTTTTATCAATAAATTAGTAGTTCCTGTAGTAGATACATACATACATACATAAATTATACAAACAGTTAACATTCTCAGTTCAGTATATAAATTTCTCTTCTCCATCAGCATCCTACAATGTACAATAAGAACATAAGTAATTACAGATTATTTTAATGGAATAAGAAATGATAAATCTTCTCGAAAGTATTTTGCGTAAAGTTGTAAACAACTTTCTTTTGTGTTTGGTGCAACGTTTTTTTAAATTCTTTTTTCTAAACCATACTTTACAATAAGTTCTGCCTTTTCTGCTAGACTTTCTTCTAAACTATTTAAATTGGCCCTCGTGACGCCACTTCAAAGCGGACTTGTTTAGTAAAACCAGCCGTTTACTCCTAGTTGCATCTACAGTATCAGAGTCGATTCTAGTTATAAACGTTCTTTGTGCTGTATAAGTTCTTTCCAGTAACGGGTAATATTCGGGATGCATCATATCTGCGTCATTGTACTCTAATGAATGCTTTGGTTTCCAATGTGTGCAACCTTCAATACCGTTCATATTTGTCTTCGTTGTACAAAATCTAAAGGTAATTCGTTTTCTAAGCGTCGTTTGTGTGCTCTGTTCAGATAATTGTTTCGGTCAATTAATTTGCTTGTCATGGAGTAACACCCACCGCCAGTTACTGTAGCGTCAATATCTACACCTCTAAATGATTCTGGATACCTACCGACAATCTAAATTGCGAGCGGCAAATATTACAGTAGTACACAACACTAATTAACAATTGATATAACTTTAGCACACCCGTCACTACCTAAGAAATCTAAATAAATGCAAGGGACTATGTTCACCACCGTGATAAACACATACGCAATATTAGAAAAGGCTCGTCTTTTAATACAAGCGAACAATGGATAACTATTCTATCGCAATCGTATAGATACAACGGACTTGTTGAATAGGTCGGTTTAACATATGAATGACATCATCAAAGCAGAAAGAGTTACTATCTTATTGTTAAAATTACATTTTAGATGCACATTATACATTACTTACTGCGGAAATTACATTTTTTTGGTAAACTAACATACCTGCATGTTAAAAATTACAGTTTGGTATATTATCAAATACTTACAGTATTCAATGAAATTATTTACATAGCAGCCGCTGTTATTTCACTTGATTCCGTTCTATTGCACTTTCACTCTCACAGCAAGCGTAAATTAAGGTATACATGTATGGCATAGTTATATTACATTATTTTACACTGTCGGTAGTGTAAAAAGTATGTAAATTTACCTCAATTTTTCTCAGCGTACTTCATTAATAATATTAACATCACTTCTAGTGACTTCCAGACTGCTTTAAGTCAATTCTATGGTTTTGACAACCATTGGTTTGTACATTGACTGTACATCATTACAACCCCCTGTATGGCATTTATATTTGTATCTAATATTTCATTTTCTCTTACTACTCAAATAATATTATCGTTTCCATTATTGTTATTACCAATATTGTCTCTATCAGTTTTTTAAGCGAGCTTACTAACACTTAACCTAGTTCGATACATTTTATAAAACGACTCGGGCACGTGCTTTTTTAATATGTTGTCCACTACACCCTTTACGCTCGAATTTAGCACTATTTAGTTTTTTTCTCTCTACCTATTCAATTTATTTTCTTTTAACGCACTGCCACCATGTTATATATGTTCGTGGGTAGGTGTGGAACTTATTATATGACAAACAACACTGTTAAACTTTCACTAGCTTTTAATCTTTAAGTATAAATCTGGCCTACAAAAATACCTTAACTTGAGTGAACTTAACTACTAATTTCTACCAACGTTACCAACAAATTATTACACTCGTATATTATATCATACAAATTGTGAATGAAATATCTAATCATATTGTTGATTTACATGAAGCATAAATTTTATGTGCATAATTCTGTACAAGATTCTGCGTCGTGTAAGATGTTGCGAGGTTTGCAAGGTTTGTCTATAAAAGAAAGTTTCGACATTTATATTTTTACAAGCAGAGTCACCCAAGTGGTCACTTCCGATTTTGATAAAATATTGCACGCAGTGAAAAATAATCGACCCGTATTTTTCTTTAGCTGCTGATATTCACTCGTAGGGGGGTCACAGACCGCTGAAGTTACAGCCCTAAAACACATTTTTAACTATATCTTTGGAACTAGAAGAGATATCGAACTGAACTAAAAGGGAAAGTGTTCTTCTTCACAATTCGGACATTTTATGTGGTGCGTGTTGGGGGCTGTAGGGGGTTAAAATAAGAAGAAATCTTAATCCCCTGACCACGTAAATGAGAAATTCATATATTTCGATTATAATCCATAAACTACATTCAGAAATATAATTTACCGGTTTTTGGATTTTTCCCAAAATACCATATACAGGGGTTACAGCCACCCCAAAATGTCGCTTCGTTTTTCTTTTCTATCTGAAGTACGAAATATGTCAAAGCATTCATATTTGATATTTGCGTTAGGTATCCTTGGGAGATGCGACAGCAAGGTTTTGATGTATTCTCGAAAACGGCACTAAAATTTTCTTTGAAGCTTACATTTTTGCTACATTTGGTGCAAGCTTCTATTTGCCTATGCCACTTTTTTTCTCAAAGATGTCTGAGGAGGGCTTTACTCTTATGCTTAATGTCAATAAGCGCATATATCTTCGTAACCGTTCGATGTAGCAACAATCTTTCTTAATAAACATTAATCCCCTAGTAATGCTAACAATGAGAAAAGAGTTTCTACGAACGTTTTACGAAAGGAGCATATTAAAAATTAGAACAAAATTTTTTAATGTTATTGCAATAACAAGAATATGGAAACATACATATATTTATTGTTAGTCTAAAATATTTTTTTTAATAATGATTTTGTTAAGGACCGGAATAAAAGTCCTTAAACTCACAGTTTTGACATTTTTAATAAGCTATAGAACAAGATTAAGAAATTGTGTTCTTGATTTGCACTAATTTTTGTTATGCTTTAGAGACATGTTACTTTTATAAATGTAATATCAATAACAAGCAACAAGTTTTTAATATACAATACATCCGGCGTACATTAAATGTGCCATTCTTCATATTATATAAATGTTTTAGGGTTCATTTACGATCACTCTCAATTAGTATTTCATTCTGTGTGTTTCATTCGCTTCCCCGTGCAAATGTTTATTCTTGAATTTTACGTTACGGTTGATAATCTGTACAATTGTGGTGGTCCTGAAAGAAATGTTTGATACATAAATATTTTTTACACCATCCACATCTTATTATAGCCGGTGCCCCACAGATATTGCAATGAGATAACTGTGAGTTGCGGAAAGAGAAATCGAGTGGAGTTTCAAAGGTTCCTGGTCGGTCTTGGAGAAAACCACTTTTGTATCAAGCATACTTGTTGAAACCTTTATACCTGGGTGAGGAGAACTGCGAATGGGTTAACCATTGTAAACGCAAAATGTTGTCTCTTTGATGTAGTTGAATACCAAATGATGATAGAACAATGGTGTCTGACAATTGTTTCCAAAAACGAACGCCATACACATCCAGCGGTTGTATGATACCAGTGGTTCCCTTTGGAATTGTCTTATCTGTAAGTTTTTTTATTAAGTGGTATAGCATCTTCGACGTCTTCAGGGCTTTGGCCTGACCATGTCCATTAGTAGAAGCGTCTTGCGGCCGACGTGAGGGGCGTATATTTTATTAGCCCACTCTGTTACTAACTGTTTTGTCAGTCTCCCTGACTTTGTGGCTGTAATGTAAACATTTGGTGGACGGAACATACAACCCTAAACTGCCACTTACCTCCTTCAAACATACAGACAGTGAAGAAAGTAACTTTCCAGCAATTTTGTCCCGTCAAGAACTGAAGGCTCAATGTGCGATTAAACCAACACACAGTGTAATATTTTAGTAATTTTCTTGAACACTTAAATTTCTCAGTCTACAATATGAAGTCTTTGTTTGTCAGTAATTAAAATTATTTTGTTTAAAATTATACTTGCCTCCTTTCAACACATTCTCTTTTATCAATCGATTTTATTATGCGCATGCATGTATCTTTATACTTAAATTATATACACTCATGCTCGGATTTTATTTCTCGTCCTAAGTAAAAAAAAATTTTTTATCTTGTCATTGAGAGCTTTCTATAGCTACTCTCATTATATATTTTCAATTAAAAGGTTACTTTTCTGTTTTCCGTTATGCAATAAGCCATATATAAAGTAAGTTACAGCTTATTCATAACAAGATGACACTATTAACAGATTTATAATGTTTCCTAAGTTGTAGAATATCATAATTTACCGTAGAAGTTTTAGATCATACTTTATATGCTCTTGATATTGTTTCATAAGTCTGACAGGTATATTCGTTGTGTTTCCCTGTCGTTGTGTCCACCGCTTCTCCACTGCTTATTGTAGTAATCCTGTGGATTCATTTCGTCGGACTCTACATTATAATAGCAAGGTTAAATAGGTTAAACAAATAAGTTTTTTATACAGATCTAAATCTAAATATAATAAAAATCGTTTTTGTCCGCACATATGTTGACGTTACTTTTATACGATGCATCGTTATGGATCGATGACTCTTCACACTCTTCATGTAAGTAAATGAAAAAATAAAACTATTTACAATTTTGCTGGATATTTGAAAAGAAGGATAAACATCTATTTTTCTTGCAGATTTAAAACAGGTAAGGTTTAATTATAGTCGTACAGATTTTTTGAAAGTTGTCTGCTATTTTCCTTCGCATAAAACGTAGATATTAAGTTAACTTAATTTCAAAGTTCAAAATGAAATAAGTCTAAAATTTAAAATTGAATCGACAATTGAATTTTTCACTAATTGGTTAAAAACTGATTTTTAACTTAGATAAATATAATACCTTATCTATTCCAGACACACATATACATATATGCTACAATTGTATTCAATCAGACAAAAACCAAACTACACACAAAAGGACTATTAAATACCGTGCTTTGTAAGGGTCTACATAACATACCTCTGATGTTTATCGTACTGCTCCAAACTGCTTCCAACGATTACTCATCAATTGGACTCTTTCTTCAACTAAAGGGAAAATCCTTTTTCGAAACATAATATCGTTCACGATGATTTATCTCGACCGACGTTCAACATTGAATGAAAATGTTGAACCGGTAACTTATTAAACAGAACCTTAACATACATTTAATGGCGTGAAGCAATAACGACTTTAAACTTATTTGATACTTTCACTTAATGGCGGTTATTGACAGAATTAAACTTGCCTTTTATTTTTATTGTGCTGTCGTTCTGTTATTTATTCCTATCGCTCGATCTTGCAGCTAATAGTGCCCTTTCTTAAGCTGATGATCGATCGCCTTCGCAATAACTTGTGTTTAGTGATGGTTAATCATACAATTCCAAATTACTATCATACAAATTACTATCATACAAATTACTATCATATATATATATATATTGCAGTAAGATACAATTATTATCATATAAATTGTGTTCCTAAACTTACCGAATAAATCTGTATGTGTTGCTCTATATCACGTGATTACTTTGACGTTAAGCATCAAACCAAATAAAACTAACGTATGAAACAATCTGTACATACTGCAGCATCTGCGGTTCTAACCTATTCCATATGTATGTGCTGGAACGTTTTCTCATCTGTAGTGACAAATACGTGCGTTTGATGTTATACACATATTATTAGGTCTCTAAATGTAAATTATTGGAGTAGATAAAGATGTTAGAATTTTTCTCCAAGGATAAAGAAATATTCTTTTTTGAAACATTAAGACACAGTAAGAAAATCTACAAAAAAAGCATAAATACCGTATCGTAATAATCTTATTAACAGTACCTCAACATTTAGCTACGAACCTGTCTTCCTATCCTCTGTCATCATGGTTGGGGATAGCCTTTTATTGCCTTTTTTGGCCTATTTTTTTCATGAGCGTACAGTTTCCAGATGCAAACATTGCACTCGCAATTCCTTAAGGTGACCGACGAATTTCCTGTGATAGTATCAGTCTTTCGTAATCAAAATATGTATGCTCTCTCCGAGGCGCTTCAATTGCAAATATTTGCTTATGTGGTTTTTATCCAGATTTTCATATCTAAATCGCTTTCAATGTCATAATTATAGGTTATGATGCTCAAATAAACCAATTACCGCACGGTATTTTTCTTTTCAAAGGAAAATTTTACCTAAAATAATGAAAATATCGTTATTAAAATACGATTAAGCATTGGAAGTAAGTACGTTCGCAATCGATGTTAATGACCCATGCTGACGCGCGAAATTCGAATAGATCGAGAGCGAATTCTCGCTTCGTCTGGTAACAATCCACTCTCGCTGAAAATGCGGAGTTTTTATTCCTCTTCGATTCTAAAACACGTTAAAAATAACGCTACATTTCATGAATCTGGATACGCTGGGACGGCCATTTTGTATCTTATTACACTGGCCCCAACATACCGCTTTGAAATGAGGAAAACTCACCATTCGTAGTTATATTATAGTCTCTAACAATTGATACTCTCGCCTCCGGTTACGCATTGTCGTAAGAGGTTTGGCCTGGAAGCATAAAACTGATTAATTTTTCGCCGAACCAAATGCCGCTGTCAACCTACCTCTTTCTCGTATCATATCTTCCAAATAACCAGTTTTATTTATATTTTTCGAGTAACAAATCGTTGAAAATGTTTTCGATTTGTTGCATACATTGATAATAAAAACAGTATCGGAATAATTAAACGACGAAAAAAAAGTACATTCGACGACGGATTCGATTCTCATCTCGTCCATTTTAGCTTGAATGCAATTCGATTTATATGATGGATACTTATACCCACCGTTAACTAAAATTTTAAATTCGAATTCGGAATAAAATCTCTTCGGATGCGATGCTATTCGCATCGGATATTCCCATCCGTCGGGCTGGTTCCTGTCGCGAGAAGTTCCTGTCTTTTTTTCGCATGTTTTTCGCGGGCCCGTACTCGCGTCCGAGCCTACGGGACGAAATCGAAAAATCGGTTCAGGCTAGGCGAAGCTGTACGAACCATTCGCGCGCCTCTTCCGAGAGGTCTGGATAACGGATAGCGATGGATAAAGTTGGGAATGTGTAATTCATCCTGAGCCTCAGATGCCCATCTTTTTATATCGTAATCATGGATAATCATTTGGCGGTCTGTCGCACTCTTAAATTGGTTAAATACATAATCGAATAGGCGATATAACTTCTCGCGTCTGGATTCGTCGCTGAACAGTTGCTGTTCCCATTCTTTCAACTGTCGAAGTGAAGATACCTTGACATAACGGCTTTGAACAGTTTTTAACGAATATTGTCCTCTTTTTCCATTTTTCCAGTATTCGATAGCGTCCCGTTTGTAAGTAGCGTCTATATCAGTGGAATTAGGGAGCTCCTGTTCTTGATCGATATCAGACATTTCCTCCTCAGTGTCATAACTTACGTTATGATATTCTTCAACGTCTACAAGTTGTGGCCCAAGAAAGTCAGAAGATGATTACTGTTTGGTAAGTTGTTACATCGAACAGTTAGGAAGATATGTATATGCGCATATAGACATTAAGCACAAGAGTAAAGTGCTCTTCAGACAACTTTGAGAAAAAAGTGGCATAGACAAATAGAAGCTTGTACCAACCCATAGCAAAAATGTAAGCTTCAAAGAAAATCGTTAGTGCCGTTTTCGAGAATATATCAAAATCTTGTTGTCGCATCTCCTAAGGATACCTAACACAAACATCAAATATGAATGCTTTGAAATATTTCGTTCTTGAGATAGAAAAGAAAAACGAAGCGACATTTTGGGGTGATTGTAGCCCCTGTATATGGTATTTTGGGAAAAAATCCAAAAACCAGTAAATTATATTTTTGAATGTAGTTTATAGATTAGAATAGAAATATATGAATTTCTCATTTACGTGGTCAGGGGATTAAAATTTGTTCTTATTTTAACCTCCTACAGCCCCTAACATGTACCACTGATCTCTTTTTCAAACCAAAATCTTGAAATTGTGAAGAAGAACATTTTCCTTTTTAGTTCAGTTCGATATCTCTTCTAGTTCCAAAGATATGGTTAAAAATATGTTTTAGGGATATAACTTTAGGGGTCTATGACTCCCCTACGAGTAAATATCAGCAGCTAAAAGAAAAGACGGGTCGATTATTTTTCACTGCTCTACATGCCTGCAATATTTTATCAAAATCGACCAGCGAGTGACCACTTGGGTGACTTTGCTTGTTAGTGTTATTTCTTACTCAAACTTCTAACTCAGGTCTTTGTATTAGTGAGTGGAATATTGATTCTACTAAAAGCTGATAAATACTACGTAAGAGCATGTTAAGGTTAACTTAGGTAACACTGTATTTAACGTAAATATAACGTATACATATTTGAAACTAGGACATAATACATTACGACGGTTCAATATATTATTACATTTCGGGACTCTAGAAGCCAATGAATACAACTGACAAAAACTTAATAATGAGAAAATGAATCCTAAAGTTGTCCAGCTTCTTCAAAAGTAAGTAAATAAATAACAATACCAACTCACATCCAAAGGTAAAATACTTTTTTACGTACTAAATGCAATAGACCCACACTCCCATATGCTACAAGCATTAAGCAGTGCTTCATAGACGAATGTGCAAACGCACAGATACCGGCTTTTCGAGCTTCTTGGTTCTCATCTGTGTGCGGCACTGCGGTTAAACCAATCATACATTGTCCGAATAGACGTATGTACTTTACCTCCTTTATTCCTTTCTATTTTACTTGTGCATGTGTTTTTATTGTTCCTTACGTTGCTGTATAGGCATCAACACTCGATCATTTATTAAAAAAAAATATTTGCATTTTTTTAAAAATAAATGACAGACACAAGTAGAGTAAATAAAATTAATTTATTAAACACTAAAGTTTAGCTCTCACAAACTATAATATAAATAAACAAGCAGTCTTCATCTATAGAATAGACATTATCTTTCATTGATTGATTGATTTACTCATCAAAACTTGATGTTTAGTATACACTGAGCTTGTTATTTCTTGTGGGTGTTCTTAAGTCTGAACTATGTTGAAAAAAATCGATTCACCACAGCTATCATTACATTACGTTTGCATATTTTTGAATATCGCAAATGTTCCCTATTATGCCCTATACCGTAAACACGTTCCGGTTTTGGTTTTCTTCTAGGTTGCGATTGCCCTTTCTTTAGAGAAATGTAAATTTACCATAAGTGTTCATAGAATTCGACACTAATCATGATCTCGCGAACATTTATGAAAATAATTAACGGCTGTTGACTGAAGCACTTGTGTCTCTCATTTGGAGTGATCCTACAAACAATCTTTGAATTTAAATAGTTATAATTGTTGACAAGTTTTTCGGTAATATGTTGATTTCTTTATCTTTTAATTTAATGCTACTTATTTGAAGTTAAAAAAAATGCAAGGTGTAGCTAAAAACCTTTGGTGGACGTAGTGGGGGATGTAGACTCGAAGTATAGGGCGGCGTCGACTCCGAAACGATTACTTCGACGTCCCGACGCGCAGAACATTCACCAGAGCGTCCCGAGACGCACGCGTTAGAAAACGATGCGTGTCGTCCGCGAAAGGTTAAACACTATTCAGGTACGAACTCCTGTATAAACATCCTCTTCTGTAACGGTATCGTGTCCTTTCTAAACAAGTAATACCACTAATACGTCCTATAAATTAACTCTGATTAATATTCAGTGTATACGGAGTTTTGTTATTTTAATTTTCATCTCACTAGGACGTCAAAACAAAGATGTGAACGATAGTATCGTGGTGTGACATTTAATTTAAACAGAAAATAGCAAAGATGACACTCATTAACACAGTGTTTCGTTGACTCTTAATTTAACAATTGATTAAAAGAAAATAAGCAAAGATGTAGTCGCAAAGTCGAATTGTCAAACTAAATTTGCAAACTCTTTGTAATAATTTTCCGGAAGGGGAAAAATGTACGGGAATTTTTCGTCAAGCGACGAGAGATTTGATAATAATGAAAGCTTCACCAGAAAGCATGACGTACCTGCCTTCAACAGGTCATACTCTCCTGAGGCGCTTATGTTTCATTTCGAAGACATCGACCAATATTTCAATCATTTAAACTATTCCAACTATACCGACGTAGATCATTTACAGATATTCAACTGCAATATCACTGGAAACAGTACAAATTCCACATGCATATATCAACAAATTGAGGATGTTACGTTCCATAATTACTGGGCTTTAGTTCTTGTGCTCTTTCCTATATTTACTCTTTTCGGGAACGTTTTGGTGATACTCAGTGTTTACAGAGAGCGAACATTACAGACAGTTACTAACTATTTCATTGTTAGTTTAGCATTAGCAGATCTACTGGTAGCAGTTGTCGTTATGCCTTTTGCAGTGTACGTCTTGGTGAGTCAATATTTTTTATTAATATTAATGATTCTGTTCTAATGCATGTGCATTACTACTTCACTACATCCTGAAATTAATTCCCGTTTAGTTATCGTAAAGTCAATATTTAAATAACTAGAATTAATTTTGTGTTTACGTAGACATTAAGTAAACAAGAATA
The DNA here is from genome assembly GCA_902654985.2 of Oryctes borbonicus. Lineage (NCBI taxonomy): Eukaryota > Metazoa > Arthropoda > Insecta > Coleoptera > Scarabaeidae > Oryctes > Oryctes borbonicus. The sequence goes on along the minus strand of LR736863.1, from coordinate 8,905,516 downwards.
TATGTTGGAGTTTATCAGCTTTTGAAATAAATATCAAGTTACTCAAGAAAGTCGGAGTAAACACAAATGCAATTGTTAGTTCTTTCTTTTATAAACTGGAAAATAAATTGCATTTCCTTCCTATATAACTAAGTTAAACATTTAGAATGTCTAAAGTTAAAAATTTCTGTCGCTGCAGGAAAATAATGTCGTTTCAAATTTTAAGTCAGTGCACGGTCTTAATGAAATTATTTTTTCTTACTGTTTCGTAGGAAACTAATAAGAAACTTTAGCATTCGAATTTGCTGGTGAAAATACGCCTTGAGGTAATAGAAATAAGTTTTCGTTTACCGTTTTCATTTCAATTACCTACTTTGGTTTTGGAAATAAGTAACCGAGTTTCTTCTCCAAATAGTATGCAACGTTCGTGAATATGGATAATTCCTGTTAAAAGGAGCAGACCAAGAGTGAGTTCTCTTTTAAATTGCTATACACTAACAAGTACTTGGAGACGTGATACAATGGGATGAATTTAATTTGACATTTATACATGCTTGGATGAGAGTATCGAATCAATGATAACTCTAATCATTGAAAATCGGCCTCTACAGAACGGAGCAGTTAGTAGTGCCCCACTATGTGTACTTTCACACTTATACACATCATGGTGGTTGTAACTGGTTTAATATTATTGAAATTTGTAGAATGTTTATGATCTGTAAGTTCATTCATTTTTAAGTGTAACATGTAACAAGTCACTTGAATTTTCGCCATTTCGTCATTATATATGAACGGCATAATAGTACCTTATTGAAATTGACAACCAATTAAATTCAGATGGACGGAATCGTAAATAATATATTTTTTTGAAGAAATTTTTCGAAAATTATGTCACATACCGTTGGCAACAGAACAAAATGATATATTGCGCCCGAGGTTATTTTTTTCTATTGTCAAAGAATCTGAACCTGTGTTAGATTATGTCGTATAGTGATTTAAATAAAGTACTTGCAAGAAGTATACTAAGATACGCAAACATTTTGGCATATCATTGCTTGGGTCATAGTTATAATTGTTCCCTTTTTTTATTGAGTTTTTATTTCTTTAATTAATTGAGCTTAATTACTTAACAACTTTACGGAATAACATATTGTGTACCTAATCGGTGCGAGTTTAAGGTTAAAGAATTACACTAATACTATACATACAAATGTAAACGACAATGGTACATACATATTTAGAAGACAAACATAGAATGTTATTCATATTTTTTGTATTACTAGCAAAGTTATTGTTGTTTTATTTTTATTTAGTTTCGGTTTTCAGTAAAGTTAGGCCTATTTTTCAAAATTTACATGCATCAGGTGCATGTGTGCATCACACAACCGTTCCTTTTATTTATTTAATGTTATATTGTTGTAGCTAAAGCTGTTAAAGTTGTTTACTTCATCTTTATCATTTATTTATGCTTTTTTATTTGCCACCCTTCTTTAAATAACCTTTAGCAATAATTCTCAATATTTAAGGTTTTATCAAAGTTTTGTGTGCTTATACTAACTTGCGCGAATATATTCTTTTCTTTAAGTATTATTGTGTTTGACCTACATACATAAACAGCTTCACAATTCTGACAATTTATTTTGTAAGCTACATGTGTTTGTTTATTGGAGTTTATGGGTTCTTTAGTTTGTGTGAGAAAGGTTTTACTTGTATAACTTGGCTTATGTGCAATTGTAATTTTATGTTGTTTAAAACGTTTTTATAACCCTTTTGAAAGTTGTTCAATACATGGTATTGTTACGTATTATGTCATTTGCTTTATTTTGACATTTTCCTTACTCGAAATTTGGCAAATTCTTTTTTAATACCCTTATTCAAAAATTTGTCGTTTACGTTTATATATAATATTAGTCTGGTTTTTAAAATTTAAAATTTAAATTGGCACCGATTAGGTGTACAATATAAAATAAATAAAGCTGCCGGGTAGGCAAGCCAAATCAATTACAAAAAAAATAGAAATGAAAGAAAATGGGAGAAAACGAAACATTTTTGAAAAAGAAAGTAATTTCCCAAACGTAATGAAATAACTCAAACAACACAAGCGGCATACTTCCAAGAATGAAGATTTAAATAATTTATAGGTTGTGTAAACTTTCACTAATCTCTAGAAACGTAGGAAACATTGATTTTGTTTTCCTTCTTATTTAGTGGGATCTGCCAAATAAGCGATTACATAAGTAAATACGAGGGATGTTTACAAAGTTCTGGGAATTGTGCTCTAATTAAATTACGCGGAACTTATAGGCAATACTATTGGTAATAGACAAATCTTGACATTTTTATGCAGCTGTCCAGCGCTATATAGTTTAGTTTAGGTCAGGTACTCGATTGATATCAACGCGTTTTTGTAGCACTGCTTCCGTAATCATGGAAGACGCGGTTAATTATCAAAGAGCAATAAATTTCGTTTTGTGGAAAGAAGGTGTGAAAACTTCAGAAATTATTATATAACGTCTACAAGGAGTGTTTGGTTAGTCTGCGGTGGTCGCCCGAGTACGGTACGTCGGTAAACGAAAGAAATATTACTGCCGTGGAGGACCTACTAAAAGAGGACAGGCGAATGACTGAATGAATTCGTCAAATTAGTGTACGCCTAGGAATAGGTATACGACAAATTCATTACGTCCTACGTGATTGTTTGGGCGAAAGCAAGGTTTCAGCCCGCTGGGTTCCAAGACTGTTCGAACCGAAACAGAAATTCAATAGGTCTGACACTTGTCGCCAACTTCAAGAGCTATTAACCCGTTAGGGTGATGAATTTTGGCCATAGATAATAACCACTGACTTCCTTGTTTCAACCTTGAGACCAAAAGTCAGTCCAAAGAGTGGCCTTAACCGAAAGAAAAATCTCCACTTAAGGCGCGTGCAGTTCAGTCTGTTGTGCTTATTGTATTCTGGGATTGCGCAGGGGTTATTTTTATACGTTATCTATCCAGAGGTACTGCAATTAATGCAAATTATTATTCGAATTTATGATCTGAACCACCGCGGCAGACATTTGTCAGAAAACGGCATCGAAAGTTGCATAAACGTCTGTTATTGCAACAAGATAGTGCAAGATCCCATTTCACAAGAAAGATAAAGAATGTTTTGAACGATTTATGATGGGATTTGCTTCCGCATCCGCCTTACTCACCAGATCTCGCAGCCAGTCATTTTCATCAATTACCAAATTTGGAAAAAAACATTTGAGTGTTTAAATGATGTAAAACGTGTCATAAATAGTGAGACACTGGAAAAGTTCTTTGAACACGGCTTAAAAAATTGGTTTATCCTTGTGATAAATGTATTCACATTGTAAAATTGATGAAAATTGACAAAATAAGAAATATAGCTAAATTCCTAGAACTTTGGAAATATCCCTTGTACATTATTTGCTACATATGTTCCCTATTTAATGCATTGTTATTAATCAAGAAGAATTACACAGATTTTATGTTAATTCATATCATATATAAAAAATAACAAAGGTATCGTGCTTGATATTTTTTAAATTTGGAGGATGATTTGTTGGGAGTCCCGGCAGTAAAGCTAACGTTATGTTAAGAAATTGCCAATGGAGAAATTGGTGAGGTTTTAAAAAGAACAAAATTTAAATCAAAACTTCTACATACCCTACAACAAGGTAACTGGAAAGAAATGCGGTAAATATCATCACAAAATATTCGATATTTGACCACTGAGAACCTAAACTAGCTGACTAATTGCGAAAGCCAATATTAAGAAAAAAATAAAGTTTGGTGCGGAATATTGAACAAAAGAGTAATAGGTTTCTTCTTTCTTGGCAGAAATTTCAATGGGGACTTTTTTTTTACAATTTTTAAGAAATAATTGATCGGATAGATGATTTATTAATAAATGAAGTTTCCATTCGAGAATGAAGAAATTTACATTTTCAACTAGACGGTAGTTAACTTAAAATTTTTCAAATCGTTGGGTAGGTTGTATGTGGTCTTCTACTTCAAAAAGTTGCAAGGAATCCAGTCGAACTTTATACAGGAATATTACAAATTTATGTGGAAGTTTCACCTCGACAATTAAGAAATGCACATTCGGCAGTGATATGACAAATGTGTTGAGAACTGGCGGAAGCCACAAAAGTTTTAAAATTTTTATTTATTTAAATGTCGACGTAATAAGCTTGGTTAATTTTCAATTATTTTCTTTTTGATAACCGCGGTCAGTAGATGTAAGAATCGTATTTACTATATCATGGGGGGTTTGTATGAAATAGAATTATATCATCATTTTTTAAAACAATAACCATATTTGAATGAAATCTCGGTTTAAACTATTTTAGGATCTGAATTAGGCGGTGTAGTCGGATTTTTTAAAGAAAAAGTAGCTAATAAAATGTTCTTATTTTTGAACTCGCAAATTAGTCGTAGTGTACGTTGAAAATTTAACTGAACTTCTTAAATTCCATGTAGAAGCAGACATTGATCGGCTAGGCATTAAAAAAAATGCAATTTTAATATTAAATATTAGAGGTCATCCTGTGCATATATGTATGGATCCCCATATGAATAGTTAATTGCAGCTTGTGAAAGGTGTTTAATCCAACGTGCTTGTATAAGAACAATGGCTAATATCTATTGTGGTAGTCGTTGTTTGGATGAATTCTTCCATCCGATAAATTGATTAAAAAGAAATTAGAAAAAAAGTTTTCGTTAAGTAAGTTCTAGGGCTTGTAGAAATAATTGCGCTATAGCAGGTGTTTGGTGTATAACTGTAGATATGGTAAATTAGTTTATAACGTAATGCAGTATCCAGGATATCTCGTTAAAATAAGGAAGTATGCCAAAGTTAATCATTTTGTTTTTATCAGAATTACATTTGTATACTACGCAACATTACACCATTTAATAATAAATCTAGTTATCGCAACCGTTTCCTTAAATTCCAACAAATGAGCACGTTGCTCTGTCTCTATTGTAACACTTTCCGTATGAACACCCGCACTAGCCGAGAGATCTACTTAAATAGTGCAAGTCTGCAATGGAAACATTTTCCACCTTTTCCCGCTCAGAAATTATTCTGGAAAAATAAATTAGGACAAATTTCAAGCAAATTACATTCCCTAGATGGTGCCTTTCTCTCGCAACTGAAACAGTTTCATTACAATTAGTAATTTTGAGTGCCTTCTTTGTTAGGTACAGAAAACCCGGTAGGAAGTTGCTTGTTATTGTTTAGATTTTGTTCTTGCAGCGGAAGCATGTGATAGTTCAACAAAAGATACTCTCTTTAATAAGAGAATCTATTCTACAACATGTCAAAAGCAGATTCAAAGTATGGAGCCGATCTTCATCAGAGCTGCACACTTGTATCTTCAACGAACAAATATCGATTTTAGGCGTGCGGAAATCATTGATGTTCTATGAAATTTTTAGATTTCTTCTTTTCCTTATCCACAGTTGCAATGAATAAATTTTTAATTTAAATATTTATTCATAAGTGTGTTCAGTAGTGTTCGAAGAAGGACATAAACCTGGTGTTTATGTATTCGAAAATTACACGATTTAAGGTAAGTAGTTATTTTCACTTCTACGTAATGAAATAAGTAGCGTCTTAACACGTCTCTTTTCATCCGCCGAAAGAGTGTCTAGGGACATTCCTCGATTCACGACCCTCAATTTTTGAAAAGAAATTAAGAATTTTGTAAAATTTCAAAAAAATTTCCAGAATTTCATATCGTCAAAACATTACAGTATACTAAAAAGGTATGTAGCATAGCATGCTACTGCGCGACCGATTTGAACAATTCCATGTTATGCCGAGAAAATTCAACTTTTAAACTAGCAGTATACCATTAATAATATAATTAGGAAAGACCCTTTGATAAAGTTCCCAACTTGTTACTGTCGGAACAGTTAAATGAACGTAAATGTGTTTTAATGTCGTGAATTCGGTACTAAATGACTTCGTATTTCTGATACTTTTGCAGATGTAACTGTTTGAGGTGGGAATAAGCGCTCAGAAAAGATAATTGGAATAGTTTTTGGCGACTTATGTAAATTTCTAAGAGAATACGAAACCCATCTACATAACTCCTCTTCCACTCAAATACAATTTAGATTATATAGTATCTGCCATAACATTTAGTTTTCTGCGTATATAATGCAGATGGTACCCCTCGTTTTTCAATACTGAATTTTTTTTTTATATCAAATAAGAGGAAACGAACTTTGGATTCCTTCTTTTATTTGGATTTCAAATTGTTTTCTAACTAACTTAAATATGAAATAGTTTTCCGGTATGCTTTATCGAATATCAATTTCTATAAACATTAAACTATTATTACTTTAGAACTTTAATACATGCGGAGTACTAAATAGTGTGCCCACTCAGTAGGTAGATGGAAGATAATTCCAAGAATCATTCTTTATTTTCAAAAGCCTTTTATGACAATAAGAATATTGTTTAAATCCACAGGGGGATTAAAATAAATAGAATGGTTATGAATTCTTTGAGTTTCTTAAGGCAATACGTAAGGTGGACATCGCAAAAAACAAGAAGAAATCGCCTTGCAGTTCCTATGAAGGTAAACTGAAGAGTAATCCAAATTCTAGTTCATTAGGGAATCAAGTACGTATTCATTTTACTTAAGTCATATTTAACTTATACGTCATACCTTTATTTCGTTGAAGAAGAGTAGCGAGTATGATTCTAGGCGCAGTGTTTTGGGTTCGGGATATCTCTCACGTCAAAGTTCCGCGTTGTTTGCCGCGCGATAATTTCGAAAACAAAAAAATGTGGAGCCAGCTGTACCGGTTAAACGGACAAGAAAATGGATCGCGTTAGCCATCGGTGCTGTTCCGGTGCGCGTATCACCGGCCCCACAAACTAAGTTTCATGGGCCATTTAAGACGGCTGCTAACACGAAAAGGGTCTCGCCAAGCAGTCATGGTTAATATCTAGAATATTTCGTCACGGTACTCTTAGCATTTACCAATCTTATATATCTTGATATTTAGTTTACCAAGTATGCAGAAGAGTTTGTTGGAGTTGTTTGGAAAAATAGTCTAGACGAATTTATCTATTAAATTTTGGAAAAATATACAGGGGATTCCATTTCAAAATATTGAAATAGCATGTATCAAACATGGCAACAATTTTGATGGCCATATGTAGATACTGGTTGGCAGCGGTAGTTGCAAAAATCAAATTACTAATTATCTCAAAAACTAAGGTAGGTATAGGAAATATAGGCAAAGGTTGACATAAATTGAATATAATTCAGTTATGCAGCACCTGCCTCTAAATATTTTATTTGAAAGCCTTTACTGCATTACTACATTACTCACAGAATCATCTGCCGCCCATATATGCAGCACATTATATAGTAAGTTTCTTGGAAAAATCAAGTTCTCACGATGGCAGGTACAAGAAAGATTCTTAATTTTTGAAATTAAATTTGTCGTGTGCCTTTCGTTACTTAGAATTTTACATTTTTTCAAAATAATTGCAAAAATTCCATTTAGTAGTTAAAATGGAGGAAAAGAATGCAAAAAATTGTTTAGAATGTGATTTCTTACTTAGATAAAAGTCTTAGACTAAAACATTTTAATAAAAGATCATTAATTAAAAAGCAATACTTTTGTTGTTATTTTAACGAGGTATTAAACGTGTACCGAAATGTTTAAAGCAGTTTTCTTTCGTGAAATTTAAGTCAATCTAAGAAAATGGCATAAAAAATGCTTGTTGTCATCTTTATGTGGTGTTCATCTATGTATAATGTTGCACGTTCGTTTCTTGCACTTACACATACCTTTAATTTAGTTACTTGACACAATTTTTCAAGTAAAAGTTAATTAAAAGTTTGCAAGAGCAATTAAATTGTTAAAGGAAAGAAAAAGTAACATAAATAAAATCGTTGCAAAAGTAAAAAAAAAAAGAAAAACAGAAAACGAAGATCACGATTAAAACTATTATGAAGGGAAAGAAGAGGCTGAGGCTTGAAAATTTCGATGAAAGGTGTATGACGAAACGTTGCAAAATATAAATCTAATAAAAACCCAAAGAAAATAAAATACTGGAAAATTACGAACTTACTCCTATTAACGTTTTTATTAAATAAATGAATGGATTCTAAAACAATTTTTCGGAAACAAAAATTCTAGCCTTCAGATTTCTTGCTTACTTTCGAAAAACTAGCGGTCTTTCTTGGTCTAAATCGGTTATCGAACAAGCACAAATTACTACCGTCAAGTTAAAAACATTTCTTTTCCCATTTGACGCCGTCTTTATGGCGGCCACTGTACATCCATTTATTTTTTTGCCATTGAAAAAAAATTGATATCGATTTATTTTGTTTGTGTTATGTGAATAAGGCTCTGTTCTAACTTGTTTTTCCAGAGTTTTGAACTTTGTTTGCTAATATTGATTTTTGTAATACGACACGTACGTTTTCTGCTAAATCTGTGCCATGTGACTGACCGTAGTCGCGTAAAATTTCGAGCTTACTCCCGGTTCAGTTTTTTTTTGTTTCTTTGTTTTCATCGCTTGTATGGATATTTGTGAATTCGCCGTAATACGATACTGCTTTGCTCCAAATAAAATTCGTTCAAACAACATTTCAACAGTACTTGCTTTCAAGCTTCCGCTATTTAACCTTACGAAGTATTTTCTCCGAAAATTGATTTTTTCAATTTATTTTCGTAAAAATTGCAACGAATTACGAATTCGATAGGAATTTCGAAAACGGATGGAATATGATTGAATGTAGGCTGGAGATGGAATTTTGGTTTTAGTAAAGGAAAATACGGTATGCACAAAACCACGCTATCGCAGTGCTGGTATTGACCTTGAGCTAACTATTCCATAGAACAAATTGTAGAAGCGCAATTTACAATTACTTTCAAATAGTTTTAGTACTAAAATTAATATTTTAAGAAGTTTTACAGAAAATAGCGTTCTGCCAATTTTAGTGTAGGAGCAACAACAACGTTAGTACAACTACTACTATAACAATGTTATAGGAAGGCATTATGGATGGCCAATATTTACGCGAAGAAAATTTCCAAATACAAAGAAAGGTGATTGAGTAAGCGTAGTAAAGAGCATCATTCTGAACGATTTGAATTAATGAGGAAGAGCTATACAGATGCAACGCAAATTTTAGAAAGAAACATTAACTTGATACACTTGTAATTTGGAAGGACGTCTTAATCTCTATACCTTGTCTGTAGGATAGATGCGGAAACAGGATACAGCGATACGATCCCTTAATATTGCGTAATAGGAGAGTGAAGTACCGCACTAAGCCACTGAATATGGGAATTCAAAGTATACTTGTATTAGTTTATGCGGAAGAGGACGCCAGGGAGTTAATGTATGGAGTGCTGTTGTGCATAGCGGACCGTGTTTATCAAGTCAAACTTCAGAGCAAGTTGGCGTTGAGGTGTAAAGGGGATAGAGAAATTTTGAAAGAAAAGCGCGGTTATCGATGTTATAAAGTTCAAATTTGGCAAGAAAATTGCATTTTGAGAAGTCGCGATGACAAACATTTACAGGCATGACATTTTTGTAGAACATCTTGCTCTTCCGCGACATACGTAACATCCTCGATAATTAAATATGAGACGTTAGATCGCGAACTTGCGCGGCGTATTACAGACTAATATGGTATTAGCAGTGAAAAGACATTTTGTGGAAATGTATCCACGATTTATATTTGAGAAATGCCATAGGTAACACAAGAGTGAGGGGCTACGAAGATAACTTGCTCGCTATTGAGGGAAGACGTATTTGACTAGAAAATAAATCAAACGAGGGGGAAACAAAAGTATTTATATTAATAATATATCATAACATCGAATAACTTAACCATAAAAATTTTTATTTTGACGTGGTTATGTTACAATACGTTTTGTATTTTCTTTACGGAGTTTGCTTTTAATCGTTTCTTAACAAACTTTCGGAATATAAAATTCATGGCGTCATTTACATTTCATCGGATCGCTTGTTGCTAGTACTGTAAATAATAAACAAGCCATATGTCAAACATTATATATGAAACGTTCCCAAAAACGAAAATGGTGGAAAAATTTGGCATTTGATTTCAATTCCGCATTGGAATAGCTAGAATTACCAAAAATGTTAGTAAGCGACTGGGTGTTCTAGTGGGAAGAAGTCTCTCGCTAGGACCAAATTTCCTTAACGAATCTTATACATTCTCGAGTCACCAGTCGCAGCTGCGCTTCACCTTTTACGGGGAGAGGATGTTAGCAATAAAGTCATGGAACACTTTACATACATAATTTACACGTTTAAGATCTCTGAGATTTTGACAAGCTTTAAGAAGAAGCTATTGCACCCAGTTGGGCAGTTATCGGACGACAAAAAAACAATAAAATCATCCGTAATGGATTTGAAAATTAAAGGGCAACCCTTTAGAACTGGTGGTGGTATTCCCGACAACAAAAGCGTTTATATGTGGTAGTACATTTGCAAGTTGATGCCATTACTAAAAACTGAGAAGGATTTCTGTTTACATCTATCGATTTTTGGCATTTGGAGTGTTTTATTAGCAGATTCAAAAAAAAAATAATAATTTTAAACACAACAACTATTATAACACAAATTGGCAATGTGTATCTTTAGTTCGGTTTCTTCGTTAGTTCTGTTCAATTGCTTGTGATTTTCCTGGTTATTGGTGTAATCTATAGGAAAAACATGTACGCCAACATGAAAACAAATCTATTTTTATCTTTTAACAACGTATGTTCTCGAAACAAAGTTTTCTTCAAAAAACGTTTTCATTACAACTAAAAATAATTCATAACGGCTCTATGTCAGTTGAAGTTAATGAAAGGTATAAATGAAGCAGCGTCCGGTTCTCACAAAATTCCATATTAATTTTAATACAGAATTTTCTGAGGACGAGACCCCCTTTCATTTCCACCATTCACAACTAAAAATGTTGTTTAATATCTATTTTAAATAACAAATCGAAAGTTTCTAAAAACATTACTATCCCCAGGTGAACAGCTTCACTATCTACTACTAAAATACAAGGCATTTCAATTGAAACGAGCCACTTCAACTAACCCTTTCCCTGCTGCGATTTATATAAAATTTCGAAACCTGTCAATTTTCATATTAAGGGTGACAACTTTTAATGACGGGCCTGACGATTTAAAATCATTCCTGGGGGCGCAGCAGCCCCCATCCTTAAAATTTGAATAGGGAAGATGGGTTTTGTGACCACTCATTCTAAAGGTCTTTTAATTCTCTTTACGGCAACATGTATCAAAAAGTATTTTTTTTTAATCAGTAAGCAAATGCTTCAAATGCTCTCTTGACATTTTGCAATATTTCTAGAGTTATTCCTTCGCATTCTTCATCAATTTTTTTGCGCAACTCTTGTAAGGAAGCTAAACGCGTGGCGTACACCTTAGACTTAAGATGCCCCAAGAGAAAAGAAATCAAGTTATGTAAGATTCGGCGATCTGGCAGGTCATTCTATAGGTCCCCTTCGACCAATCCAATGATCGCAAATGTGATGATCCGGAAATTGTTGTAATCCAGCAGCGTAATGTGGAGGCGCTCCATCTTGTTGAAATACTATCACACACACAATTTTGCCTAATTGTTCCAGAAAATTGGTTAGTGAACAACCATTAGAAAGCAGTAGTTTGAAACTTTGATCTAAAAATAAAAAAGACATGTATTGGGAAAGTATATTAAATTAATTTTGGTCTGCGGAACCCATTTTGCTAATGCATACCAAACCTGTGTTCATAAAACGGAGATACTTGTTTAAAATATTTACTTCTTTTAACGCCGTATTGTAATCCTATGTGTAAGGAATACATAGTTATATGAGTAACATCCCTTTACTACTGTGATGTCGCGCTAATGTTGCATAGTTTACAACTACCCATTTTATTAAAGTATTGTGTTTGACTTTTATTTAAGTATTTGTAATTTTCCAGGTAATTAGCGCATTTTCTATCTATTCGGAGTTACAAGAACAGACTAGAGTGTGACTAAAGTGTAAAACATCTCAAATACAGTTCTAAAAGCCTCTACCAAATTGATTTTCGCAACAATATGTAATTTTGACGAAATCTGGTCTTAGTTTTAACATCAAATTTTCTTACCATTTATTAAGCTTTACAAAAAGAAGTTTTCAACTGTGATGTACGAGAAAAAAATTAACGGACAATAACATTTGCAAATACTTACGTACGGTGAAAAAAGATATCCACCCACATTAAATGAAGGGATGTAGATAGGGAATATCCATCAAGGGCAGCTTTTGCCGTCAGCGATGTGGATGAGGTTGGAAAAGTCTACCAAGGACAGCTCTAGCTGTCAGTGATATATATACAGAGAAACCCACCAAGGGCAGCTATAGACGGATCTTGCCCAGAACAGTTCGAGCCGTCAACAATGCAAATGGGAAAGAGCAGGAGCCAACTTCTTCTTCTAGATAATGAAAATTTGTCTGATATAATATTTGTTGTACATGATGTATAGAATCAGAAACAATTTCAAAATAAATATATTATACAGAGGTATCAAAAAGTAAGTGACCGAAACAAATGTCAAGCAAAATCTAAGGAATACTCAAAGAATTGCTATGAAATTATTGTTCTAACTTTTTAGGCTTAAGGATCTTTGAATTCATAAGAATGGTCACGGGTTACTCACAGAACAGTCTTCCTTTTTAATGATTCTTTGACATTGTGCGGTAGTCTCTCACGACGGCACTCAACTATAACGCTGTAAATATGTACGGGGTTGGCAAGCAATATAGAATTACCTACGTATGTTTATGGTGGCTGTTTATTTTTGAATAAAATCCACATAATAACAAATCCAAATGATCAAAAAACGATATCATTTTCACTGTTCCATTTGCTTTTACGTTTTAAGTTAATTGAAATTCGGTTGCAACAAATTCCCAAACTAATGGTTTTGTAATGCTGATTTTCTAATAAAAATGTATTTAATACACTATTATATCTCTGTTAAATGTGATATAATACATCAACGCCATTACCTTGTTTTGCCTTGAATTACAATTACCGTTTGATATTTAAATTTGCTATAAATCTATAGATTACAATCTACTTTACCTACTAAAGTATTTGAACTTGATGTGAAACGTATACCTCTCACTACTTCTAATATTGATTATGCAAATCATATTACTGCTGAATATTTAATAAAATTGAATTTTGTGGATGCGTGCTTTCAACGAACCTGCTCCTCATCTTCATCGGCAGTCTCTGGCTATTAGTATTCCGTTGCCTTGAAGCTAGGAAAGTGGAGGTAATCTACGTAGAATGTGAAATTCAAATGAATTATATTTACGTATAGAACGTGAATTATATGCAATCGGATGCCTCACTATATCACACTTAATGTTAAATTTGGTTTAATTCGACTTCTGCAGAAGTAATACAAAATTAAATCAGGAATTGAAAAAGAAACGCATGTAAGTGTGATTTAAAACGGAAAATTTAAAATTGACGTACTAAGATTCTTTTAAGAAATCTAACGGTAAAGAAAGAGTTACCTTATCCCTTGATTTTAAGAACTTGTAAAATTGATTAGAAGCCGAGTGTAATGACTAACCCTTTCTTCAAGAACTGCGTAAATTCAATTTAGGTTAGTTTTATTTTATGGGATTCTTTTATGATTTTTATATTATAAACATTTACACAGTAGGGATGTTTTGATTAGAAACTTCCAACGTTACAGTGTAAGTGGAGACGTGGCTAGTTAATTATTACCTCTCCAGTAGATATTACTCCACAAAAATTCATGAAGCAATATCCAACGAAAATGTCAAGTAGTATCAACATGCACGCCGGTGTTTATTCAAAAGTGCTCCGCAAATGTATAAAATTAGAAAGGTTTGAAGGTGCTTTATCTGGAAAATAAAGTACGTTATTCGTACGAGTTATACGAGGGGAACTCTAAAAATCTCCGGAATTGATTACAAGAGGGATCTTGCCGTATATTTCAATTTCATTGTCTTAAACATTGACATTTAGTATCACAAACACCCTTGGTAGAAAAACACTCGACCGCGTAGTTTAGTATTAATAGCGTTTCAAAGAAATTGCTTAAATCAACAGCAATGCATCGACCACAGATTATGACTGGTTTGCAGAATTTTAGCATGGACGTACCAGTGTCAGTGGTGAATTTCGTGAAGGTTGTCGATTAACTGCTGCTGTTCTTGGAAACATTAATCCTGTGCGAGAAATGATTGAAGCGACCCAATATATCGAGATATAGAGGCATTCAGGAGTATTTAGTAGTGAAGAAACTCGTCGTTGGATTCCACACAATTTAACCAATCTCGAAAAATGGCTCATGTAAGTTGGTGCAAAAAAAATGCTTCAAAAGTTCAATCGCGGTGCTTCTGCCAACCTATACAGTATCGTAACAGGTGACGAAACCTGAATACATTCATACGAACCAGAAAAACACAAACAACAATCCTGTTTGGGTATTCTAAAGTAAACCAAAACCAAGAAAAGAATTTGGGTTTCAACCCGGAAACTCAAATTCTCAAAGAAAACAACGACCGCGGGAGTCTACAACAACATATACCAAGAAAAGTTGTTCGTTCATGAAGCGCTTCCAAGAATGATTGTTTTCTTCTTCCTTAAAACTGGGCCTGTTACCATCGTATACTCTTGAGAATCAAAAAACACTATATGTCTATTGGTATACAACAATTTGTTTGCCTCAAGTCTTTGATGAAATCAGAAAAAAGCAGCAGACATAGGCGCATCATCCTTCACTATGACAATGTCAGCTATCACGGAGCACATCGAACAGTCGATTATTTAAGAGACGATAACCTGTTTTGTCAAGAACAAACTGCGTGGTAAGCGATTTTGGACACCGGAAGAGACCGTTGAAGTATTTAAAGGCATGTTTCTGAGATACCCACTTCAGATTGGAATAAATGTTGCGACAACTGGTTTCTTCGAATGCGAAAATGTTTCAAACATAAAGGCGAATAATTTGAGAAACCATAAAGTACCTTTCTTTCGATAAAATATCTATTTTTTCCTTTTTCCGGAAATTTTTAGGGTTTCCTTCGTATACATCCGCTTGGACAGAATCGTATTATAAGCTTAACTTGCTCAGTTTGTTTATTTTTCAACTGTGTAAATATTTTCAAACTTCTCTTAATTCTTCTGATGTAGACCATAAACCAAAGAAGAAAACGCGTACACTCCTCAACTAATCAATTCACATATAAAACGCCTTTTAAAGCAAGTTATACCATCTTGCTTATATGCAGTTGTGCTTATGTGTAGTTTTCCTGTACATCATTTACAATTAGTAGGATGTAGCATTGTTGTAATTTTTACATTAAAAACGACCTATTGAATAAAGAACGGCGCGGACAAGCTTGTATCATAAAAGCGTACTGAAATATAACACATTATAAAATAATAGTGAAGGAATGTATTGTTTTAGTGATGATTTAATAATATAAACCATATAGTGCATTCTTGGAATATGAGTTTTAGAAATTGACCAGCTTTCAATTAAATTCCTCACTACAATATATGCTATTATTAAACGGCGATGCTATATGAAGCTTTCATAAATATAAAAATATACTGGGTTCATATGTATTTTTGCAATATTTCTATTTTTATTCCTACAAAGCCTTTGTTTCATTTTTGCATCAAATTATCCGCCTTGGAAAACTGGTCGATCTCCAATGCTGCCGAGTGATGCGGCTTCAGCTCAGCGGTCAATAACCATCGAAATGGAAAGGGTTGGTTTGATAAAAGTAACTCGCACGTGAAATTTGTTTACTATGTACAGGCGGCGCCAGATGTACTCGACACTCAATAATTTAGTGAGTGCATGGCGGGGTGCAAATATGTATGGATAATTTGATGCACAGATGTTTAATATACGAATGTAGTAAAGTCAGTAAAGTGTTTTATGTGGAAGGTAGCATTTCTGCATTTCCCAGTGAAAGGTTCAACTTTTGTAGTAGTTCTTTAACCTGCTCCTATTTCCTGCATTTCTACAGGAAGAAAAACTAAGAAAAGGAAAAGTTGACTGGTAGAAAAGAAACTATTACAAAGGTTAGGTAAATCGGAGTAAATCGTTCGAAAGTTCTCCATATGTAATGTATTGTAATGTTATAAACGAACATCCAAAAGGTCATCTGTCATCAACGCCACCCACACATCCTATTTAGCGACTTCAGTTTGCACACCTATCGGTCTCTCTAGTGGTAGGAAGCTCGATTTCTAAAACAAAGTTCATTTTTTGGCCTATTATTCTTGGGGCGCAGGTGGTAGAGAGATGTTATATGCCTTCGTATTTTAAGTTCTCTTTTCTACAACCTCTAAATTAATGCAAAATCTTTCCACAACAAGATTCAGTGTAAATGTTGGGCATATTTAAATGTAGTCTCACCAATTAATAATCGTTCGGTCAGTAATCATCAAAATGTTCAGTAAAGTTTCATGTTATAGTGTTGTATATCATCAAAGAGCATAAAATCTGAACTTCAATTGTGTCCCTGTATTATACTACATAAAAAATTAATAGTTTCAATAATGATAGCAAGGACTGTGGGGTAGTATGGTAAACAATCGATACTCCCGAATTTCACGACTCTAAAAATTCATTCACATAATTTCCAAAAATTAAAATAAAATTCAAAATTTTCCCTATTTATCCTCACGTAAAACATATCATATGATCACTTACAATCCAAATCTACGACAAACCACATCTCGGACAAATCCGAATCTACAGCGTATGTCTATCAAAAATTTGCTGTTTGTGTATTCACTGAATAATGAACGAAGAATGTTTTGCTGTACGAGAGTAGAAAAATTTCGAGTCTCAGCATAACGATAATTGCACGTGCATTGAAAAATGATTTTGAAAATTTCAGCCATGTTGGACGCTTAGTTGTTGTTTAACAGTCGTTTGTGTCGGTCGATGTTAATGTTTCTGCAAATTAAATGTTTACATTTGAATGTGATACTTGCGCAAATTAAAGCCGAGATGGACGCTGCTTATGGAGACCATCTGTACCATCATTCGTTACAGTGTAATTTCATGAAGCTCAATTTGAACGTGGTTACGATCAATCGATCGGCGGGCCAAAATCTGCAACCACTACCGATAACATCGGAAAAGTTCACCAAATTGTGCCAGACGGCTGTCGAATTAAGGTTGGAGAGATAGCAGAGGCTATGGGCACCTCGAAAGAACGTGTTTGTCATATAGTAACTGAAGATTTATGCTTAAAGAAGCTAATCGCTCATTGCTCATTTAACACCAAAAACGCATTCAAATGCACATTTCCAGCCTTGTTGAAGGAATTTAAGTGACATAAATCGAAGTGTTGGCATCGATAAATAAGTTTAGATGAATCTTAGATACATCATCAATACACTCGTGAAGTCCGCTCCAAAAATGGCGAAGATATTCGCCGAGAAAGCGATGGCGACTGTTTTTTGGGATAGTCGTGGGGTTGTGTTAGGACGGGGACATACTTCTCGTCGCTACTTGACGCTTGGCAGAAATTGCAGAAAGCCGTCTCACATTTTAATAGTCATCCTTTAGACGCCAGTGGAAATAAAAAAAATCTATGTATTGCCGAAAACTCTACGAAATAACTAATCGACTAATATTTGAATCCTCGCTTTAGTGTGTAAGAAAAAATAGCTGCATTTTGCAGTAATTTTAAATTATCTCAAAAACTAAGACAGGTGGCTATAAGAAATATTGGGGAAAGTCGGCATGAATTAAAAAGGGGCAAATCATATATAGAATGTTCCAGTCAAAAAACCAAACTTACATTGTTTGTAGCAAAAACGTCCCATATACTTGGATATAATTTATATTATCTCCAAATACTTTTATCTGCAAATTCTCTCTAAATTGTTCATCAAAGAAAGCTACTGCCCATGTACACTTAGAAACACAATTTTTTATACTATCTATTTATTTTCTATTGCCATGTACACTGCTGTTCAGTGAAGTTCGGTCATACAATAAAAATATATTATATCACACTGTATACAATTATTAATAAATAAAATTAGAAAAATATTAAGCATACACTCTTTTCTAAGGGATTAAAGCCATAAATTATTATGTAAAGTAGAAATATTGCGACAACCACAATAAAGTCCCTTTTATTATCATTCCAAGAATTTCTCGGAAGTACCGATCTTTTGAAACGGGTCGTTTGGGGATTATTAACGAACAATACATTTAGGAAATATACCGCAATATCATTCTTGTTTATTTATCACGGGTGTAAAGATATAAATTTTCCTCATTTTACTGTTAAACGTGTGTTGGTGTGCATCTGTCGTTTTTGCGCGAAAGTTTTAAGAAAATTTACTTCAAAATGGAGCGTGGCAAGCCTACCAGTGTAGAAAAACGTTCACGCATTATTACGCTGTTTGAAGAAGGATATTCGTGGTGACAAATTGCTGAAAAAATAAATATGAGAAGTTCAACAGTAAATGATATCGGACAACTGGAACTATAGAAAATCGCGTTCGTGCTGGAGCATTTAGGAAAACAACTGAAGCTGAAGATTTGAGAATTATATTATTAAGCAAACGCAATAGAAAATTAACAGCGCCACAAATAGCAACCGAAGTCAATCGTGGCCGTGAAGAAAAAGTTTCGGCGAGTACGGTAAAACGTCGACTTCAACAAGCGGATCTTTATGGACGCATTGCCATTCGAAAACCCTTATTACGTCGGAACAACAGAGCAAAACGGCTACAGTAGGCCCGTTCTCATCTAGATTGGTAGTTAGATGATTGGAAACACGTGCTTTGGAGTGAGTCAAAGTTTGAGGTTTTTGGGCAAAATCGACGAGTTTATGTGCGAAGATCTAAAACCGAAAAAATTATCCCGGACTGCATTGTGCCTACAGTGAAGCAAGGGCGTAGTTCTGTGTTAGTGTGGGGATGTTTCTTCTTTGCTGGGACGGGAGATTTATGCAGAGTGCAGGGTGTAATAAGGAAGGAAATGGAATGTTCAGTATGTTATATTAGGCCAGAATAACTTTTTATTTATTTATTTTTGTCTTTTTTACCTGTACATACAATAAAATTGCATTTTGTTTTTAGTTTCGTTTGTTTCTGTAACCTTTTCATGTTTTTTAATAACCGACCGAACTTCTCTGAACGGCAGTGTATGTTATGTTTGATGTGGTTGCAAAGAAATTACGAAAACAACTGAATTTGTGATTTAGCGAGCGATTTCCTTCATTTACACCTGAAAGTAATTTTAAGTGTAAAGTCTGTTTCCATTAGTTACATATTAAGAAACTTTAAAATCAGTTATATTTCGTGTTAATTATTTATTGTTTTATTACAACTGGAGATGGCAATGATAATATGTACTATCATTTTTTTCAACATTTTTTGTTTTAGGACAAACCGAAACGATGTTCATTGTCGCATATTTTACAATATATGAATCTTTGCTTTCTTTGCGGATACAAAGAGGAAATTACATACGTTATCACTAGTTGGCCAAGTAAAACTTGCCAGCGTAGAAATGTCTTTCGGGTGATGTCGTGTAGTTAAAATTTAACTTGACGTTTCGCTGACTATCCTGTCAGCTTCTTCAGAAGATTTCTAAAGACTGCTGTTGTTGTCTTTTGCTGCTCGTTATATATCCTATTTTTGTTCCGCTTTGCTGATCCATAACCGTTCTGCTTTGCTGATCCATAACCGTTCCGTTCCGCTGAATCGCGTCGTTCGTTGTATGACGACTCCGTAGTGCTAACCTCCACGTGTTGCTGATCTTGTATCCATCTTCGCGATTGAAGTTGTTGGTGTTCTTCATTGTTTCTATGGATTCGCGTATTATCCTTGGGTAGTAGTGGCTGGTCCTGGCTAATACCTTGACGTCGTTGTAGCTTATGCGGTGGTCTCCTTGTTGGTGCAGGTGTTCTGCTACTGCAGATTTTTCAATATGCCTAAGGCGTGCGTCTCTCTCGTGCTCTTTCACTCTGCACTGAATACTCCGTCCTGTTTGACCGATGTAGCTACGGGGAGGAAATCTACTTGAAAACCAGGAAGCTGGATAAACTACGTAAGAAGAAGTGCTAACTGCTTGCCTCACTGGCATTTCTGCGACGCTGCCGAGACCAGAACGTAACACCAACCTTCGTTAAAATCCAACACCACATTCAAAGCACAGCGGCCAGGAAGATCATTCACCGTACCGAGAACGCACTGACCAGAGAGAGAGTTCGCTACACATACCATGAATTGAACCAGATATCTACACAACTCTTCGATCTGCATCTAGAACTCAGCCAATTACTGGACGAAGATTTATGGAAAACTATCGACAAGATCAGCTACGAACACTCAGAACACCACTTCAACACAGTGACAAAGAAACGTGTAAAGAAGTTCGATAAACTTAAACCCAAGAAGACCAATACACAACCAGAACTAGACATCTGTAAGACCGTCATCAACCTGTCAACGTTGCAACTATCACAAGAACAAACAAGAGTGCTAGCCAAAGGACTAAACTTTGCGGTCGCACCAACCAGAATACCTAAAGAAGAAATCATCACTCAAGGAATGTGCTATCCGAAGACTGCCAGCCGAAGAAGCAGAAGAAATACGACATAAAACCTGCCGCATCCTCCAGAAAGCTAAACCACCAGCAAGGAATATCTCCAAGGACGAGAAGATAGCACTTGAGGATATACGCCGCAATGAGAACCTAATCGTCGTACGAGCTGATAAAGGCAACGCAACAGTAGTGATGGATCGCACAGATTACAACATGAAGTTACAAATGCTGCTGGACCCGGATCACTACAAGAAACTAAACAGGGACCCAACCACGAAGGTAGAAAAACAAACCAGAAACGCTATTAAGGAATCATCAATCCCAAAGGAAGAGCAAAGAAGGCTATTACCATCAGAAAGCCGACCACCAAGACTGTACGGACTACCAAAGATACACAAACCTGGCAACCCTCTCAGACCGATCGTCAGTACATGTGGCTCACCTACCTACGAATTAGCCAAATATGTCGCAAAACAACTAGCACAATACTCCGGGAACACCAAAAGCTTTGTGAAGAACTCCGAACATTCATCGAGATACTACAACAACACGAAATAACAAAAGAAGATTTATTGGTATCTTTCGACGTCGAATCACTCTTCACCAATGTACCAGTGGAAGAAACACTAGAGATCATCAGGCAACAACTAATACCAAAAGGACTACAACCGGATCTGATTAATTTGGCGAGACTCTGCCTTATTTCGACCTACTTCCTGTGGAACGGAGAATTCTACGAACAAGCGAGTGGCGCTGCAATGGGATCTCCTTTGTCACCTGTAATCGCCAACATCTTTATGGAAGCGTTCGAACAAGAAGCCATCGAATCCAGCAGGATGAAACCTAAATGCTGGTACAGATATGTAGATGACACTTTTGTCATATGGCCACACGGACCAAAAACTCTAGAGGAATTCCTGCAACACATCAACAGACAACACGCAAACATTAACTTCACCATGGAAATCGAAGAAGACGGCACCTTACCATTCCTAGATGTCCTAGTGGAGCACAATGACAGCAGCAAACTAGGCCACAGTGTATACCGCAAGAAGACCCACACAGATCGGTACCTGCATGCAACATCTCACTACCATCCTCAACAGAAAAGATCCCTCATCAACACTTTATTAAGAAGAGCGGAAAAAATCAGCGACAAACATCACAGGAATAACGAAATACAACACGTCAAAAACGCCCTGCAGAAAAACGGCTACAGTACAAAAGATATAAGGAAGCCGCGAGAGCAGAGAAAAGACGAAGACCAACAACAACCAGCAGGATACGCGTACCTTCCATACATAGCTAGAGTCACCGACAGGCTAAAAAAGACACTAGGGGAGAAAAACATCGCCACACGTTTCAACATGGTGACCAAAATCGACCAGCTACTCCCTCCAAATAAGCACGTGTTACCAAAACTACGAGCAAAAGGCATATACGAACTGAAATGCCGATGTGGAAAAAGCTACATCGGTCAAACAGGATGGAGTATTCAGTGCAGAGTGAAAGAGCACGAGAGAGACGCACGCCTTAGGCATATTGAAAAATCTGCAGTAGCAGAACACCTGCACCAACAAGGAGACCACCGCATAAGCTACAGCGACGTCAAGGTATTAGCCAGGACCGGCCACTACTACCCGAGGATAATACGCGAATCCATAGAAATAATGAAGAACAACAACAACTTCAATCGCGAAGATGGATACAAGATCAGCAACACGCGGAGGTTAGCACTACGGAGTCGTCATACAACGAACGACGCGATTCAGCGGAACGGAACGGAACGGTTATGGATCAGCAAAGCAGAACGGTTATGGATCAGCAAAGCGGAATAAAAATAGGATATATAACAAGCAGCAAAAGACAACAACAGCAGTCTTTAGAAATGTGTTAGAAGTGTTATAAATTCATTCGTCATGGTAGTGATAGTTCACATAGAAGAGTTAAAAATGAATGCATCTTGAACATTGAATAAGAGTAGACTCAGTACAAACAGAGCAGTGAAGAAAGAACCTTTGTCATTAATAACAATGTTTTATTGTGCATATAACATAGTGTATGTACTGCTTTTGCATTACCCTATCTCTATTTCTTTAAGTAAATGTGAATGGAATTACTGCCTACATCTTTAAATTCTGCACGTTCCCCTATAGAAAAAAAATAACAAACAGGAAAAGAAGAAAAAAAGAGGGGATTATAGGGAAAACGCGTACTCAGATTATGTACACCGTACTCAATAATATGGATAAGGGGGACATTCGCAGGAATTGATTTTATGGTACAGCGTTCTGCTTGATATATTAAATATTATTTATCCAAATAATTTCCAAAAATTTTATACTTTTCGGAAATTATTTCGATGAAATTGAGGGCCGTGAGACTTGGAAGTGTTTCTAAGTCACTCTTTCGGTAATTTAGATTTTTATTTGAATTGATAAATGAAGCTTTATATAGAAATTTTTGAATTCTTCAAATAACTACTTTCTAACTGGGGGTTTATCAAGCTACCTAGATGACAGATAGATTCAAAGTAAAATATGAAAGTAGCGCTGTTTAAAGCCATTGTTTAATCGCCTTGGCGATTGTTTTATTTCTACGGTCACCTTTGATGATTTTTACCATTTACCTTCAGTTTCGGTAGGTGGACATACTGTGTCATTAGATGAGGTGTGTCGGTGGTGCTAATGGCATAACTTCTTGGACGTTCATATATAACATTACAATGTGGTTGCTCGCTGACAAGTACAGAAACATCGAAAAGAGTCTGTTTAATAGTTTCATTAAGAATCGATTGTAGAGGATAAGTTTTCTTTAAATTGTCAAAAGACGGTCCTTTGCTGTTCGCAAAGATGGAAACTTTTAACACTTGAAACAACGAGAATTCCTCTCAAGAATTCTGCAGCCTCCCTACTACCATGGACAAGAACTTGAGACTTAACGGGAAGGCCGGAGATATGGATTGGATTTTGGAGAAGTCGTCTGTTCATCTTCCCCATAGCGGTAACCGATTACTGTTACCAAAAGCAAACTCAACAGGATGGTTGAAACAGTATTGTCTATTTTCCAAGTAGTTGCTTTTCCAGCGAGCATATGCAAGCAAATTTCGATATGTATGTAAACTGGTTATATATCATTGGCTGCAATTTAATAATGTTCCTTTATCGGGGGTCATCACATAATTTTCAAGTATTAGTAATACATTTGATTACATTATTATATATATATTACATTACCATTTGATCTACATTTGATTACCATCAGTTCTATACGAGTGACTACAAACTGTTTTTTTTTTTTTTTGTGAGCCCTACGTTCTCTATTACTGGTACATGATTGTTTTAATTCTCTCTTGCTATTTCTGGCGCAACTGATCGATATTCATCCAAATATTCTAATTCATAGGTTGTTTCGAACTCGAAAGAAGTGTCCTTTATATATTGAGATATTATGTTCTCTATTGCATCGTGAAATTCATGCTTTTGCTTGGATGCCTGCTTGGGTAGCGCACCCCTTCTTGATAACTACTTGCTATTATCAATAATTGTATAATATTTCAGTGGTTTGTGCATACCATGCTGTAGTTGACAAATAAACAAATATTGCTTATTTATATGATTCTGCAAATTAAATAACTGAAACGGGCGACGGTAAGTAACATGTAGAATAAATTAAATAAAAGCAGTGTTTGTTAATAGTGGTAAAACAGTGGATGAAAAATTAACCTTGTTATTTATAAAAATGGGTTAAGAACATTTTCATCCAGTTAGCATACATAAAATCAAACCGATGTAGCTAATGTTTTGTCGGTTCGCTACTAGTAGTATGCACGTAACATAAAAACAATAACGACCAAGTTACATTTCTCCATAATTAAATAAATCATGTCTATTTAAGAAAATGGAGCTCGAATTTTATTTAAGCTGCGATCGATTCACCTTCACCTTCAAGTTGTGTTTGTTATTAATTTATGCGGCACCCAAGTTAATCCATTTTAGAAGCTACGTTAAGGAGGAATACAAGGAAGCATTAATTTACTTCTTTACGAGCTATTATTGTGATATTCGGCCGTTTTCATAATTTCTACCCAGATTCCACTAATTAAAAACGAAAAAATAAATTAATTTATTTTTTGGACGCCCCGCATGCCATTAGCTAAATGTAATTTACTTGTGTCATAATAGTAATGACAAAGAAAAATTGGAGATAATATCATTACATATATTTATACAATAAACCTGTTTGATAGTAATTTGAGTACAATTCATATTATAAAAAATGTCATTGACCAAGTATATAGTTGACCTACTTATCAAGGAAGAATTATTTTCATTTTAATTTATTTGTTGTATCCAGCTGGCAAGCGTTTATACAAGCTTGCGAAGGTAATATATTGTAATGTTACAAACTAACATCAACGAGGTTAACTGTTACCGACGCTATATTCACATCTTTTCTTTGCATTTCACATTGTCCACCTATCGGGTATGAGGGTCCATCTGTTGGTAGGAAGCCCGATCTCTATAGAAAGATCCCTGTTTTTAGCCGAATATTAAAGAGGCCTAAAAATAATAAAATTAATGTAAGTCCAGCCAACGACGATCGTGGGGAAGACTTATATTAACTACTTTTATCTGTCATTCTCTTTCTCATTAATTAATGTCAGAAATTTCTACAGCCAGTTCCGGTACATTTCTCAGTCGTATAAAAGTTATCGCTGTCAATTAAAAGTCTTTCGGTCCGTTTGATCAAAATTCTCGGTGTTATTTAACTTTGTAGTGTTGCATGTGGTCAAGAGTGTCATCAAAGAACACAGAATCCCAGCATCAGTTGCGTCCCTGCATCATGCTACAGCAAACATCGTTCTTTCCGGCATCTATTTCAATAATAGTATATGTTAAGTGGTTAAAAATTATCATAGGAGAGAATAGAATAAAACAATTGCCAACGTAATCTAGCAATGGTTAAAAACAACGCCAATTTTATTTGTGAGTTTATGTCTAGCTGTCGTCCAGGCACATTGTATGCATTTCCTCCAAGTTTAATTGTGTTGATTAAATATTTCGATGTTAAAAATTCACAACGTGTTCAATAGTATAATATTGAAGAAGTGGTGTTCGAAGAAGGACATGAACCTGGTGTTTATGTAGTGGAAAGTTACAAGATGTAAGGTTAGTAGTTATTTTCATTTCTACGTTTTAACATGTCTCATCTAACAATTTCTCATTTGCCGAAAGAGTGCCTAGGGACATTCCCGGATTCACGACCTTCGTAAAATTTCAACAATTTTTCAAATTTCATACCGTAAAAGCATTACAATATTTCATATTTATAAGGAGCTTCAGAGGATCGTCATTCTTCTATGACTCTTGCATTGCAAGATTAACCATATGGCAGACTATCTTGTGAGAAGGTGTTCATCTAGTTAAGTTCAGCTGCTTATAGTAGAAAGTTTGCGCGGTAAAACAATACTGGTGGCTAGATTATTTATGCATTTCTGTCTTACACATAACTATGATCATCCTTTTACGAGGGTGGTATGATAAATATGTGTGTTAAGGAAGAAAACGCAACTGTTTAACATTTTGTAAATTTATTTTGTCGACATACTTTCTTTGTAGATCTGTACACTCATTTCATTGCTATTCCACCTTCGTTAAGCCATCCAAATGGTAGGATTTATCGAATTCTGCAAAATAGGACTCTATTTCGGCAATGACCTCTTCATTTGATATGAGGCGCGTTTTTTTTTAAATTTGGAGAAAGAAAGAGGTCACGGGGAGCTGAATCTGACGAATATGGTAAATGGGGCACCAATTTGTTTTGCTGTTGTAATTGGGAATGAGTGGGCCCAAGGCGTTATCATTAAGGTAGGTAGTTCTTTCTTTCGCTAGGTGGACCCTTGTCCATAGATTCCTTTGAAGTTAGTACGCAATTCCATTTTTGATCAAAAGTTAGCGTATTCAATTTTTTGTGAAGGATGTTTTGTATGCATTCAATTGAAATCTTTACCATATTAGCTCTCTTTCATCATCACCTAGCGGTCTACTAACACAACATCATGAAATTGATCATATCGTCCATAGTCACCTTTGGACGACCTGACCTCTCCTCATCAAAGACGGATGTTCAGCCACGCTTAAATTTATTAAACAAGTATCCAATCATCTAGAACAAGATACAGAGCAGAGGTGACAGGAGCCCTTCTTGGGGGTAGCCTCTGTTGCCTCTAATTGTAGTTGATTCGGATGCCAGTATAGCGCTTATTCGCCGACATCGAAGTATGGCCTTAATCAATTTTGTAGGCGACGGGTGAAAACCTTTGGGAGAGGTCAATCTCTCAATCCCCACGAAGGAAGTGTTTGCATAAATGACGCTTCCAATCTACTCGTAACATACTGGAGGGGCTTTTCCATTCCAATGAGCAAAGATTGATAGGTCTGTACGTTTTGGGCTCTGCGGATAATCGCCTTCCTGCCTTAGGTATAAGTACCACGTTCACGCCTCTGCACAACATGGCTTTGTATGCATACAGCTTAATTTCAAATTTCATTTTATTTTATTCGTAATTTTACTTTCCAATTAATTTATTTCATTGTTCCATCAAGTCCTAGCTGCATAACGTTAGGTTTTACATTATAATTAACACAAAACATTGCTTACAGAGGAATTATAATATGATAGTCCTGGTTTTCGAGTTGGAACCAGGTCGTTGTCTTATCGTTTGCTGACGTTCCGTATACACTCTTATGAGATGTCTTCAATGCTGTTCCTGCACACTCATTGGGGACTATTCATTCCGAAGAGGCTTATATAGGGCTTGCATCGGATTAATGAACCGTGGTGGTTGCTACAGATTTTCTACTATAATAGTGAGGGTTGCGAGACATGATGCGGATAGATTTAAATTAGTGGTAAGCTTCCAGTGTATGCTCAAGCAACGCGGACCCGGTTACAGCAATATTCGCGTACAACGCTCGCGCTCAATAACACGAATGCTGACCGATCGCTTTGTTTTACAGATGTACACATATGGAATCTGGTAAACGCCAGGGGCTTCCAGATGATTACGGTGTTTAATAGGAAAGTAGTTTGAGAGTTTGAAATTGGGTTTGAAAATGGATTTTGTTTCTGAAGAGAATCCTGCTAATGCGATCGGTAGCACCTTGAATATAGGGTAGATACGCTTACTAACGGAAATTAGGACTAGATGAGAGAAGTTGTGGAGAAAGGTTGGTGTAACGGTTAATGGTAGTTTGAGTATCTTGTTCTGGGTCCTTTCTATTATTTATCATTTGCTCTACATGTCCCTACCATCGTAACTTCCCCTTTTTGGCAGCTCCTATAATACATTTTTCTTTATTTAGCTCATAGATTTTTTTATTAGTTGTTCTAAATATATCCTCCGGAGCATTTTTTTTTCCCATCTTAAAATATTTTGTTGAGACTTTTTATTACGAGCCCACATTTCACACCTATATAATATTGTTGGTCGTATTCTTGTACTATAGAGTCTCAATTTTGTTTCTCAAGATAACCACTTTGATTTTAATTAGTTATTAATTGCAGCAACACATTTATTTTCTTTGCTTATCCTCCAGTGTGTTTCCCTTTTCTCTTCGCAATTGTCTGTTATTATAGTACCTAAATATACATACTCCTTCAGCTCCCGTAGTTCTATTTTCCACTCATTCATATCCACTTCTAAGGAACTATTAGATTTCCGCGTTTCTATTCGCGTAAATTGGCTCTTTTTTTTTTTCTCAATTATTAGTCCTGATACAATTTGTTCTGTTTTTTTTTTGTTTTTGGTTATCAAAGCAACATCATCCGCGTACGCTACTGTTTTATGGTTTTCTATACATACAATTTCCTTCTCGATTGATCTGGTTCATTCTTATTATTTTCTCAAAATCCAGAGGGGGTCGCCCTGTCTAAGACCAGTTTCCATTCCATTGTCTTCAGACATTTTGCCTTTTATACGCACTTTGTGATTGTGATTTGTAGCGTCATTCTAACCAAGTTAATTAATTTACGTGGCATTTGGAGCTGTTATCTGTAGCAATTTACTTATATATAATATATATATATATATATATATATATATATATATATATATATATATAATAATTAGTTTCTTCTAACCGAATCATATGCTTTTTCAAAGTCCACAAATAATACGAATACAGGAATTTTGTACTCATAGCATGTTGTCAATATTTCTTTCATTGTAAATACTTGGTCTCCTGCCATTTTGAAACCTGACTGATATTCCTCGATCTGCGGGTCAATTACGTTTTCTAACTCGTCTTTTAGTACTGCCGTTAGTATTTCAAAAGTTACATCTAGTAAGGATATTCCTCTATAATTAATGCAATTAACATCTCCACTCTTGTACACCGGTGTACAAGAGGTATTATATCAGCATAATAACGACCTTGTTCTATTTAATTGGCATCCTTCCTTCTATCCATATTGTTTTAACTAATTCGTACACTTTCTGTTTTAAGGCATTTCCGGTGTTCTTTGTTTGTTCTGCTACTATATCATTTTCACATGGCCTCTTATTATTGTTTAGCTTTCCAATAACCTTGTCCACTTCTGCTCTTGTTGGATACTGCCTTTTCATTATCGTACGTCACCCTTTATTTAGGCGCTACTTATTCATTTAATACTTCTCTCCATCTCTCTCTTATCTTTGCCCCTTTACCTATGTTTTCAATTTTTTCTCTAATGGACATTGTCTCTCGTTTATTGTTCTTTTTCTTTTTTGTTTCTCTGAAGAAATATCGAATCTCTTTCCGTTTATAGTAGCCTTCTATTTCCTTAATCTTTTGTTTATTATTTTTTGGATAATATCTTCCAACTTTTCCTATTCCTCGTTATACTAAGCATTCTTTCTACCTCTGCCCCATCTCTGTTTTGTGTATCCTTCTTTTCAATTTCTTCATATCGAACTGTCTAACAGGCAGTCTTACTAATTTCCTTGTCCGCGATTTAGTTTCAAGTTTATTTTCATTAAGTAATGTTTCGTATTATTATCTGCACCTTTGCATTTTTTATATTTTCTCTAGCCACTAAAATATGGTTTATATGATTTTGATATCTGGCGAGGCCTGTATGCCTTTTTAAAACGGGTACTTACAGTTTTCATTTGTTTTTCTTCCTTAGGGGATGTAGAGTTTCGTCTCTAGTTATATGCTTCTACATGTCTTTCCTACCTATTTTCGCATTCAGATCTCCCATCACTATTCGCACTGTTTTCCTATTCAGCTCGTAGTATACTTATTTCAGCTTATCGTAGAATTCATCTTTTCTTCCGTGGGTACACACATTCAATACTGCGATTTTCTTAACTTTCTGTAGCTCTATGTGGTATAGTCTATTTGACACTGGTTCATATTTTGCAACTTTTTCTTTTACTTCTTTGGCTGTTGGGGACTCAACTCCATATCTGCTTATTTCTTCGCCCTGAAAAGTATATAACTTCCAAAGCTGCCATCTATGTTTCTTTTATATGTTTCCTGAGGAGCAATCAAACCAATTTTGTATTCTTTTTGCTTGTTCCATCAAGTTTATAACTGCACTTCTTCGTTTATTCCCCTCGCCTTATTTTGTCTATATTTACAGGTCTTGGTTTAACTGTTACTGCCATTTTTGTTTCGTTTTCTTTGTTCTCCCATCTTTCCTTTCCTATTTCATTTTCTTCCACATTCATTCGTCTCATTACCTTTTCCTTTGCCATGTTCGTCACAATGCCTCTTTCTCTTCTGATTTTGTTTAGTTTTTTGGCTTGTCTGGTATTTGTTCTAATGTTTTCTTGTTTTTGTTCCACTGCCAGTGTGTGCCATCGATTGTAAGTTTCTGATAACTCACTTTCACCTTTTTACCTTTGAAATCGACATATCTTTTCTAAAAACGCTAGCTAGTGTCGTTCAAGAATTAGAATGGAGCGAATATTTTAGAATTTCACTGTATATAGAAAGGATGCAAAAATAATTATACCTCAACGACGGACGATGTATGCGTCCGGAATATCCCAGGATGTTCTAATTAGAATATACGGGGATTAGTAAGCTAAATGTGTAAGTTCGGTTGACCATCTTCGGCCATAGCGGTATGCGAATTTAATATACGGATTAATTATAAATAGAAGTAGTTCGCCATACCCTTCCGGGTTAAAGTAATTAAAATGTTCTACTTACTATTACATGTTGTTTTAGTAAATTAGTTCAGCAGCATTTGTTTCCATATTTTGTAACAACGAAGTACGCAGCCGATTATGCTCCTCAATAGGGAAATCGACTGGGTTATTACAATAAAATAGAATATTTGCAAAAATTACGTGAAATGGGCGTCACGTAATTTGTTACAATGCAATAGACACCTTCAGTAAATTACGAAGTAGTATGTGCCTAAAGTCAAAATGTAAAGAGGTTTCACACATTAACCAATAACTACAAAGGCTGAGATGGTACATAATGTAATCAATTATTTATTATTTATTATCAATCGTTTGGCGATTAATTAAAAAATATACAAGTATACAAGTAAATATCGTGCAGTCCGAAGCGTTTGTCTGTGAAGTACATTAATTTGAACTGTTCTTAAATTATAAATAAACATATATTAATTGATCTTTACTTTTTACGAATTATGACTAAAATATTATAGAAAGGAACAATAGAGGACGATCAATAACTAAATACATATAAATCCAACCCAGAGGTATTCAGAACCCTCTTCAAAGTAGGGCTTGATGGCTGCTGTGAGATGTAGTACAGGAAGTAGTAAGTGGTCACTTTTCAATACAGGGTCCCATGGCAACTAAATTGTGCAGTTGCAGCCACGTGGTAAACTAGACCAACGGGCGCTCGTATCGACTTTATCGTATACATAATGTATGAAATAAAAAACCTGAGCGGTTTAAATTTGTAATTGTTCGAATTTCGAACTATTTTGTAAATTACGTTTTATACCTTTAGATGATTTCCTTACTGGCACACTTGCAAAGCGGGTTGCATGCACCATTGTTTTTACTTTTGGGAGGACAGCGCAGTCGCATGAGAGAACACACTAAAAAGAACACTCTCTCATCAAGCAAGTGTCGTGTGTGCACTCCAGCTAGTCCACCTGCATTTTCATTTTTTATTATTAAGTTGGTTGTTAAGTTGTTAGCGTTTTATTGAAATATACACTTACTAGTAATTGCAGTCGTTGTGCTTTATATCCATTACTGAGGGAACCAGTGCGCCAATTCCTACAAATATCATATAGTCAAGCACAGTAATTATGGAAGTGGCAAAGAATTCTGAACCAAATAACTAGTGCACTTAATTAAAAAAAAATGCAGTTATGTCCATTGAAAATTGGACAAACAAATCAAACTTGTTGAACATTAGATAAGAGAACGTCCAAAAGATAAATATATGAATAAATTGTGTATGAAAGTGCGTTAAAGAAAGTATTTGTTTTTATGTTTTTTTGTTAAATTTAAAACGACAGTTACAATGTTGCTTGATTGGATATAACTAAAAACGAAGTAGATAAATATAACAATTACCTGTTTGTTATTTCATTATTTCAATAGTAAACGTTTCTTTTAGAACGCGGAATGTAAGTGAACTTTGTTGAAAATAAGTACAAAAATCTAATCATTCATATTTAGTAAGAAAGCTTTTAGCCAAAGTGTGTATTCTTTTAGGCAACCTTCGAATAAAACTTTACGCGTCCATTCTCTTTGACGACCGCAAAGCACGAATTGCGCCTTTTCCCTTAAGTAGAAATGTTCCCTTAATTATTATTCATCTCCAGCCTTCCATGATAATTTTATCTAAACTACAAAGACTTACCAGTGAGGACGCAATTGCGTTCCGGCTGTCACCTTAATTTTTAATTTGCGCCTGCTTTCGCTTAAGTTACCGGCGTGGCTTGTTATTATTTTGGTATCATCATAACTTTTATTAGGACACAATTCCTGTTCCATGTTTTCAAGTGTAATTGTTTAATGAAATTAGTACACCGGTACTACAAAACTCAATTTTCAGTGGTAAACGTTTACTTTTATTATCCTTAAATTTTGATTATATATAGCATGTAACTGTGTACGCAAAAAAATAATTCCAATTGCATCAGTTAAATATAGATAAGTGCAACATCGGAGCAAAAGGATCTAAGTCCAATAAATTTATTTATCTCCCTTAGACCCATATACAGAGAACAACACACACGCGTAAGTAACATGTACTAACAATAGAGAACAAGTTTGCGCAAGGAGTATATTTCATATAAGTAAAAACCAAAAGAAAATAAAACTCTTGACAGATAGAGAATTAAGTCGAAAGCAAATGCAGTCACTGGTCTCTATAGTAGCAGATCTCTAAACATTCGAATAGGCAGGCGCTTGAACTGCTTGGACAAAACGTTATAGATAGGGCGCAACATTCTCGCCTGCCTTCCAGTGGTGTTTAACCGCTAGAGGTTGTGGGGACACAGAGCTGCTTCATTACATGTCGGCACTTCCCTTCTGCCTTCTCAACCTTCTCTGCTGCGTGCTATGTGTAATATATATCGCAGCGCGAAGCTGATAAGTGTTGGAATTGAACGGAAATGTTGAAAATGCGTAATTTGCCTGTTTGCTAACAGGCTTTAACGTATTTATGGCAATTTCCAGACTTAATATATAATGGTAAAGAAATCAGGTTTAGTTTGCGACAAAAGTTTATTATGTTGGAAACCACATATGTGCAAGAACCATAGCGCAACACACAAATTTAAAAAAACCGGGAGACCGTATAAAGAATTTCTATGTGATTTAACGATTATGTTAAGTGCGCGCAATATACCGTTTGCAAAAATCGGACAAACAATGTTTCGTCAGTTTTGGAAGAAATACAGTCCAACGTGGGAACTATCAAGTTTGCAAACGTTACGTAGGTATTTGCCGTCAGTGCGCGAGAAGATTGAGAAATATGTGAAAACCGCAGTAAAAAAGTGAACGGTTGTGGCTAACTATAGATGAAACTACAGATATTTAAAAAAATTCCGTAGTATCGATTGTAGCACAGGTAACGACATTGAAAGGACCGTCACACTCTTATTTGTTAGCCTGTAAAAGACAGCAAAGATGTAGTGGCGCAGCTGCTAATAATGTATTAGTTAAAATACTAGACAACTTTGAAATTTCACCAAAGCAAATGTTAATGATGGTTACGATGCTGCCGCGGTTATGCTTCATATAATGCTTCACATAACATGTCTGCTTCATGCTTTACACCTTGTAACAGTCACTATGCGAAAATGTTATCACGATATGGATCAACTAATAGCACAGACGAAAGCGGTTTTTCTTAAATCACCGAAACGTATTCGGCTATTTTGTTCACAGTCTCCTGTGTGACATACCGGAACCGCCGCAGCCAATTCTTACACGATGGGGTACATAGTTAGAAGCAGCATTCTATGATTTTGAACATCTTAAAAAGATCAAATCAGTGATTTAACAACTGGACGCTAAAGAAGCAGCTGCAATAAAACTAAGTCAAATGCAATTCCAAAATCCCCAAGTTGCAGCAGATTTTAAAACTATTAACGATAATTTCGTTCCAATAGCCGAAGCAATAAAAAAAAAATTGCAAAACACTTCGTTGTCCTTACGGGATTCGTGTGAAATTGTTGACCACGTACAAATAGTGCTGCATATTTTAGATGATGAAAAAAGGGTTTCAGTCAGAAATATTTTATACTATAATATTATATTATGTAAAAATGTCGATTTTTCTAGATTACGCCATCTTTTTAACAGTACTGTCGCGGAAGATCCGTTATACAAATTCAAAGACCACTAACTACGAGAATATTACATCGCTAGATGTAGAACGATCTTTTTCTGCGTAGAAGCAAATATATACGCCACAACGGACGTGTCTCAAAGAGACTGTAGAAACGTACGCTATGATACAAGTGTTGAAGGTCTCACTTCCGGATTTCTTTTCAGCCATCTAAGCATGTTCGGTAAGTTGTTTACTATGTTTTCATAAATTCTCTTATTGTTTTTATTGTTCTAAATAACGTGCACGTTTATTTCGGTTAACCCAGTGCAATGACGCTACTGCTAGGCTGGGCTTTAGTTGAAAAGTACCTATTAAATAAAGCCGCTCGATGAATGAGAGGAGAGAGTAAATTTTTAAACCTCAGGTTACGATTATGTTTTAAATCCATTGTGTATTTGTATGATATATGAAAATATTAATCGTTTTCATAATTTATTTTTAAAACATTCTCTTAGCAAAATCTAACGCGAAATCTGCAAACTTACGAATGTATTTGAGGCTAGTTACACATCCTGCTTATAGATGTTGCTTACGAATTCATTTTAGTAGTATCGAAAGATTTATTC
This sequence comes from Oryctes borbonicus, assembly GCA_902654985.2. Taxonomy (NCBI): domain Eukaryota; kingdom Metazoa; phylum Arthropoda; class Insecta; order Coleoptera; family Scarabaeidae; genus Oryctes; species Oryctes borbonicus. The sequence goes on along the minus strand of LR736863.1, from coordinate 8,870,496 downwards.
GCAATGAACTTAATGATTACCTTCGTGAGTGTTAATGAGTTAATTATGGTCTTTGTGAAATTAACAATTTACACCAGTGTCAAGTGCCGCTCTTAGCTGAATCGTGACGGGTGCAAATAACCGAATTAAGTAACATACTAAAAAGTGGAAATAACTTCTTAAAACAAACCGGAAAACTAAATACGGTGTAATAGTTACAACATGAAAAAATCAAGATTATAATATTATTTAGTTTAGTTCATTTGCAAGAAGTTTAGCGGCGTTACGAAATGTATCTATGAACGTGTTCGCGGTAAAACTTATAAATTATAGGCGGGTCGGTAAACCGATGTATGGTCAAATGATGACTTTAACATGCGTTTTAAACAGCTGAAGGCTGTTAGCGAGACAACGGTAAGGAGTATCCTACGTCGGACCGCGAAAGCAGACCGACGGCAGTATATTACCCGGACTTGGAAAATATTCTATGTTAGACCGACAGACCGATGATCTTGTTCAGCGTTAGTCGTCCGTATGAAGAAACAGACGTGCCGATCAGGAGTCTGACGAAACGAAAATTTGAGCGGTTTATATAGCAAATATCTCGTGATGTTTGTACGTCTTGCCTTCTGACTGATATGACTTTGTACCAGCAAAACAGTCCATGGTTTCAGCTCAGCTCTCAGATATTTCATTGCTATCGTAGAGTATCTTAAGTTAATGTATAAACCAGCCCAAGTTTGCATAGTATTAATGCAGGCATATAATTTAAACCATTGTTCACAGAAACTTGCATATTCAGTATTTTTCCTGCAGAATGTGCTCTTGCCGGTATCGATGTTGTCGATATACACAGGTATTCCTTCGCTAGCTTATTAAGTTTTCGGCATCGATGGCCACCATTGAAATGCATTTTCGGACTTACCTATTGCGGTTTCTACCGACTGTAATGAAATATCATTTTCTCTTATGTTTTTCTTGACGTCAGGGAAAAGCATAATGAACAAAGAAGAAAACCGTTCTTGTGTTGTAACTAATGTCTCAACACAATCTTTCTTTCCTAAGGTATCATGAATAGGGTTCTTTACGTCTAATAGCATACCAATATAATTTTTTTTATTTTTGTAACGGTGATAAAAAAGGGTACAACTATCTAAACACGATGGTGTTATATTTTCACTCGGTCTAACTTGAATCTATGCTGCAATTCAAATTTGATCTTTTTTCTAAATAACTTTATTCCTTTCAAACCTGTAGTACAAGATTTTAAAATATTTGTTAATGATATGATGATAGGGTAAGCCATTGGCACTGTGCTTTGAGATTCTGGTGACATAATTTAGGTACAGTGTCGCGTAGCTTTTAAGTAGATTGAGATCAGTTTCCATAGTTTCCAATAATTTCCAGGGATTGCTTGCTTTTGTTCTACACATTTGTCAATTGTATAATATACGGAATTCCATCCTGTTTTTACATGTCATATAAGTTTATGAACTGGTAGCTAAAGACGACTTTATCCAATTTTGAGAACATTGGTAGGTACTGTAGAATCCTGTTACTATGCATGTACGATGTATTAAATTCAAGTTGATATATCAGTACATATTATATTCATATTGATTCTCTTACATAAAACCCAATTTTGTACAAACCTTGTGATTTGGAGCACTGTAGGTGCTTGACATTAACAGTTGTTAGTTACAAACAATTAGATAATGCAAAAATAATATTTCCAACCAGCTTAAATAATCAACCGATGTGATTGGTTAACCGTCATCACTAGTCAGCCGATAAGCGTCTAGTGTTTATAACCAATCAATAGGTTATCTGGTTAAGGTTAAGATGCACACTCATAGTTACAATACACATTTTCCTAAACATTTTAAAAGCGTCAATTTTAGATGCAAAATGGTGTGTTTTTTTTTGTAAGAAAGAGAAAAATATTGTTGTATTAAGAAATCAAGCTTTGGTACTTTTTCCATTTGAAAGTTTAATCGTACTTGTCGGACGGGGTGCATAATGTTTTCGAAAAATTGATTCGTTTTCTAATCCTTCCTTATACGGTCAATAGTTCTGCAAAATTTCAATTTTTCCAAGCTAAACGTTTACAATTATAGAAGTTTACAAAAACTCGCCCACAAATGTTAAAAGCAAAACAAAAATTGAAAAATTGAAAGTTGAACTAGAAATTTAAAAATGTAATTGTATATGAGATATGCTATTTAAAATAAGAGAGTTGATAGCTACTTCCTGTGTAACTGGAAACCTTAGTTAACTGAAAGTATTTTTTCTCAATAATAGTAAGCTTTAGTATATTAGCAAGCTTTCAGAATTTTCGAATGTATACTCTTTAATAAATCGACCGATGCAAGGCCTCGTACAGAACATTTTTGGGGTGACAATACTAATCAGCGTTCTAGTGGTGAAGGTCCATATATTTTCTTTTATGGCTAATCCAACCATGGAAATCTAGATGCTCTGTTGATTCCAAACGAAACAAAGAATATGCGGAGAAGGGAACCCCAGTTTCTTGTCTATAAACTAATACTTACCAAGTTATTGCACCTTTTCGCAGGTTACAGTCCGTAATGTAGATTGTAAAAAGTAATTAAACAATTTATGTACATGCATTAATTAAAATTATGTGTAAAATAATTACATATAAGTATAGCTTGAAAAGAGTATTTACAAGAGAAACATTATGTTCATATTTGTTCAGAAATTACAGCTAAATTATCTTAATTTGCGTGCTAGCGGAATTTAATGTTAAATGTATATTACCCTTCTCCTAAGTTCTGACTCGCGGTATGGTATTTATGTTATATCGGTGTACAATGGTCATTTTCGCTTTATGTTATTGCTTTTGCGGTGAAAACTATCGTGAAAGGTGATAAATAACTGCTACGTTGTTAATGTTTTTAACCTTTTTAATTAAACCATACAACACAAATTCCCTTTATAGTTCCATAATTTAAATGCTTACAATTTTGCTACATCCTAAAGATCTCTGAAATACTTAAATTTGTTTATTGCTAATGCTTTGGTAAAAATACCGGCATGTTGCTTACTTGTTGGAACAGATAGCAATTTAATTCTTCCTCGAGTTAAACATTATCTAGTTAAATAATTTACATTAATATGTTTTGTACGTTCCTGACGCAAGAGTAGCGGTCAGTTTTATAGATGACTGGTTGTCCTCATACATGATTACACGAAATATCAACGTTTAACATTTGACTTAGAATTTGAACTGCATTTTCAGTAGTACAACGAGATAAAGCAATACATTAATCTGTATCTTGTTTGTTTGATTTCCAGTGTACAATACTAGTACCAGTACTTCCATTTTTATTACAAAACCCGTTATACTTTTCACGCCATTTCGATCATTTGCAAAATCAGGGTCAACAGATGAATTTAAGTGCACATTTGAATTACGACTTTTTATATACTTTAAACCATAGGTTTCAATTAGATCCAAGTATCTTAAAACACTTCTTAAACAATGCCGATGTTTGTCTATATAGCAATTTTGAAGTCTGTCGAAATAACTAACACACAAACATGAATCAAGTCTAAAGTTTAAAGCTACCACGGATATTTTAAAATAAAAAGAAAAATACTATAAATATTAAAATATATTTATTTCCATGATCTTACATACTTTCATCTACTTTTTTATATAATTTCCATTTTTGTTCAAACATTTGTTATATCGTTCAACAAGTATTTGAATTCCGTTATCAAAGAAATCTTCTGCCTGCGAGAAGGTAGCTATGATTGTAGTTGTTACTTCTGCGTCATCGTCGAACCGCTGACCACTACTCGTTTAGGAAACAAGTGAAAATCACTGGGTGCAAGGTTTAGACTGTAAGGTGGATGATCCAGTTGTTCCCATCCAAAAGACCTGATTAGACCTTGTGTTGTGCAGAAACATGTGGCATTGAATTGCCATGGAACATCACACTGGAAGATAGTAGGCTGTGCCGTTTGTTTTGTACAGCTCGCCGGAGTTTTCGCACGGTCCCACATTACGCATTAAAATTGTTTAATTGTTATACCTCTCGACATAAAATCCACTCATAACATTTTTTCCTATCCCACAACACAGTTCCTGTAATCGTTTGTGTTGAAAGTGTCTTTCACTTTGGTTGACGACGATGTATGCCGTTCTTCCATTGACTGATGCTTAGTTTCATGCGAGACACCAAGTTTCATATCCTGTAATGATGTTGTCCAGAAATTCTTCTGCTTCCTGATCGTATCGAGTCAAAAACGATGAAGCGCAGCCCAATTCTTTTTTTTTTTGTGATAGTCAAAAAGCAGTCTTGAAACCCACCAACAGCACAATTTTCGATATTTCGTTTTTTTCGGAAACAATGGTGTATAAAACTGACCTTGAAACCTGTGGATAATCAATCGGTAACTTTGAGAATGTGATTCATCGGTCCTCTTGAATTTTGTTGTCCACGAACCAAATCTTCAGAAATCAGGGAAGGTCGACCAGGGCATGGTTTTCATACGCATTAACCCGTCCAATTTTGAACATTCTCACCCACTTTCGAACTTGTACCCAAGAATCGAATTATAGATCGTATCTTGGAGTCGGCGGGTGATTCAATTTTCTTCAAAACATCATTATGTTTTGAAGAAAATTGAATCACCGACTTCTACTGTTCGGCATACAGACAGACGGCACGGTTGCAAATGGCGTCCAAACGCACGTGAAACCATTTTTTTTGAGTACATAGCGGATGCTTCCATTTCAAACACGTCATACTGTATTTGAAGTTAGACAGTGTGCATGCAGTAAATGTACACCGCAGCGGTACCAACATACCCACTAGTAACCAAATCTGCATTATAAAGATTGTAGGATTAGTCTGTCAACTAAAACGAAGTAGTAGATATATCTTCCTTTGTAAAGTTTCTTGGACTAAATATTGTAATGATAGTGTTTATTTAGGTCGGAAAGTGTTCCAAGTTGTCGTGGGTTTTTGTACATTTACCAAGATAGGTTTCATAAAAGAAAAATTATACATCTTGAACTGCGAGAAATCAAAATTACTAACGTAAATCAGAATTATAATTTCCTTTCAATATTTTCAATCATTTCAAATTCAAACAAGCGTACTGTTGTTCGTGTATGTAACGATCAAAATGAAAATTATCGCAGGGCATTTCAAAAACCTTTTATTACATCAAGGGTGTCATTTGGTCAACAAATATTTCGACAACGCCAATTTCTCCTAGGTTTCTCAAGAAATACTTTATAATATTATTATGGGATCTAGATCATTAACAATTCAAGATAACGCTCAGTTATACCATTTGGACCTTCTAACCAAAAATTTGCCACCTACAGATTTGAGATCATTGCTGGAAGAATTTGGATAAATCGGACCTAGGTTCATGATTAGGATTTCAAAGCAAGGATTTTAAGATTAGGATTTCAGGTACCGAAAATTATATAAATTGGCTAAAAAATAAACATAAATTATTTTTTTTTAAATCAATATCTAAATTTCGAATCTAACATCCTGTTCTACTTCCGTCAATGGTTCGTTAATTTTTGTGGTGAAAATTTGAATGGAGGATAGTGTATTTTATGGAGTAATGAAACGAATTTCTCCAATAGAAGTAAGTTTAATAAGAAGAATGATCGCTACTGGTCGCAAGAAAATTTATTAATAGTGCTTCCACATACTGCACAAGTTCGATGTACTTTTAATGTTTGGTGCGGATTAATTGGTTCGATAGTCGTTGGTCCAGTATTCTACAGTGGTACATTGACAGGAGACAGATATCTGGAATTTATTCGTGATGTTGTAGAGGATTTCCTTGATAACACCAATTATCTGATGCGCCAAAATTTATATCTTCAGCAGGATGGTGCTCCTGCACACAATTACTGCATAGTACATAACTATCCGGACACCATCTTTGCCGATAAAAGATTGGTACAAATGAGCCAATTTGATGGCCAGCACGCTCTCCTGACCCTTCACCTTTAGACTTCTTTCTTTGGAGATACTTAAGAAATCAGGTATACAAAACACGGTACAACAACGTGAACGAATTGCAAAATAAGGTTTCCGCGAATTGGATGGAAGGACAGTCTTAAGAGCTATCCAGAGTGTACACAAGCGGACACGAAAATGTATTAAGAAGGAAGGTGATACTTTTGAGCATTATTTATAAATTATACATCTACTTTCTTACTTTTAACTTAGTTTCAACGACATTATTTTAAGATGTAGTTATGTTAAAATAAACATTAAACACAGACATGTATCTGTTTTTGTTGGAGAAGTTGGAGGAGCAATAGTAACACTTAGGGCGAGATCGAAACTGTGTTAACTTCTTTATAATTCGTTTTAAGACAACAGTGTATTGTTATATATTTTTATATCATAACTTAAAATATCTTTTAAAATTTTTTAAAGGGTGTTCTATTTAAAAAAGTAAAAATAAATTTCAAAATTTCTCGTAAATGCGTCATGCAATTGTTTTTGCGTATACTGCATATTAATCATCGTTAAAAATACTATTACTTTGCTAATTTAACCTACGTTCTAATCAATAATAACAGAGATAGCAATGGTGCGCACTTAATTTGAATCAACCTGTATACAGCTAATTAACTTAGTAGAATCCCACTACCAATAACTATCTCTGCACCATGAGATGTTGATTAGAAACTGCATTTGAATGGTACGGTTAGGCTAGCTTATTGTGTAAATCTTATTACTGATATCAAAATTCAAAATTAACCAGTTTTGGCAATATGCTATCATTAGCCAGAATACAAGTTAAATTACATATCAACTTAGATTCTGGCTGCAGTGGCATGAAAAACATTGGAGAGAAGAACCAGGAAACGTGCACTCGAAGACATAGTCTTAGTAGGGCCCTCAAACAAATAGTCGGGAGAACTGCTGGCCACTAGCAAATCCGATGTTGGATTATGGACCGGCACCGTAATTAGTCACTCCCCACTAAATAGACATCTACACAAAATGGGGTTCGCACCTGGACTAGCATCTAGAGGATGCGGTGAAAAAGGGGAAACTCCTCTACACCTAAAAATAAATCACTGCGAAGTGTACGACAGCATAAGATGTAATAGCTTAGGGGCATGCAAGAGAGAATAAGATAGAAAACTCTGCACCTTTTAAAGTCCGCAGAACTCCTATGGTATTAAGAAATTATTAAGAGCACACAATGAGTCACTCGACGGTAGTGCAGGAAAACGTTAAGGACCACAATAATAATAGATTCTAGCTGATGGCACATTGCCAAAATTAGTTGCAGTACATCCTTACATATTGTAAGGAGTGAAAAAGGATGTTGTGTTTTGATATTATCAATCTCACAACACGACCTATTACTAACGCCGACCTTATTATTCATTTACTCGATCGTTTATTAAGTTACGTCTTCTTTACTTATCTTTTAGATTAAAGTTTATGCACTTATAATTCGCTTCTTACTAAAAATAGCACACTACGACACGACCAGTCACAATGCATGAGAGACAACTCTATATGCGTACATAGAATGTAGAGAAGAGCTGTTCTGGGTTTTTCACAAATTGCGTCTGAGCACGTATCTTATTTGGGTGAATTTTTACCCTACATTCTAATGCTTTAGACTAAAATTGGCCCACTTGTTTTCTTCCACAAGGGGTGAAATTTCACCCTAATTTGGATGAATTTTGCTGCTTTAATGGGTAAAACTTCCTCCAACTTTTATAGTGTAGTATCTAATGTAAACTTCAGGAAAAACTTCAACATTAGTTTTAAAGTTTAAAAGTGTAAAGCTACGAGTTCTAATTATATGCAACAACTTCTCCCTTCTCGAAGGAAATTGGAACTTCAAAATAAGTTCTATCTGATCTTTGAAATATGTTAATAGTACAGCTAATACTTTGGGAAGCTTCTTAGGAAGATATTACATATAAAATCGATGAGGTGCGCTAAAACACTGTAAAGGAATTTTAAAACGACGTTAGAGATACCTGCAAAATTGTAATTAAAAGAAAGTTTACACAAATTAACCAACCTTCTAGTCTACACATGTACGTACTCGGGTGAATTCGCCAATTGAAAGTTTCTTAATTAAAATTCGCCAGCGCCTCGACAACCGGCAAATACTCAATTTGAATTTCGTTTGCGGTAAGTGGAGAAAAGAGAAAGCGTGATCTATCCAGAACTCATAATGAACAGTCACAGTAGATGGAAGTAATAATAAGATAAATGAAAGAAGATCAGTATTGAGGGCATACTAAATGAATTTACAATAAATACTATCTATGGGTGTGGAATTATTGCCAGCTGCATTTTACATTTGGAATACAAGAATAATTCTTCAGTACTAAGGAGTTATTGAAAACTATCTGCGTTCATGCCATCAAAACACATATATGAATACGCTTCCCAAATGTGTGAAAGAAGTTAATGATGTGAGTTGGACAATAATTTTACGCAGTAGCAGACAATACAAACAAAGTAAAAATAAAGATATAAAATAAATAATTGGTCCAAAATATAAATGAACGAAAACAAGTTATAATTTTTTTACAAAATTTAGTTGTGTCAATAGCTAATAGGCAAGTCTGTTGTTCATTCTAAATATTTTAGTTATTGTGTCTTGCAACGTTACTCCCTTTTCGATCTTTCGGGTGTCCCAGTAGTTCAGGGGTGATTGGAGTGGGGAGAAAGTGGTAGTATATCTCTATAAGTGTGAAGTAAGTTGTAGATAAAAAGGATCCACCAGGGTTCTATTTAGAACGTTCAAGATGTTATAAACCGGCAAAAAGTTAACAAATAGAAGGTATAAACGTACACAAACAATCAATGAAATAAGGATATTTGCATAAATTAATCAAACAAAAATTTACATAGATATATACTGAATTCAAATACAAAAAAGCATATAAACGACAAGAAAAAGTATTAATTGTATAAAGTAACAAATATATTAAAAAGATGTAGGTTTCTATTTGGGAAAACTAACTCAACACTCGGAGGACATTGTTTGCACTTCCAAAATTAATCGTGGGCTTTAGATTATGTATTCTCCCTTTATATATCAACATTTTAGCCACATTCTTTTCCGATTAAGTAAATGGTTTCTGTTATTATTGTTATGGTTATTGGTCTTGGTGCTGTGCCATTAGCCACGTACAAACAGCCAAGTAGATAAGTATTTGTAAATATGCACGTACAAACAACAGAATACTTAACACTAACGGACACCAGGGCTAAATGGTTTTTGAGTTATTCAGTCGAATAAATGAATATTATTATTTTACTATTGGTATTATTAGGCAATGGCTAAAATACCTTTAGTCATTGCGACCTTAATAGATCTATTGTAACAAAATGCCCTTATATGTGTTAAAGTAGGTGCAGGCTCTTGATAAACCTTAATACTACTACAGGATCTTTATCCTTCAGTTCGGTAGATGTCAGAAATAGTTTACTGAAATGTTGTTGTAGAGTGCGACTGATGGTAACACATTTACGCAGAATGTGTTCTGCCGTCTCCAGGTCTTTTAGGCAGAGACGACAGATTTGATCTTCAGCTTTTCCTAGATTGAATAGACGATCTTATAGGACTGCATGACCTGTCAGAAGTCCCGCCAGTAATCTAAGGTCTTCTTTGCTGAACGACAGCACTATTTTGGGTGTCTTAGGCGAGTCTGATATGAATGCTTTCGCCTGTTTTTGTCCTGGAACATTTTCCCAGTACGAGGTTCTCTATGACGCACAAGTTCAAAGCAGAGATCTTTGCTGGAAATATGATACTGTGGAGTCCTATAGACATTTTAAGGTAATAGTTAGTTTCTATTATTGAGCCGTTCGTGTATTATGTCATGGTATCTTTTTTACTCTGAGGCTGCCCGAATGCCCACTCAGTAGTGTTTTCAATTTTCACATTATAGGGCTGATCAAGATTGTAATGCATAGGGTCATGTCCTTTGCAATGTGCATCAGATAATTTATGTTGAGATCTTCAAGGATTCTAAGATGTGAAGCGGCGTTAATCCTAGCAGGCCTTGCAGAGCTGCTGTGAGACACATACGCATCACACCTGTGACGTTGACACAAAGAAGCCTCCGAATTTGTTGAAGTTGCTGTTGCACAATCATATGAGTTGCTTTTGGCCATCAAACCAAGGAGGCGTAGGTGATCATAGGTGTAAGTATTGCTGTGTATGACCAGAAGATCATTTGAGGCTTAAGACCCCAATTCTTACCAAGTAGCCTGCGGCAATGATGCCGCAACGGCTTTTTTCTGTAAGTTGAACATGTGGGAGTTCCATGTTAGCTTTTGTCGAACGTGATTCCCAGGTATTTAACTTCTTCGCTGAAGTTAATCATTTTCCCTTCAATGGAGGGTGTATTTAAACAAACTTTCCTTTTCCTTGTGAAAGGAATGATCGTAATCTTTTTCGGTTTATGCGCAGGCTATTATTTTGATACCATTTGTAAGTATCGTCAAGAGCTTTTGGCATAAGTTGTAATGTAATACTCTCATATCCACGGATCATGATTACCAGGTCGTCACCTCGTATCCGCTTGAAGTCAAATTCTGTAATAGATCATATATGACCAGGCATCAGATCAGAGGTAACAAGATCGCTCCTTGTGGGCAGCCTCTGTTGGCTCTAACTGTTGTCTTTTGTGATCCCAGCGTGGTGTTTACTCGTCGACTTTGAAGCATGGCTTTAGTCCATTTTATGGACGACGGGTAGTCTTGGACATCGAGGGTGCCCTTGATAACACCTCCTTCGAGAGCATCGAAAGAGCGACTCCAAACACAAAAGTACCGCACCAAAAATGCCGTCACCGGTTGAGAATGTGGATCATACGTATCTTCGAAATGGCCGTCCCGGGTTAATTATTTAATCTTGTGTGGTGCGGAGGTTACCGATGCTTTTGTGTTTGGAGGAGGTCGTTCTTTCGATGCTCTCGGAGGAGGTGTTATCAAGGGCACTTTCTATGTCCAAGAATGCACAAAGAGCTATTTCTTTTGCCATTAACGATGCCTCCAGCCTGTTAGTAACATGTTGGGGGGCTGTCGTTGTTGATTTTGCCTTCTGGTAGACACCCGGCATATTACATTATTCTCAATTTGTTGTTCCTCACTTAACAAACTGTTTCTTCTATTCATAGAGAGGGTGTTAATAGAACGGTTAATTTTACCATCATTGCAAATATTGTCCACGTCGGCATTTATTCCTACATTTATACACGAGTTATATAAAAGCAATTTGTTATTGTTGTTATAAAATTAAGACATTATCTTAATACTCTATCGCGCAATATCCATCACACTTCAAAGATAATTTAAACAAACAAAAACTTCCAGCGAGAATTTCGGAACGGGGATTGATAACCATTTTACAATGCTAAACAATGAAGATATCGGTACAAACAAAGATAAATGACATCTCGCGAAGATTTTTGTCGTGATTTTCCCTAACGGCAAAGACGTGAAGCGAAGGCGTGGCGGTGACAAGACTCCCACAACAGAATTGTATTTGACGGTAGACGTGAAACGAAAGCGTTTCTCATCGCACGTGAATTTCGCTGCAGTTTTCTTGCAGCCAAGTTTAACGGGTATTTATAGCCATAAAAAGTTCTGTGGAAGGCTAAAGCAAAAAGATTATCATTTCGGGTATGCACTCCAGGTATTTGAAACTAGAACTGAGAAAGTAGGTCTCGACATTCTATTACGTTACGTAAACGCTTATATCTAAATTTACTTACTTATTCAGTCCTCTTCTTCCTTTCAGTGTTGGGGAGTTAAGTTTCATTTTCTTTTTTCACAATCTTCATTATTCGAAACGATAGCCATTTTTTCATACTTTTCATAATTTTTCTGGGACGTCCTCTTCCTGTCTTCCTTACAATAACCTTTCATACTTTCTTTACTGTCCTTGCGTCTGGTATCCTCACCACATATCCCCACCAGTTTAGGTTTACCTACCGTTCCAGGTACTACATCCCTGGGGATGTAGTACCGCTGGCGCTGGCGATTCTCTGAATGTTTCGTTTCTTATTTTGTTACGCATTGATCCTGTGACGCTTACCTCGCGTATGATGCCTTCGAAAATAATTCTCAAACGGTTACGAAGAAAAAAACTGTGATAATCCAAGGGTGCGCAGTTCCTGACACATTTAAGATTAAGACTTGTCAAAGAACTGAGCAATAACCGTGAATTGCTAGTGTGTATAAATAAAGGGTCCAAGAAATGCGAAAATATGGAAATCGATTGGCATATAAGAAAACAAAAGCCATACATCAATTAATAACAACCAAAAAGTATAATGCTAAGATAACTTAGCTTGATAATCAGCTTTTTCTTTTGTATTGGTCGTAGCTAATTAATCAGATATTTACTTAAAATTGTGTGTCACATTAAAATTTGTCATTTAATTCAGTCCATTTTGTTTTGGCTGTCGGATTAATTTACCTGGTGGTCACAAACTAGCGTTGAATTGCGTATGCAACAGTCAATCTCAATTACGCAAGTACAAATCAGCCGTATTTACGCCGAGTTTAATCTATTTCATACGTCGTATGAATGTTTTTCTTTATATTCAATTGTATTAATGATAAAGTTAGCTATAAATTGGTGTAATTATTCTTTCCTTTTGTTGTTTGATTTGGAGGTAGCATATGCGAACTCATATGTTTGTTTTTTATTTTATGACCTGTAATGTAACAATTAACGTCCAGGAGATTGTCTGTCAGCGCCGTTTATCTAGTGACTTATCTGTCCACCTATACAAAATCAAGGTCCTTCTAGTGATAGAAAGCTCAATTTCAAAAGAAAATTCCTTTTCTAGCCAATTATCTTTAGGGCGTGAGTGGTAGAAGAATATTATAACTCCAGAAATGACAGTAGTGCAGAGAATTTCATAATTTTCTCTTTCCCGAAACTTATAAGCTAGTGTAAAATCTTTCTACAACAAGAGTCGGTGTAAATGTTAGGCACATAAAAAATTTAATCTTATCAATTAATAATCGTTCGGTCAGGCTTCGTCATAATTCTCACTTTCACGTTAGTGTTGTATATAGTGTAAAATGTCATTAGAAACCGTAGAATCTCAACTTCAATTGCGTCACCACACCAATACATTTTAAATAGTAGAAATCATCAATAGTGGCTATGGAAATAAAATAATCGCCAACGCGATTAAACAATGGCACTAAAGGACGCTAATTATATATTAAATTGGAATTCAAGAGTCAAAGTAATTATTCAGAAGTAGCTGAGTTTCAAAAAGAAACACATAAGCATAGCGTTTATGAAGTGGAATTTTGGTTAATAAGGTTAGTTTATTTGTCAATTCAAATAAAGGTCTGAATTGGCGAAAGAGTGTTTTGGAGGCACTACCGAATTTCGCGACTCTAAATTTCATCTAAATGTTTTCCTGAAACCATAAAATTTCGAAATTTTACAATACCTTTGTAACATTTATTTCATATTCTTGCGCGGAAGTCGCCTCACCTTTTATACAGAACTGTGAGCGCGTGCGCTGGTAATAGTAAAGCGTTGCGAGCGTGAACACTTTAGTTAAATTTAACTATTCTATATATATTCTATTTATTCTGATATATTCTAGAACCGTTTCACACTTGAGACCCTTCTGGTCCAGTTTGACTAATTCTCATATGAGTATTACACTTCTAATCTTATTTATTTTGTCTTAATTTAGTAAACCTAGTTGTTATTGACAGAATACATCAGAAAATGCCCTAGAAACAATAACCAAAAAATATAATGCTAAGATAGCTTAGCTTCCTCATGGCATTGATGGAATAATTCACGGCAAACGCAACAAAAGGAGAGAAAAAAATACACTAACACGCGGACATGTTTCTGCCTACCCAGCGTCATCAGCGTAGTTTCGAGAGAATTTTTTATCTCTACCTTCTATTGCTGTTGCCCCACTGTTAATACCACAACTTTCAAAACTACAAACTCGACATTTCTTGGCGCCCTCTAGTGCCAAAGAAACGCATGTCTGCCGTTCAGAAAGCAGCGACATAAACCGGGTTTATGTTTATATACATCATGGTAAGCCTGTCGGAATATTCACATGTGCGGTTTCCCAAAGCGAGATCAAAAATAGTATTCGGGTGTTGCACGAAATTTCAAGCCGTCAGCCGCATATCCACAAAACCGATGAATACCATAAATCGAAATTAATCATCACAAAATGACTGCTACCTCACACGAAAACGTTTACGTTTGGCTTTTATACCTGCCGATTCAGAAATGTCGCGCTTAATATACGAATAATGTTACTAACGCATTATCAATTTAAAATCACTAACAATCAACCTCTAAGGCGTGAATAAATTAAAAATCTAAAATCGAAGACTATACCCCGTACGTCAGGGTTGGTGTTGTCTATCTTAATTTTTGTTTTTGTACTGACCCTTCTTTTATTGATATAATTAATAAAATACCTCTTGCATTATTTATCCGGTTACCTTCGCGTCCATATAACTATTCTTTTCTGTTACTAATCCTAAGTACCTTATGCGTTCTATTTATCTTTGTTTCATCTAGATTCGTGATCTGAACATATTTATCTTCGCTTCCATTATTTCTTTTTGGTATTAATGTTCATATCATATTTACCCACGTTGTTTTTTCAACAAATTATACTTTCATATAGGTTTTCTTTCGATGATACAAATGAGGAGATCACACATTAGGTCTGACCGACTGTAAAATTCTGTAACTTAGCACTACTGCTTTAGTTTCAGTTATTACTTATGTGGTTACCCCATCCATTGTTACGATAAACAAAAGCGGGCTTAATATGCCACCTTTCCTAAAATCTTTTTTGTTGCAAATGAGTTTGTCGTCAGTTTGTTGAGTTTAAACAACATATAAACACACCGTAGAGTAGTATCCCAGAATAGGGTGCACTAAACTTTGAAATAAAGTGGTAAGTTCAATGGTGTTTCCAAAATTGTGGATTTGTCCTTAATTTAGTTTATGCGAACGAGAGCAACACCGTCAGTTGAATATGCATAATGTCCCAGTTTGGTGAATATAATGGCAAGTGGAGATGCTGCTGATATCTGCTTGTAGTTTAATACAATCAGATGAAAATTTTGTTAATGCATAAATGCTATGGAACTATATCAGCCTAGAATAAAATTTGATTGCATGTGTTATAAATGTTGATAACATTCTCAAACTTTGGAAGACATCCTCGTATGTAAAAAAGTGCGCTCGCCGGTTCGCCCTCAAATTGTTCGACGTATGACCTTGATATACGATTGAATCTCAAGTAGCGCACAAATATAAGTAAGCATCATTGTTATCATTCACTTTTGGTTCGAAGGATGTGAAAGATTTTCCATCATCTACATATCACAATCACTCCGTTCGCAGCAAAGGGATTACGTCTTAATACTCTGTAACAACTGGGCATCCTTTCAAGTTGAGTACTGTGTATTCTAAGCGCTTCTTATCCGATATTTACAGTATTTATGATAAATTGATGCAATGCAGTTGTCGCGAGGTAGTATCAGTTCCGTTTTAAATGCTTCGAATAGGTCTGCTGATTTTGTCTCACGCAAATTTTGAGATAATCCACTTTTGTGCGATTTCAGGCAGACCAAGTTGTGTAAAAAATGTTTGAAAGTTTAATATTTTAACTACGAAATACTAAAATTGCCATTTTAGTACCCACTAAACTGGGGGACTTCCAGTAGTTTGAAATTTATAGTAGCAATGCTATAAATTTCAAACTACTTAGATTTAATTTATTGCGAGAATCTAAAGCTTGTATGGACATTAGTGTGTTACTATATTTAATTTATGCTTCTGTTACCGAATTCTCTCTTTCTGTTTGTGTTTCCTTCAGCTGACCTGATGATATGCTGATAGGCACGAAATCGGTTACTTACGTTTAATAAGCATTTGTGAAATTAGATGTTCTTGTTTGTATTCTATGATGAATTACTAGCACAGAGATTTTTTGGATCAATTGTTTATGGAGTGATTTTGATTATGAATTAAATTCTTTAATCAGCACTTATTCAGTATATATATTTTCAACTTACAGCTCTAACTCTAACTCTACTAACTTCAACTAGCTCTCACTTCAACCAGTATTTCGTCAATCCTAACAAATACTTTTTTTGGTAACGATAGAGGATATTGCTGCACTTAGTCGCGTTTCATTTTCTCAGATCGATCGTTTTTATTATCAAAAAGTAGGACTGTTAATATCATAAGTTTTTTTTGTACAATGGGAAACATCTAGACCTGTATAATTCGTATCAAACAACGATTGCAGATTTTCCCTGCTTGATTTGAAGATAAAATATAATAGCTAGAAGCACTTCCAATTTCATTGTATGAAGATCCCGTAATTCTGCTTTATCTGCCTTCATATCTTAAGCCCATTTCAAACTACATATTTATAAACAACAAGGTTTCTGTCATTATGCTATTCGATATTAGACATTTTTAAATTTCAATCGGAGGCGCATTTTTGCCAAAACTTTTCGCATCTTCTTTTAGGCCCGGTAAGTGAGAAATCATGCTTTCTTGTCTCCAATCTGCTCATCGGAGGTAGCGAATATCACTTACACTTATTTTTACCATGATATTTTCTGCCTTTACCGACTTCATCCTCGTCACTTTCAAAATCTTTCGGTCCTAAAATTATGTCGTATTCATTTTCTAAGCCATTATCACCTTCTTCATCTTCGTTACTTCATTTTCTATTTTATTATACTAGTCTGATATTTTTTTCGTAATCACTGTCACCATTTAACAAAAAATTTCTCAACCACTGATGTGACGCACCTACGATGCCAAATAAACTTTATATTAATATAAAATAAACGTAAAACACAAAGCAATATTTTAAAATTTAAAGAAATTACGCTGTATAAAGTTTTGCTGGTGCTAAAGTTTTATGGCTATAAATTTTGTTTATCAGCACTAAGGATTACCATTTAAAAATTGCGAGAATTTTGCGAAAGTACAAAGAATAATATTCGTAGTAAAATCCACATAATTTGGAATGATAACGGATGACATCAGGATTACAGGTGTATTAGTTTGTTCTATCCCAAGTTAACGAACGTATTTGGAAGTGTAATATTATGAAAATTATTTATTTGAAATACAGATGTTTATAGAAAGTCCCCAAGTATGACAACTAATTTACTATTTTTCAATCGTGCATATTGAAATGCTTTATAAAGTAGATGGCTCGTGTGAGTTGGTGTAAAAACAATGCTTCAAAGATTCAATCGCGGTACTTCTGTCAACGTATCATAACAGATGACGAAATCCGGATGTATTCATACGAACTAGAAAAAAAAAACAACAATCCACTGTTTGGGTGTTCCAAAATGGACCAAAACCAACAAAAGTTGTTCACGAAGCGCTTCAAAAAAAACGATTGCTTTTTTCTTCCGTAAAACTGGGCCTGTTGTTACCGTTTCTCTTAAAGATCGAAATACAGTAATCGTTGATTGGTATACAACGTTTTATTTGCCTCAAGTCTTCAATGAAATCAGAAAAACCAGCAGATATCGGCTCACCATCCTTCACCATGACAACGCCAGCTCTCACACAGTGCATTGAACAGTCGATTACTTAAAGGGCAGGTGAAATTATTCCTTTTTTGCAGCGACTAGACACACTGGTGTCTATTCGTCCCATAAGAAAGGGTTCGTGTTGAATACTGATTTCCCCGAGAGTCGACAAAATACGAGTCTGCCTATTCGCTGCAAAAAAGTAATAGTTCACCTACCTTTGTCATCTCTATTAATGACTAGTTATGCGTATTCACCTGGCTTATCACCTAATCTCTTCTTCCCGTTTCCTTTCGTTAAAAACAAGTTACGTAGTGAGCGGTTATAGACACCGGAAGAGACCGTTGAAGCATTTAAAAGGCATGTTTCTGAGTTACCCGCTTCAGATTGGAATAAATGATTCGACAACTGGTTTCTTGGAATGTAAAGATATTTAAAACTTAAAAGCGATTATTTTAAGAAACAGTAAAGTGTTTTTTTTTAATAAAAATCTGTTTTTCTTCTCTTTCCGGAAATTTTTCGGGCTCCCCTCGTAATGTTGTGAAAGCTGTTATATTTCCAAAGCAGCTGAAAGATAGTCGGAGAAATGCTAGGCAAAAAGAAAGGCCGAGCAAAATGAACAAACAGAAGGCAATGTGGTAAACTACAAAAAGGAAGATTTGCATTACAAATAGCAAAAATATTATCTCATGCCCTGCGAAGAACCTTATACTGATCAGCTTTACGAAAATTGGATAAAGTTCATTTAAATCTTGCCGTTATGAAAGTTGGATGGGATACGATTAACCCTGTCGATCAACATGAAATATCTGTATATTGTCATCATCTTGGTCCAGAACGATCATTACACGCCCAGGAAGATAACAAATATAGATAAATTATTTGGAACTCACCGAGAAGCTTTAATGTTTTTGGTTTATACTTGACCAATTATTAACAAAGATAATTGTGCACTTCTTGTTTACACCAACTTATTTTTTTTTGTATTAGTACCATATGAATTACGCTGAAATGTTTTTATCTTAAAATGCATTCTGTGAATGCGTTATCATCAAGTTGCAATTTTTTATCTTATATTTTATCTAGAAGGTAGAATACTTATCAAAAGCAAGTAAGTAGTTCAGTATATTCGCCATCTTCAATTTCGTCAGCATACTTAGAATTAGTTCTATCTACTAAATGTAAGCATTTGACAGCTTTCTGAATTAAACTAAAAATATAAATAAGTTCAAGGTATGATAGACACCCTTATTAATTAATAAGTGCTTAGCTAACTTTTTTGGCTCACTATTTGTTTGTATAAAAAGAAATTTTGAGACGCCTGTATTCGTAATATCGTAATTCCAGATTTTATTTACATAACTTAGTAAGCACATTTTCAATTATAATCTGTTCCTTACCTTAGAAAATTAAGCCCCACAGCTTTTTTACAACGCATGCTTTTTTCTACAGCAAGCGTCGAGGCTTTCTTCTGACCCTTCGCAGGAAAGCTGACTCTGCTCTCTCATTAAACCTTTCACTTTTGCCATCCATTCACGATCGTATTTTCGTTCCAAATCTGTCCTTCACAAATCACTGCTCAATCGCGTTGATCTAATCTCTGTTTGGATTGCCGAAGGCACCTGGATGACAAAAAAAAGAAAGAACGCACCAAGTTCCTTACTAAAAACGCAGTATTTTCACTTTTAATGGAAATAAAATTTAAGAGGTCATTTTGACCTCTGGACCGGTAACGCGAGACATACCGAATGTGTTATACGATCAATAGACTGCAAACTTTAAGCTTTTATTATCGTTGGTATAAAAAATGTATGGCGCAATGTGAGACTACCAGACCAGCTATCAAAAAACAAGAATTATTCGAACTAAGAAATTGAAATTTTTACTAATATACCTAATTATTTCAAATGAAGAAAGTTACTTATTCATCGAGCTTGGAGGTTGTAGTTTATTACCGCCAACGGATCACTATAGGAATTCGGGACGCTTCCTGGGGATCTTCACAGAGGATGTTAAAATCAGGAAAAAATTCCGAGGAATGAGTCAGGATCAAGATTAAAATGCAGTATGATCGATTATTAATATTTGGAAGTACTTATATGAACTTTAATATTAACTGGTAGGTGATTATATGAAGGACGCTATCTAATAATTTTCTAGAGCTAACTAGACTGCACTAAAAAAACGAAGGAATCATTTTATTTAAACGCTGCGCCATTCCCTCTAATTGAATTGTGAGATGAAAAATTGGCGACGAATTTCTAGAACAGATGAGTGTTCTTTCGATCTTCCGGTATGTTCCATATAACTTGCATTGGAAATCATGGCAGATAAGGTTTGTGACAAACGTCACCTAATTGTTATTTGGTTGATGTAACTCTATCTCACCCATTCTTTATGTGAATCTAAACATCTTGTTACACTTGGCAAATAACACAAAAGTATCGGCACACTCAGCACAATACAAGTTTAGTTATTTCTCCTCATTTTCAACCGTTGTTCGAATGATCATTTTGTCATCGATTGAAAATAAAGATCGAGCATTCTCAAAACAGCTGCTGCAGATTAATTAAGCTTGAGTGGTGCGGGGTATGCCCAACAATGTTAATATTGTTCCGTCGCGTTTGATTCATCAATTTTTATGTTGATTATATATCTTTGGTAGCTGTTGCTTTAACTATTAAATACTTATTAATATTTGTTTATCTCTTTTCAATTACACCCTCTTTGCACGTTTTGTCATGGTCATAATTTATTTATACCACTACACGTTGTCGAATTTTTAAATCCGGTAATTTTCTTGTATCCTTGTCATAATTAAATTTACTTGTTTTCTCCTTTATTCCACTTCTTCTTCCATATTTGTCAGTATTTTGGACTTGTAACTTGTACGCCTGTTCTTGGTTTTCTGCCAAAAATTCGTTGTGCCGATCATGATCAAATTGTGTTTGGGGCGTTTCTCTTATGTAAAAGGCTGTACCAATGGTCCTCTTTACTTTCATTGCACTTTATGATTAATGTTTTAGCTATCTGCACAGCCGATTCCGGTCACATGTTGTATATTCCGTTTTTGATAAAAACTCTAAAATTCTCGAGATATTATCGACATATTTTAGCTGGAATGCCGTGTTTACTGAAATACAATTTACAACAAATGATGATAGTTGCAGATTCTTTCAGTTTTTCTTGATTTTC
This sequence comes from Oryctes borbonicus, assembly GCA_902654985.2. Taxonomy (NCBI): domain Eukaryota; kingdom Metazoa; phylum Arthropoda; class Insecta; order Coleoptera; family Scarabaeidae; genus Oryctes; species Oryctes borbonicus. The sequence continues at coordinate 8,849,725 of LR736863.1, read as the reverse complement.
CTTTTAGGTCAACTGAAAGAACATCCATTGAGAGGGAGGAATCGAGATTCCATAGCTGTTCATCGGGACTTTTTGTTGGTTTTTGCTAGCTTCAGCGTTGCTTTGACACCATTGTGACTTCTACTGTGTCTACTATTGTTTTTCTCAATTTATAAGAAATTAATAAACGATCTTCTCTATAAATTAAACCATCTTAAATTGACAATTTCTCTTTTATTTTTTCATTCTGCTACTGGTCACATTCTGATATTCCACTGATTTCACTTCTTCAAATATGTTTCCTTGTTTTCCTATATTTGGTTCTTTTTCAGTGGGACTCTACACAAGGCATGACCACTATTTTGACTTTGCCTGAGACGTGTGTTATTTGAATCTCAGACCTTTGTAATATCTTGACAATTTTTTTATAATTGCTTGGAGATTTTAACAAGGATTCTTTGACGATGCTTACTAGAGGGTTATGGTGTGTCTTTACTTACCTTAATGTGGTTTTCTACTACTAGTTGGTCGAATCTAACACAACCAGGTACAATCACTGGAAGCTCGTTTTCAATCTGAGTGTATGCATGAGCATAGCTCATTGACATTGCAATCTTAAATTTTTTTTTTATCCGAAATAATTTCCTTTAGTTACATTTTTTCTCTGTGCCCTCAGTTCAATTCCATCTTTGTTTATCATGTCTCAATAGTCTTAACTTGTTTGTTTCGCGACTTAAATTCTTTTTATACCTTCGCAAATAGTTGATCGTAATCATAAATCGTAATAAATTCTTATCATCCGGCATTGGATATCTCTTAATAGCCGGCATTTTGCTTTCGTCGGAGTTTAGAGCGTTAGAAGTTAAATATTGTCCATAAAATTTAATTTCCTTTTGACAATGTTTTAATTGCTTTTTATTCAGTTTACAGTTTTTTCTTTTAGTCTTTTCAATAAATTTTCCAAGTTTTAATTGTTATTCTTATTGTCTGTACTTCGTCAGTGCCAGTACCATATACAATAATGTCAATCTTTCAATTTCACTCCTAGTTTTCCATTTCGTGTGTTGCGGCTTCAGGTTGAGTGTTTCGTTTTTTCAGAATATTTATTCTCAAAATGCTACAAATAGTATCAAAAAGTTTACTTGGTAAAGTTGGAGTTCCCAGGCGATGTAGCAAGTTTGATGCAAGCTTTTTTTTTTGTCTTTAACAATTTCCATTCCAGGTACAGTTGACCCTTTCAAAAGAATCAAAGAGTTGATTATGATAATACCCAGTAGTTTATAAAATAAACGTAAGGGCCGGCGTCGCGTTTTGCTTCAGCATATATACGCTCGACATAATTTATCCAGGGTGCATAAGCATTACAATGTGGCCAAGAAAAAAGCGGACCTGAACAGTATAATGTACTAGATATTATTTGTAAATATAGAAATTATTGGTGAATTTAAAGATGAATTAAGACGTGCGTATTGTGTCTAAAAGGTAAGGCTTTGTCTAGCAGTAGAACGAGAAACAAGAAACTGTAATTGACACAATAGTTTGGGAGAGTCAATATGGTAGTCTACTAAGTTGTAGAGGAACTTTATTACTTGGTGTAGTTGTCTAGTTTCGAGTGATTCTACGTTGAATTGTGACAATAAGAGCTGATAATCGTAGTCTCCGTAGTTCCCCCCTCTTTAAAGTATAGATGTCTCAAATATTTTCTCTGCACTCCTTCAATGGCTAATTTATGGGAACACTAAAATGAATTCCATATTAGGGCGGCGTATTCCAACTTAGATCTGACACATATTGCAAAAGCAGCTGTATCGTAGTATTCTAGAAGAATCTAGAGTTCATGATTACGAAGCCCAACATTTTCATTGCTGAAGACACAATGTTGTTCCTATGTATGGAAACTCTCAAAGCACAGTCGAAATAAATTCCCAAATCTTTGGCAGTCGAACTTTTAGTAATGGATTCATCATCTAGAGAGTAGTCAAAAAGGATAGGATTCATCTTTCTCGTGTAGGTGACGACACTACATTTCGCAATATTCAGCTGGTTCATTAGAAATAATCTACTATTTCTAATGCACCAGTCGGCAACCATATTTAACTGATTTTGCAAATATGTACAATCAATGTTAGAAGTTATTGACGAAAAAATGTTGAGACCATTTGCAAATGCACACTTATAGCAGCCAATTTGTTCAAGGAGATCGTTAATGAACAGCAAGTGCATCAAGGAGCCAAAATTTGGGCCTTGGGACACTTCTGATGTGGCCTCAAAGAGATGAGATTTGAACCCATTATAATAAACGTACTGCTCCCGACCGGCCAAATACGAAGAAAACAGTGTTATTAATGAATAACAGAAACCAAAGGGTTTTATCTACAAGTAGTATATATTGAACTATCAAACCTTTCAAATAGACTGCGAAAAGCTGCCAGTTTATCATTCTTTTTTGGAATTTCGTATCCTTATGATCACCCGAAAATACTTGAACAAAAATCTGAAACGAACCTGGGACATTATTGCTCGAAAGACTGTAACTTCCGAGTCTTGGTTAATAAAAAGTTCTCTTGTGAATACTTCGCCTACTTTCATAACTTCGGCATAACAGAGTAACCCAAAGAGAGCTTTAATTTCGGTTAAAATAGTTTATTGTTAATGTTAGTCGTAGCGCCCTCTGAATCGTCAGTTCTGGATATACCGCTGGAATATTTTAATCTTTGGGATACTATCTCTGTGTTAGTGTATTCAATTACCGCATTTATATTTTTTTCCGTAAAACACTTTTCGCTTCACCTTTCCTTGAGGTGTTCAATGAAGACGACCTCCTTGGCCGCTCCACTTGAAGCCATATTTGCCTTCAATATTTTGCAAGGTTTTTGAATTTTAAGTTTCTCATTTTCTGGTACTCTTTTTGCTTTTTCTGGACGTTTCTCACCAAAACCAGCTGGAGGCAACTATAAAAGGGCTTTAGTAGAAATGTCTTTCTACTAAAGTCTAGAGAAGATTTCTAAAGACTTTAGTCAAGTAAAATTTTAACTACGCGACATCACCCGAAGGACATGTCTACTATGGATTACGGCCGTGAAAGCCTACACTCAGATAAAAGGGCTCCCTTGACGTGGAGATAACATGTAGTTATCTTCGTTACCCGTATATCGCTGCGATAGTCAGGAATAATTTTGTTTTCTTCGTTTTGATGGTCTTGGTGTTTTTGATCAGATTCAGACCCCGAATCAAAAGCAAGTTTAAATATTGCGATCACATCCCGCTCTTATAGCAAGTCAAAAATACTTCAGTGAAGCCATTTCCTTAACTAAAAAAAGTAGGAAGAAATTGGTAAAACTAGAATAGTCAAAGCAAATTTAACATAAACATTTACAATAACCCTATTACCTAGTACCCCATATGGAAACAGAAACGAAGTACTCGCACGTTCACTAGCACACAAAAACTAGCTCGCCGTAACATGAGACTACTATTGTCAAATCTTCAGCGTCACCTCTTAGAATATTGTCCATATCTGATTCACTTACTGAGTCGATGGTGCCGCCGTTATGCATACTAGATCAATAATTCGGCTTTGCTTTTCTTCGGTACGTATGAAACTAAGGTGCAAGTTTCTTAAAAATTATAAATGAAGACTTTGGCGGTAATTCCGTACTAATTTTTCAGATGGTATCAAGTACAGTCAGTTTCTTTTACTATGTCGGTAATAGGTCGATACAGTTGCTAATGGTGATATTTCTTCCAGAGTTATATGTGTGTTCACAAATGTATTCGGGCTATTGCTTCTATAATGCGACCTTCCAAGTTGGTAAGCTATATAAACTTCTCGGTTATTACTGCAGAACATACGCGCATCTGAAAGGCGAAGATTTTCAATCTGTAATTGTTTGGTTTAGAAGGAATATATTAGCAGAAAGAACACCGTTCTCTAGAAACAATTTGCCTTTTTTATTATAAAGGATCTTCTTGGTAGTAGCAGCTTGTTAAATAACTAAGCTGTATTTAACGTAAAAGTGCATCCATCGTTGTTAATTACATTCTTCGATCCTGACTGTTGTCTGTTAATTCTTCTCTTGTCGTATTCTAGTATTTTATGTACAGACGTAAAAGGAACATGATTTCGACTAACCTGCTGAACGATGTTATGTGGATTATCTACCATAGCCAATAAAACGTTTAATTTACTATCCTCGTCAAGCGCTAGACGGCCTGACTTAGGTAGATCCTCTACGGTACCTAATTCCCTAAACTTCATTTCAATTTTGCTCACCGCTGATTAACTTATAGGTTGTTCTGAATATTTAATATTAAACAAATTAATATAAGAACTTTAATCCTTTGTTTTACAGATAAATGCATTTTTAAAATATCAATAAGAACATTATCAATTAAACTGATACTATACTTCAGTAATATTCAAGTTCACTGTCATTAGCGAGCATTAAAAAGTAAGGCACAGATATTGATTTTGAAATGATTATTTTCAAAACTGTTAAAACTGTCAAACATTATTATATATCAATGACGTCATATTTAAAAGAGTGATGACGTCACAGATGGATGTAATACGCAATACCATGCCCGGTTGAAAATAAAAATCAACCTGCCTGAGGATTTCTTGAAAATGTCTTTACTTTAGGAAATATGAAATTTATCCATACTTTATGTACACAGTGTATAATTTCTGAAAAAGGAAACAAATTAATCAGTGAAACGTAAAAAAGAAATTCTGAAGCTTTATTTAAATAACTAAGCCGCTACTGCCAAGAATTTCCTCTACGAAGATAATTATACAACGGTTAAGGAAGAAACACCACCTTTTTATCAGTTGTTACTAAGACAAGAGATTACATCAACTTTTGCCATTTTTGACGAATTCATCCAATACTCCATGTGGGGGTCAACTTATCGACTTTCTTTTGATCGAATCTGAGAGAACTAAGGCGAAAATCAAATCTATTCGTTGGCGTTACCGAAAAATGTCTACGCCAGGTCAGTCAGTCTTCCAAAGGTCTTTTATATTCAAATGATAAGCTTTGAGTGCTGCAGCAAAATAGAGCACCCCAAAAAGAGCCAAGATTTCCACTTTGTCGGTAAGTTTACAGTCGCTGGTTTGAGGAAAATTTTCTGTCAAGGATTTTTTTCAAATTGCGTGTTGGTATTTTTGTACCAAGAATTTTGACGATTATATTCTTGGAACTGGTTTCGTTTGTCATATGTTTTCTCCATTTTGTTTTCTTATCTTTGCCTATAAAAAGAACGTATAAGAGTTACATCCTGTGTTATTAACGCATTATTTTCTGTTTCCGAAAGATCCTGTTTACTACTACTAGCCCTTTGCTATCGTTTTCCTCATCGGATATTTAGTTGTGGAAAGTTTCTTCATCATTATCTACTTCTAGAACATATTTTTCCCATTAGGATGTTTTGCAGGCATGCGCATTCAAAGAAATTTTACAGAATAACTTTTTCACCGGTCGCAAAGATCGTGAGCTGGAGTACCCACTTTTGTAAATAATTCTAACGTTAAAAGCAAGTAGCTTTAAGATAAGTACACCTCCAAAACTGTAGAAGTAACTACCACAAGTCACTTCTGAATACAATACTGACACTTTCCAAAGTTAAATATCGTAACTGTGTGTGCTTTAAAGTGAAACTCGGGACTCGAAGGAATACTAGAAAAGAGGTGGAAATGTATTAGAACTGACTTAAGAGTATTGTATGTGTAACCCAGGGAGGTAATCGAAAACTATATTGTATCGTGTTAAATTACAGAAGGGAAAAATCAACATATTTGATGCTGTCGCGATCAAAGGATTAGTTATACTTGATACGATGCAGTGTAATAAGGAAAAAGTGTCTACACTAGTATAAAGTAAACACCTCTCAAAAGCACATATCAATATGGCATATTGACAGTAAAAACTATTTTCTTGCGTTTTCTCTGTTTCCTTCAGTTATCATAAGCCTCGGCAGTTTTGTTGTAATCTCTAATTTCTAATTCATTTCTCCAATTATTTTGTAAATGATAAATATACCTATTTTGCGGGTTTCGATAATCAAGGATTTGGGTATCTACTTCGACACCCTTACATTTTCTACGCATAGAGCCAGTGTTATCTTCCTTTATCAAAATGCTAGGTTTCTTGATAAGTTCTTCTACGTTCCATATAAACACTGTACTTTAGATAATCTAAGATACAGATTAAGTAAGGATCAGTGGAATCCTCACTGCGCCATTTACAAATTATCTATCGAAAACGTATAGAGAAGGTTTTTGAAGTATCGGCATTTTAAACAAGGCACTTACCCTTGCAGATGTTACAAACATCAACAAGTGCTGCAAAAAACAATGTTCTTTCATTTGAGGCCGGACAACAATTGTACCTTACAAAATTTGGTACACAATAAGATTTTCCTCTCAATTTCAATTTTTTTACTCTACCATTCTCAACCAGTGATTAGACAGGCCAGTGATTCAACCAAAGCTGATATTTCATTTAGTAAGTAAAAAAATGACTTCCAGCTGGCGTGTAGTAGTGGTAGATTTAGCTGCGGCAACCTTCCACGTATGTAAAATAATAAAAACTATTATCACTAAAGCTGAAATGTTATTGACACGTTTATAACGTTATGCACTAAGAAGAAAACGTAATTAGCTGGCTTATTGCTTACGTAAATAAGTAAAAGATATGCGCTAATAAACTAATACCAATAAAACTGAATTTTGGTAATGTAGTAGTTAACGTAACAAGCTAAACGGGAAACATTAGGTGAGTAGCTGCCCACTGCGAAACAATCGACATAGTGGTTTTTCCGTTTAGCAAATTAAATTAACCATTGCATAAACAAATTTCAGCTTTTCAGGTTACACATATGTAGTTCTTTTCGGTTATTGCTGCGCGTAATTACTTTATCTCATAATTCCCAAAAAGTGTGGTAAATGATAATCCTTATCATGGAGAAGAAAGGTATTAGTGGACCCAAAGTTCGAAAAAGCATAATTTTTTAATCACAGACGTGTGAAATTGACAATTTTTCAAGCGGCTATAACGAGAAAACTGTTTTTTTAACTTTGTGCTCATTGAGACTTTTGACGCACGTACTAAAAACTCATTTATCAGGTTTCAACAATTTTGACCTGAAGTTATTTCCTTTGTATTATGTATTCGTCAAAGGACTATAATTCGGAAGCTAACATTTTTGGGAGTTTGCGCACGTTGACGTTTTTAGTTCTTCGTAATAAGAAACAGGAGCCGTGACACTAAACCCCTCGCTAAACGCTGAGTGGAGTATTTCTTTCGTAAAACTTATTAAGCTAACTATTACATTACCAAATTTCAGTTCTACTAGCAGTTGATTTAGGACATATTCTTACTTGCATATGTAAGCAGCAGAAGAATAATTGCTCCCAATAAAGCTAGCTGGTTACTACTAATATGTTAACATTTTAGCTTTAGTAATAATAGTTTTCTTATTATTTTACGTGTGTGGGAGGCTGCAGCAATTATACCCGCCGGCTAAAGGTCATTTCGCTTACGAGTGATATCAAATCAAACAGAAACAGAAGAAAAATTGCTGTAGTGCCTTTAGTCACCAGGAACCTGCCTTTCGAACTATGCCTTTTGTAAACTGTTCGACCCCCTGAATGAATCAGTGAATTCTTGAGTGGTTTCCATGTGTCGTACATTTAATACAATATCATCAAATTGTGATACTAATTTTATTACACTTGCCCACAAACTTTCTTTAGCAATAGTCTCGTTCACGTGATGTACTGCTGTGGGTTTCTTTTGTGGAATACATTCACCCTCCTTGATGACTTCTCTTCTTGATAATAAAGTATATAGTACGTATTAATTTAAAGTAGCATGTAAGTATAATTTAACTAGAGTATATATTGTTTTATAGTATATCGTAAGCGGGTCTTGTACTAAAATGCGGCATTTTTTTATGTCCTTTATTATATGGGATTTCTATTGTGTTTTCATTTTCTGTTGCTTTTCGCTTTCTTTCTTCTGAACTTCAGTTTTTCCTCCGTTTATATTTTGCACCTATTTGATTAAAATTTTTCTGGAAAACACCATATCCCCTCAGCATTCACAACTATTGAAGTAATACACACATTTATATCTGTTTCTGATGGAGAAAAGTTTCTATCTGATGAATATTCAATGAGTGGTCTATTCGTTATATAACAACTTCAAAACTCATGCTCAGCGAAAATATGTCGGGTAGATGGTTGCTATTTGATGTTTTCAAATAACAACTATGTATACTTTATATTGTTGATGTTTGCATCATTATAAGCTAATTTCCTCTCACGATAATTGAGAGTCCTTACTTGCTGATTGCTTCAAATACGAAACTAATGTAACGTAGTTTTCTGCACATTGATAAATGCTTATTTTCTAGCATTAGATGCAGAATAGACAAATACGCCATCACTGTTTTGATTATGTTTCTCCAAACGTCCATATTTTGTAGATTTAGAGACTTTAAATTCAGACGTTGGTTTGTTAAAGATAATTGTTTGCTAAGAACCTTTTCTGCTGAGGCTACTGTTATTTGCAAAATGGACAGCACTTTTGTTTATTACAAGGAAGAGTTTGTACCCAAAACTTTACTTCTATGTTAATAACAGTAACAAAGCGTACATTAACGACATCTTTTATAACATGTATATTTTTGCACACATCACTTAAAACAGAACTATCAACCTTATTTCTTTTTGTGACCGCACCAACCCAAATATTTGGCTACCACCAACAGCTACTACATTTTGAGGAGATGGTTTCTTCCTCTTTATGTTCAGTTTATTTCTAGGTATCTGTAATAAAAATTTGAGGAATATAGACAGTAACCAAGTAGTTATTTACAAATTTATTTAATTACGCTTAGAAATCTTAAAATGCATACCGTGGTTTGTACACAAATGGATGTTAGTGAATAATAATTTATAATTGCCCACTTGTAGCATAAAACATTAACTAAGGCATTTAATCTTCGAACTAACTACATGTCGTTTGGTAGCTTTAGTATTAATTGTTGTCATCTTGGACAACTTCAAAAAAAATCAATGTTTCATGGTACAGTGTGTATCCCTACAATACCTTGTGAAGATAAATTTTTTAGCAAAGAAAATTATGACAGCTTAAGTGCGAAAACCATCAGATATCCATCAAATAAAACACACATTTGAGATGTTGTGTGCAGGAATGCATGAGAAGTTACTAGATGTAATATTTCGCATAGAAATAGAGAACATATGTGTTTACAATTGTTGTATTAAGCTGGTGTAGTTTAAGGAACTGCTTATTTTTAGATTTAATTTAGTTTTATTAGGTAATGAAGAGCGGCTTGCGACGTTTAACGTAAAGCTATTGACGGATCGGTTGTAATCACTACGTTTTATTAGATAATATCAACCACTTTGGTACAATATTACACTAATATTCTATTCTACCCCAACAGCAAAAGCTCATCACAGTCCCTACGTCTGATACGTGTTGATTAATCTCTACATTAAAGAAAAATCTTTATTACTAATACGCGAACGCCCTCTTTTAATGATGCTATTACTTTAGTCGTTCCGGCAAGCAATTTACTTTTTGACTCAGTAGTTATGACGTTGATGGATTATTATTATTAAAATGAATTTCCTTAGTTTTTGTCAAATTCTATAGACAAGGGAACGATAGCATAGTGTTAGAAGTTTTTGTGAATATTACTGATATTCCGAAACCGAAATATTATATCGTTTACACTACCGCTTGTAGCATTACAGAGAGCCACAAAGTTGCTGCGTTGCGAAAAAAGGAAGATTACTGGGTGAAGGTCTGTTTACAAAGTTTATCAGCCACATTCAATACAGCAAAAAATACTGTAAGAGGTCAACGCTTACTTTTACGTGCAATAGAATATGTTGACACAACCGTGTCAACACCACCTTTTGTTTTCTTATAAAAACATCCTTACAGGTTTCTTATTCCATCTACATTGGAGTCACTGTGTTTTGTTGATAGCATCAACAAATCTTTTCCTTTTTTTGGTACGTGGAATAATAAAGTAAAATTTTCTTGGAAACCGTAATGTCGATGTTCACACACTTATTTTTCTCGTATCAAGAAATTCTGACGGTATTTCTTTTTTGTTCTTGCTTATAGTTCCAATTATGGTCAAGTTATATTTTCCTAATAATATTTTAGCCAGCGGTACACTAGTGATCCAATTGCCAATGGTTACATTCCGTCCACTTTGACTGATGGAATCTACCAATTGTCTAACAACTTCGAATGGTGTATTGTTCAGTTTGAAGGGACCATCTGGTTGATGTTTCCATATTATATGTACAATAATTTTCGGTGTCGGCTGGGTCATATTTCACAGGCTTACTTCATGTATACTATCAAACCTCAAACCACTCTAGGAGAAACTGAAATCTATTTATAGACATTTTTGTCCAAAGCTGTCTAATGTTCAAATGAGATGAACATTGAACGCCTGCAATATATAACAAACCAAAAAGAGCTTCCGCACTATTCGTTGGTAAGCAATCTCTCTATCTAGAAAACTGTGCCGAAATTTTTGGTACGCAAAATTGGTAATAACTTTTGGCGTAATAAGGATGTTCCGGATTTCTAAAGAATTTTTTAGATTTTCATGGCCCCGCAGTTTCTTTTATGATGTCACGTGTCCGTCTCCTATTTGTACAACTTGCAATTTCTTCTACTTTGTTACTTCATCTCTCTCTACATACTCGCTGTCGGTTACAACCAAACTGGCTAATGGGGTATCACCATCTGAACTGGAAGGCAAACATTTTTCTTCCTGGCAAGTTTCATGATCACTTTCTTGCAGAGCATCCTCATCAAGTTCACTTGATTCTTTCATCAATTGAAAGCGAGTCCAAGAATCTCAAAGTTTCATCTTTGTCCTCATCTGAATCTAAGTTGAATGTACAAATTTTAGGAATTATATAAAATTTGTAAATAATACTTTACTTTTTCTACTCTCAAATAAACTAATTTATGCCTCCTTTTCATATTGCTACTTATATTTCCGCTTCAATAATTTTAATAGGAGCAGTAACTGCTCCTATTAAAATTAAAAGAGCTTAACCGTTTAACCTAAAGTGCTGGTGCATGCAAAAGATTTACATGGAACGCCGTTAGACGACCATGCGCAGCGTATACGAAAATTGGGAAATATTTCAGAATGGTTGTAAATACCAATGCGCGTGTACTCCAGCCCTAATGTTAAATAATAATTACTATACGGTATCATTAAAGTTACAATATTGCGCAAGGGTCAAAAGATGTAAATTGTTCTTTTTTGTAAAATTTAAAACATTGGGCAGTTATCAACTGATTTTATTAAAAAAACATATTTCCCTAGTGCCGCCATTCATCAACAGGATAGCCATCCCCAGATCACATTAGACAATCTAGCTGAATTCTGCTGTTTCGATTGGTTATTTGTTACGTGACAAAAACGGCAAAAGTAGTTCATACTAAAACTTTTAGAATAACCAAAGATTGTGTTTAATCCTAAATTCTCACCAGTTATTATACATAAAACATCACGAGTATATATGAAAAGTCTCTCCACACACAGTATTCCTTCTGTTTCTACAAGTTCCGTCCACGATTTTTACAAATAACATATGACTACCAAGTTATTTGAAATTTTCATTACATAGTACCGGGTCCGGCAATGAAACGGGATGATTAAAAATTTTAATTATTTCTTAAAGAATCAATTTTTTTATTAATTTGCCATGTGTAATATAAAGTACAAGATCAAGATTTGGCTTACAATAAAAAAAAAAAATTTTAAACACTACGTTTGCCAAATGTCCTCTATGGAAATTTATGCATTCGTGTAGTCGGACCTGGAAATTTTGTATGACCATATGCAGCATATTGACGGGTATCCCCTCGAATGCGTTGCTCGAGAGCTTGGACAGTTCTGGGTGGATAGCCATCGAAGACTTTCGCTTTCAGGTACCCCCATAGAAAGTAGTCGCAAACCCATAAGTCGGGAGAACGAGGAGGCCAAACGATATCCCCGTTGCTCCCCCGTTGTTCATTATCAGCCGACGGAGAGATTGCACCATCTAAATTTTGTACGGATGAAAATGTAAGCTTGGTGAAGAATCCTTCTGACAGATCTATCATTTATTGCTAGGTGTGCAGCATGACGTACGACCGATCGGCGTGGATTTATTAGCACTGCCTATCGAACAACGATGCTGTTATGGGTTCGAACTGTTCTTGCACTCCCACCACTTTTTTTTTGTCGTTGATCCAGATTCCTCGAGGTTGTTAATCCGCGTTATCCGACGGAAGCTGGTTGTGCGTTATATTGAAATGGCGTGGACGCGTTTGAATAAAACCCTCGTTATTCTGATAATAAGCTTTAACTGCGACGCCGCGTTGTTCACCCATCCATTTTCAATTAAACGATAGGCTGTGCTGATGGTGCGGGACCTACGACATTCATACCTACTACCTACTTACGAGCTCTAAAGTTCACTTCAAATCATCTCGTTATATTGCCGGACTCTGTAGTTGCCCCAAAAAAAATTTTTTTTAGTTTTGATCTATATGAGAGAGAAATTACTGGTATAGAACAATAAAGGGGTCCAAGCTTTTGGATACCAGCATGGCAATCTAAATAATTTCCCACCTCGTATTCGCCAAAATATCAAATTAATGATAGCACTAATTTTGTGGCAAAAGGGGTTAATTTATTTTTCTAAATTTAACCGTAAATATTATTACATATTACTAGCTGGCACTCTCGGATGGCCAGCGAACATCGTGGCTAGCACATACATGTTACTTACTCTTCTGCATTCTCCAACACAGCAAAAAATCATCTGGACGGCATTTCACTTAGCATTTGTAGGGATATTTTTTTTACTAGAAACACACGTTTTAGATTTATATTCATTTTATTTTGTATAATTATAATTTGAGATATTTTTCGCCTATTTGCCAATAAATTTTTAATCTTTATTTTTTTTCATCCGTTTTCATATAAAAGCATTACAATAAAACTAGTAAACAAGTATAGAATCAACAACACTAATTTTAAACTGCTCTAATAATGGGAACAATAAAATCACAGTGTTATATTTAGCCAAAAATTAGGTAAACATTTAAATTTGATAAATGATCTATTGGCAATTTAATATTTTTGCTAATATTTTATCTATCTGATTTATCTGTCAGAACAGACAGATAGAATTAAAAAATAAACAATACTACCATTTTAAAGATTAGTTACATCATGAATTAAATGCCTACTCTTTAGGAGCATTGTATACATGTCATTAGATCTTAATATGTTGACTAAAAGTTTAGTTATTTTATAGAGATTTGTACGTAAACGAATCACTTTTATATCATCTATTTTAAAATTACTAATACATCAAAACTTTCAAATATGAAGCTAAATATCCAGGACATTCAAAAAAATGTTTGTCAATCTAATTGTAATTAGTTATTAAAACTACTCCATTTTTTTTCTGTTACTATCTGTTAGTTATATGTATTCGTTAACTTGCATAATGATAATGTATGCGGCAAAATGATGGCTCTTTCGAGTAGATGCGGAAACTGTACCTAAAAGGGCAACGCTGAGTATCATTTTGATGAACGTTTCTAGCAATACAAAAGTTTGTCGTATTTCGTCGTAGCTTTAGAATTAATTGCAAAAGGACATATTTTAATAATAAAATGTTTATAAAAACACTATTAAAAGGTAACTGAATCGATGGCCATGTTGTAAAATGTAGGTGACATAAAAAATGATCGCTATTTTGCCGTGTAAAGAACTGAATGCCTTAGCAACCTATCGTTAATCTCTTCATTATATTTTAAAACAATCCAGACGAAGCTTTGTGCGTATTAGACAACTTTCGTGCATTAGACAGTTGTTAATTTACAGTTCGTCAGTTTAGTATGTATCATGTAGTTGGCAATGCTATGACACTCTTAATTAATGCTGTTTTACGGTAATTGTTAGATTTATTAAATACTTTCAGTGTTAAACATGTCAAGCAGTAGCTGGCAAGAAAGAACTTGAAATATATTTTAATGAAAAACATAATTAATGCTATAGTTCTTGTGGTATCAGCCCTTTCTATTGTTCTATTTTTTTTTTCTTAATTAGGGCACGCTGTATTTTTATATTATTAACAATAGACCTTATACAATGTTTTTTTTTTCTATTATTATTTAATATGAAGCATTATCCTGCTTTTGTTTGTTTTAATAAATAATGAAGACGTCGTGCTTTTAATTATAATTTCTAATAATGTCGCTAATTAATTATTTTCTTATTTTGCTATTCCTCACCTTTTATAATTAGCACAATGTCTATTCATCCCTTGTATGCTTTACTCGATTCTTCTATGAATAGAAGCAAGCGTTAATTAGGTAACGCAACAAGTATTCCCAATCATATCGAGGATCGCAGCAATTTTCACAGAAAATTGTAGTCGATCGTGTCCATAAAATATTTAATAATCTAAAAGCGATATTATAAGTTTTACACATATCAGAAAGAGCATAATAAAAAAACCGTTTCGCCCCAAATGTGCGCAATTATTTTTACTCGGACACATTTTGTTAGTCATAAAGCTGCTGTGGGTTGACCGTTAACCGTTTTAGTTTCCACTTTAACCAACGTTTTATCTCGGGTAATTATTTAGCATGGGATCACGAGAACCTGTGGGAGATTTCTAAATCGAGAGAGGATTTTTGCAGAGTATCTACTGTGCCTATGGAATATAATAAAAATAACATTAAAAGGAAACCTGTTACCGTTTGCGTTGAATCGTGTTTTTCGCATATTTACCAACTTAGGACTGAAAGCAAAATGCAGAATGTTTGATCTTAATGGTTATCGTTCACTTCTAGCTTTCCTTTTATACGTTTTTCAGTATCTGATTGCCTTTAATTTCATTACGCTTGCATTCTTTTATTGCTTCAAAGTCACAGGGCTTTGATACTAAGTCAAGTTATCTTATCTGAAATGTTGTCGTTTCAGCCTAAGGAAGAGTATACGGAATTCGAAATACTGAAAGTGTTACATATTGTAAATGCAATCAGTCCATATGTATAGGGGTGGACTTTATACAGTATGTCCTCCGATTAAATTACAAAGAGTAAAAAAAATGTTTGATTTTCCAGGAAACTTCATTCTTGATACTAAGTTTTGTTTGTCCTTAAACGTCAAGATCCAGCATTATTTTGTATGCAGCTACTGCGTGTCCCTAGAAATTGGTTCTAACGTCTAAAGCTAAACAAAACAATATTTATTCAAGCAAAGCATAAAAAGGTTATAAAGAACGAAAAAGATGTCGAAACAATAACAAGAAACATTATTCAATTAAAGCCTTCATTAGCACATGGCTCAACTCGAAACCTGAACTCCTTATAGCTTCTGCATATTTCTTGAAGAGTTCATGACTGCATTGCTGCCTGTATTGCGTGCGTCAAGTGTTCCACGCTATGTTGCAATGGTTTAGCATAAACAAGTTATTTAAACTGTCGCCGCTATTAACTTCTTCCGGGTTTCGCCCTGTGTCAAAACTTTCGCTCGACGTACATCCCTTCGTGTTCTTACCGCGATAAGTCTTCCTGTTTGTCAAACGTAGCACTGCCCGCATTGACATGTTATTTTGTAGATACCTTCTGTGCGATTTTTTTCTGTCCTGTCCTTAGCGGACGGTAAATGCTGCTGGATTGATATTCCAGTCCCGAAACGCAGGAGTCACCGAAAATGTAGGACGAATCCTGAGGAAACACGCCATACTAGTACATTTCGGGACTGCAAAGTCAATCCAGCAACATCTACCGACCGCTAAGGACAAGACGGACAAAAATCGCACAGAAAGTATCTACAAGATAATATGTCAATGCGGGCAATGCTACGTCGGACAAACAGGAAGAGGTATCGTGATAAGAATAAAGGAACACAAATGGGACGCAAGATTTAAAAGAATTGAGCAATCAGCAGTGGCAGAATATATATAAGACTCATCGAGGAAGCTATAGAAATAGTAAAGAACAAGGCCGTCAAAGGAGAAGAAGGGTACCACCTCAGCAACGTGGAAGAGTCTACTATGCAGAACTGTCACGCTCAGTGGAGCGGAAGCTTCAAGAATGCATTAACGGCGTATACAAGAAGAATGTTGGAAAACGGAGAATCAGTTCAGTTACCCTGAAGAAGCCGTCAGCATGTACAGAGAAATGTCGAGCGAAAGTTTTGACATACGACGAAACCCGGAAGAAGTTAATAGCGGTAACAGTTATACCCGCCGTGAAAGCCTACGCAGTGCTAAGTTTAAACCTTTCCCAAAGATAAACACTTTAAATGGACAGATTTGGACTGCGCGGTGGCCATAGAATAGAACTATTCCTCCTTTTCCGTTTTACCTCAAACTTGAATGTTATCCAGTCTTGTACAGTTATGGAATTATGAGTCGGTCAGCCATCAAGTTGGAAATACGCGGTGTTTGCATAAATCAATGCTGTTCGCCAAACTTGTTACTGAAAGATTCGTAAAATTTCCAAATAAGTGTCTTAGTTCTAATCCAAGAAATAAGGTCCGATATAACGTGGGACGTAACTGCAAACCATACATTGACATTTCTAAATGGTGATTTCGGGTGGGAAGAGTAAAGGGCGAATTTATATCACTCCAGCACCAGCAGAGCAGCGAAGCCACAGATCCATTTGTAGAAAACGCAGATTCGTCTAAAAATACTAAACTATCAATTTATGGAACTCTCTATTCGCGGAAATTTCATATTCTAATCCTGAAGCAAAAAACCAGATGTTTAGCCTCATCATCTATTTCCAGAGTTTGTTACGATTTGAAAGCCATGATTTTATCTTTGAAGATTCTTTATAGAGGTGTTCGTGAATTTTTCACTACCGATTCCAATACTAGTTGTATTTCCTTTTCTTCTTGTTAATGTTAGTGAATGAACCCGTCGTTAATAATTTATGCGGAAGTTTGCGTGCACCAACGTGAGAAATGTCGAACGCAGGAAACAGTTCCTGAAACTTTACTATTACTGCACATGTAACATTGAATCAAATAGCTTGTATCCTATAATTTTAACATTGTTGCTCAGGTAATATTATTTTTACTCAAAGTTACTCAAAAATGTCACGCAAGAATATGGTAAAAGTCGTCTAAACAACCTGTCGTAAAGGTTTTGCTTATTCCAATTTTATTGTCAAATTCAGCACTTAATGTCTTAAGTTATGATAACGCGCAGTAGCTACACATAAGTAATGCTGAATTTTGGAGTTTGAAGGCAAGCAAAACTTACTATTAAGAGCGATTTTCTTTTGAAAAATCAAAAGTTAATAAAGTGGACATTTATATACCGATTACGGCATATTAGGCTCATTGTTTTTATATTTGATTGCAAACGATGTTTCGTGATATTTATTAGTATCGTTTCAATTTGCGAAGCATATTATAACAAAATAAGAAGTCTAATCGTATATTTTATTTAAGGTGAAGTGTTCCTTTTTGTTAAATTCATTGAATCTAATTGTCGATTATTGAATTATTGAAAAAGGGAGGTAAATATTAATCATCATTGTAATATCGTCACATAACTTTTACACTTGATTTGTAGAATTTTCGAAGCATTTTGTGATAAAAGAAATGATGTTGCCGGTAGCAACCGCGGCATTACTAAAAGGAAAGTACTGCGACCTAATCGAAGTAAAAAGCTTCCTGAAAAAGGAATTCCAAGAACGTGCTAGCTTTGAAAAAGGTCATTCAACCTCTTAACACTGAATCACTTGATGACGATGAACATTATTCTACACGTGTTCGGAGAATATTCTTTAGGACTTTAGAATGTTCTGCACTATGTGGATAGCTTGAAAAAAAGTGTAATATATCTAAATTATTTTTAGGTAGAAACCAATTCAAAGAAAAGTGCAACTACAAGTACCGAAATGTTATTATTTATTAACTTATGCGCACTACGTTAAATGAAACAGAAGAGAAAAAAAGAAGGAATTGTACGGAAGCCCATAACTGTTAACGATTTAAATTCGCGTTGCCAAGTAGATTGAATAGATATCAATATTATGTTGATGGTAAATACGAATTTGTGTCGCCGTATTAAGATCACTTAACAAACTTGGTTATTTGGCGAATACTAAATATGTACAAGAAATCGCTTACCACCCTATGGATTTTTTTTTGTTTTTGGAACTCTTGTAGTGTTGCATTTTGATAATGACCGAGAATTTCGCAATAAGATAATTGATGAATTAGAAAATTTGTGGCCTAAACTGAAACTGGTACATGGCAAGTTACACTACAGCCAAAGTCAGGAGTCGTGCGTGCAAACCAATACATGGAGAATATGCTCACTATCTGGATGTTGGATAATTTAACATGCAAATGGAATGAGATTCGTACAATTTACGAAGAACTATGTTTGAGGAAAAAGCAGAAATTGGTTTCAAAACGTTTAATATTTCCTAAGCTAATGACAGTTTTAGAGCGGAAAAAGACTTGTAGCATGTTGTCGCATTCATTCGTACTGCAAACATTCAAACAAAAACCTCTCAACCGCAGGAAGAGTTAACTACTGACTGAAAATGAATAATCAATAAATAATGACAATTGTAATTAAAACATAACACTGTCAGCAACGAACGAAGATATGCCACTAGGCAATGATGAAAAATATGATTAAGAAGTTTTATCTGTCAATGAAGTATATAATTAAACAGTTTAAATGACTTGCGACGTTGCAAACGTATGCCTGCAATAGAAGCGAAAATGTATCAGATGTGGATTATAGAAACAGACAATAAGAATTAAAGTGATTTCAGATAGCACTCATCTTTGGATGAGTTGGATATCGGATTAACTGTGAGAATATCTGCGCCAGACGTCTATTGTGGCTAGGAGAAGATGCTCCATCGATTTTAAAGGTAGTACTAGAAGCTACAAAAGATGGACAACGTTTGGGCACAAAAAAGGAGTCACTGCAAAATATTACAGTCTTTTCTTTGCTCAGAATTTAGTATATGTCCTAGTAATATTATAACAATAATTGACGAAGTTTCCAAGGAGAATTAAGTTTCTCTTGCAATAGTAGCTACAGCAGAAAATTCTACTTAAAATGAAATACCATTCAAAAAGACGTGCTTATCAAAAGAATATCGTAACTCTAAATGCCAAATAAATAGAAAAAATTCTTATGTATGGTCTAGGTACAGTCAAGCTGTATATAAAATGATAGTGGTACCTTTATACACCGTTTAGTCTAGCGGTTCCTAAACTTTGATGAACTGCGACCTGCATTTAGAAATGGAGACTTTTCGCGATTCATCTGACAAATAAAATGGCGGAAGAGGGGCTTTATTTCCTTCAGTCATTCATATATAAAGCTAAAGTTATAAAATTTAAACGAAACATTTTTTACAAAAATAAAAGAATACTTAACTCCCGTTTGATGTATGAGTATTGATTTTTAATTTATTTTTCCGTTTTATAACGAGGAGTATGGGAAGTACAATTGTTTTCTGTTTTAATAAAAACAGAACGTTATCAATAGATAACGTTCTGGCCAATTCGCAAATGTACGGTGTTGTAAAATGGAGTAACGCTTTTAACGACGCGGAAAAAAGGGTTGGGTACGTCTTTTGCACTGATAACCAAAATTGTATTAATTTTCTTCGGTTAAAATTCATTTTCGAAAGTATCTTCTGATAGATCAATTAATTTGTTATAGTTCTGAAATGGATCGACTATTCATATTTTATTTTCGCAGTTTTTCACATCTTCGGCAAAATAATAATCAAAATGTTGTTATATTGAATTCTAATATGCGATTATCGTGGATATTGTCAGGTTTTCTATAATAAACGTTTCAAAGGACTCAAATCAATCATATTGACGATTTTGAATATTCTTTGCCATAAAGAAAGTTTCATTGCTAAAACTCGAATTTTATTATGTACTGCAAATACATCGGTTCCATTTGAACCTAATATTAGTTTAGTTCATTTAATTTAGAAAATATATCTGCCAAATATGTAAGTCTCAGAATAAACTTCTTCTTAATTCATTTTCCATAGCTTTTCATCCAATCACTAGTTTCGAAAATTTTATCACTAGTACCAGGAATAATCGATTTACAAAAAAAAACATAAATCTTCATGCGCGTCATTATTCCATATATGTATAACGTATAAAATAAATTAGGTGGGATAATCGCTGTACATTTGTAGATTCACCTTGTTGCAAAGCCCTGTAACGCTGATGATAAGTCCCTCTTCCGCCCACTGAGACATTTCGTCAATTTAAACATAACTTCAACGACTCTTTTATTGCCGGAAGTATTAACGTTTCCCCAATTGTGCCAGGATTACAAGACACAATGCACAATTTGCAAGCTAATAAAATATGAAGCTTCTGCAGCTTTCATTTATAGTAGTAACATGAAACAGCTTACATTTCGACGTATTCGGTTCCTTTATTTTACTTTAAAAATATTGAAGAGGCTTGTTTTTCATGCCTGGATGCTCTATATTAACGTGCCGAAGGGCGCAAGAATTTCATAACAAATAATGTATTGCGGACGAGGTTCTTCTTTTCGAGGGGAATAGTAAAAATTTTCGGGAAAAGAGAAAAACAGATATTTTGTCGAAAAAAAACTATTTTTTCTCAAAATATTCGCCTTTAATATTTAAATACTTTCGCATTCGAAGCCAGTTATCGAAACACAAGATATATGTATATATGCGTACACTACTGTCATTTGTCATGCAAATTATGTTCGGAAAGAATATGTTGTCCAGATGACCTTTGTTTGCGTGTTACTTGGATTACTTTTGGTTGGAAAGATGTTAATGGCATAAAATCCCTGCCATAAGAAGAAAAGGCTCGATATATACGTATAAGCCGAGAGATTTTCGCATTCCGCGTTTCCGCGTCAGAAAAGCGTCGCTGTGACAATTGCCGCGCACTAACGTACCTTAACGAATGTGATGAATAGAACTATGAAGATTATTGTAATACTTTTTTTAGCCATTACGACGTGTTTCACCTTTTATGTCTTTCATTTTAAAGATCTTTAATTTCTTTCATAGGTGCACTACATGTACTTATCACTCTTGTTGTGAACATTTGTCTATATTTTTGTTGTTGTTATACATGTGTTTAGTATCTTTTCAATCGTCAGCAAAGCATTAGATTGGGCAATAATGTATCTAATACACTGTTAGCGTTTGGAGCATCCTTCAGAGGTCTGTTCGGGGTCCAATACTCTTAGCCGTATACACATCGAGTTTCTACAGTGATCTAGACTACTGTAAATCTGATTTGCACCCAGCTGGTACAAAACTTCTTTTTACAATGCCATTAAAAATATACAAATGAATGTAGACGCCTTAGTAATACGTAGATGGCTACGTAACTTTAAATAATGAGCATGTGCTCGTTCTTTAAATTTAAATCCTTCAAAATCACGTTTGATAAACACAAAACATGCTATACTGTACAACCACCGGCGTTATCTTGTTGGAGTAGAAGAAGTAGCGTTTACGGTTTAGAGGATGTTATCTACATAATAGGTACATGGGTGGGAAATATGGTTTAAGTCGAAAAAAAGCAAAATAAAGTTAGCAGAGTAGATTAAATATGTATCTAACCACGGTAGGGGCCATGAAAACACTGTGGGTGGAAAATAATAACAAACGTAGATACAAAAAAGGCGGGGTAAGAGAGAAAAAACGATTATGGAGGAACATCTAAATACAAAAAGGAACATGATGGATATAAAAAACGAGAGAGGATTGAAACATGTGATTAAGGAGGCGAAATAGGAATCATGGATCAAATTTGAACAAAAGATGACAGAAAAGTATTTGATGGGATGTATTCAGAAAAAAAAATGGTATGATGAATATAAAAGAAAAGAATGATAAAATAATCACAGAAGAAAGTGAAATAATGGAAAGATGATGACAACATTTTGAGGAATTGACAAATACAGATTTAAATGTAGAAGGAATACAAATAGAGGAAAAGGTAAGACAGGACCTGGAACAGAGATTATTATAATGTAATAATTATATCTTCTTTTTTAAATTCAGTAGATGCAAGGAATGGCCTACTGAAATGTTGGCGTCATATGCGACTGATGGCAACACATTTGCATAGAATGTGTTCTGCGGTTTCCAGATTTTTTCGCTTGGACGACAGATTTGAATCTTGCCAGTAATGTCAAATCACCTTTGCTGAAAGATAGCACTATTTTTTCTGTTTCTGGCGAGCTTTTTTGTCCTTGAACACATTCTCAGTTCGAGGCCCTTTGATTGACCTCCCATGTCTTCGTTGCTTGCATGTTCGCTGCTTCTTTGAACAACGTATATGCCTCTTCATTTCCTTCAGTACCTAGGTGACTTGGGACCCATTTAAAGTAACGTAGTTATTGCGTTAGGTTGTGTACATATTCGTGTATGAGTTTTCATCGTGTTCATGTGTGTGAGCCTAAATACCCTTTAGAACTACCTGACTATCGCTGAATATATTCATAGTTGCGCCTCGTATCCCTAACTTGAGATTTCTTATGATGCACAGGTTTAAAGTGGAAATCTCTGATTAAAATATGTATGTAGATGTGCAGTCTTGTAACGCTTTTCCTTTTGTTGTAGAGTGTTTTTAGACAGACTTTTCTTCTAGTGAAAAAATGATTGGAGTCTTTTGCGGGTTTATGTGTAAGCTATAATTTTGTCGTTAAGAGCTCTTTGCATAAGTTGTAGTATGATATTCCCATAATTTCCACAGAATATGATTGATTACCAGGTCGTCAGTGTACCCTTGTACCTCATACCTGTTAGAAGTTCCGTAGGAGGTCATCCCTAACAAGATACCAGAGCAGAGGTGATGGGATCCCTCCTAGGGGACAGACTATGTCGGCCCTAATTGTTGCCGTTTCAGACCCCAGGGCAGCGTTTATTCGTCGAGTTCGAAGTATGACTTTGATCCATTTTGTAGACGACGGGTGAAAACGTTTTCTAAAAGTAGCTCTCTCAATACTCTCGAAGGAGTTGTTATTAATAGCAATATGTCCAGGTCCAGGTCTAAGTCCATGTCCAGCTATTTTTCTTCCTATAAATGACGCCTTCAATCTGCTTGTAACCCGGTAGAGAACCGTCACTGTTGGTTTTGCCTTCTGATAGCCATGTTGGTTAGAATTAAGTGATTTGTTACAAGGACCAGTATCTAAGGATATCCTTAGATACTGGTCTAATACCTTTTCCATTCTCTCGAGCAAGAATGAAGAGAGACTAATGAGTCTATACGCTTTAGGCTCTGCAATTGTATAAGTTTACAAGTATTGGTAGGAGAGCATCTATGCCCTTTTGCAATAGTACAGAGAAGACGCCATCTCCCCCAAGGTGATTTGTAGGGTTTAGATGTCATTAAGACCCATCTTAATCTGATTGTTGTCAAAATTTTACTTGCTAAACTTTGTGCCTCCTTTGATGGAATATTTAACATTTCTTCTAATGCCTCTCTAGAATTTTCTATAAAGCTGTCATCAACTTTCTGAAACTGTTCGTTCCTTTACAACCGTTTGGCGAGATTATTATCCTATGCCTTCGTAGAAGCTCCGCCAAGTTCTTCTCTTGGCTTTCCTTATTTCGGAAAAAGATGAGGAAATGATAAGAAAACCGAAGATTATTAAAGCACCAAGTTAAAACGACACAACCCCGAAAATGTTGAAATATATGGGAAGAGGAGGAACAATTGAGGAGCCTTCTGAGTGAGATATTAAACATTCTGACATCAAATGAACGGAATATAGGAATAATACACAGAAAAGGAAAATGAAGAAACTGAAAATTATCGAGATGTGGAAAAAAATTGAAGACACGCAGTGTGATTTTAAACCACGGAGAAGCACGTGGGGCACATTATTCACAATTAGGCAAGCTAGCGCAAATATTATAAACAAGAACAAAGAAATTCGGAAATGTTTTATAGATCTTGAACAGGCTTTCGATAGAATAAGAAGGGTAGACATATGGAGAGCCACCGTTGGGGGGTGCAGACCTCGCCATTCCTCCCTCTGCGGCCTTGATGCATACTTATCTTATCATATATGATACTTTCATAAACGTAACTTGACTCGTCACCGAAACATACGAGTTTTCGTTCATCTTGTCAACTTGAGACGTCGATGTCCTTATGTCGAAGGAAGCTACAACAATTGACGATAGTTGCAGAATTTGATGACCTACGATGCACCACCACTGGCGTGTAATACTCATTAACTCTAACCTGAGAATCGCAACCAAGAGAAAATTCTCGTGGGAGTAAATTTTCGCGCTGCGCCTTAAAATTTTGTCAACGTTTTTAAGCGTATTTTTCCGTCTATAGCAGCTAACAGAATAGAATAGCGTCAATTCTAGTTGCAGGTAATATGTCTAAAGAAACCTTCACCTTCCCGTAACCTAACACCTCACTCCTTTTCGAACAGGCGCTATAACGAACTCGGTGTTGTATGGGAAGCACTCTGTATGATCTCTAGATACGTTCACTAAACCTTAAACGTAACTCTTATTTATTTATGGTTTTCATGCAATGATTCCAGGAAGAAGAAATTCGCCCTTAGGCTCATTCCGATAATCTAGTTTTAGACATGTTTCTGGAAGGATTTGACAAATACCAGAAAACTTAGATGTGATGGAATCTTCTTTGGAAGGAACATCACCCGAAAACCACTTCCCTTTGGTCCTTCCGAATGCTGGAGCCAGTACACCGTATGATTAATGCTAAGTCCAAAATGGCAACTATCGAATTATTACTACGATGTGTTCAATGTGATCTGCATGTGTACGATTTATTATCTGCACTATTAATTGTGTAATATTGGTGTCTATAGACACGTCATAAAACATCTTATTTTAAATCCGAAACGATGCGGTTCACCGCCGACTTTATGTGCCAGGATTATTGATATCGGTTCGAGTAAAACTGGCAAAGTGGTTATGCAATTCGTATGAAAGGGGTAGATCATTATTTAAAGTCACCATTTCATGTGTAGTTTCGAAGCGGCGAACGTTTAAATCACCATATGTGATCAATTCTGTAAATTTATCCGTCGCATAGATTAGCAGCAACGCTGAGGAATAATCCGCAAATATATTACCGCTGCCATTCTGTAGGCAATATATTGCAATAATTCTTAGTTTTTACATTTATGTGCAGTAATGTTAGAGCGCTGTATCGCAATATCTATAGCTGCGAAGCCGGGGCTTCTAATATTTGAATGAGTAGCTACGCTATGTTTGCTGTTGAGCACATGAATGCTGTTTGCACGGCTATTAACGCATGGCCGTCAGCAGTATTATCGGGTGGTAAAGAAGCTTTCGGAGTGAATTGTATTGATCCATTGTTGCAATAAACATACGTTCATACATGAAACAGGTAATAATACGGTGATACGAAATGCGTATATTATGTATGCGTATTTGCGTTCAGACAGAATTATAGTGTACATATTAAATTACACCTAAGCAGTAGTTATTTTTAACATAATTTGCCTGGTAACAATGTTACTTGTGAAATTCATGCGGAATCTCCCAAGCAAGGATTAGTGGAAGCTTTAATAGAGAAGAGCTATTTGCACTCATATATATATATTTTCGCAAATTATTCTAGTTCAAAATTAAAAACACTGAAATTAGCATAACGAAAAGGGTGGTATCTGCAAGAAGCTAGAAATCCAGAAACCACAGCAATAGAAAGATATACTACAAGATCTAGGTTGGGAAAATACCAATGGTACTTATTCGTCTACCAGTAGAAGGGTTATCTCGATTTCCGCAGTCCAAGAACTGCTTGAGGGTTAGTTTGGGAACTGTATCCGGTTTTTGTCGCTGTTTTCTAGGCGGCAGGTGTGTATCTCTTGGTAATAGATGGCGACAGGAGATATTTTGCGTTGTTTCAAAGGATAGCAGTATAAGCCGAGAGGCAAATAGCCGTGTGGGGTAGGGAAGCACTTGCAGCAACGGTCAGAATGCCAGGTAGATAGAAACGAGTCCGCTCGGCTAGCGCTTACTCTCCTCGCATTGCTTTTGCCGTTACTAATTCCATCAATACAATAAGGAGCTATATTAGCATTGATTTTTTGTTATTGTTTTCGGGCATTTGTTTATGTGTTTTTAAGTTGCAACGGAAAAACTGAAAATTCTTCTAAAGGATGTAGCTGAAGTTCTTGACGTTAACACGTTACCTATCTCTGAATACATTTTGTATCAATTTATCAATTTATGTAGAAACTTATCTAGCTGCTTCTGTTAGCCGAAAACTTGTGGCGTTATTATCGCATAATAGATACACCGGTTGTGTAAAAAAGTATCTGGATATAGAATACAATGGAATGCAAACATATCTGGCAGCAGCGCGCTGATACTGACTAGTCGCTCAATCACCGAATACTTCATTGCCATTGCTGTATACTGGGACACCTCATATTATTTTGACGTTTTGGAATATCGCGACAATGATAATTCTAGAACATATTGAAGTGACGATTATCGCCGTTGCCATAGTTAATTCCTATCCCCAGAAGTTTATAACACAACCAGTAGATCTAGCTAACAGAAAAAATGCGCCACCATTATAGTGGTTGTCGGAATATTAGACAACATAATGCCCACGTACCGGCCACCACAGTGGTAAGATATCTTTTTTACAAAAGTATAAAACTAACACAACTGAGCACCATGCCATCCATTTATTGATTATAAAAGATCATAAAATTCACGTTTGCAAAACTTTATTTTTCCCCATACCAATCTTATTACTGCTGGCAATTGGCACAGGTTCAGGGCAATATGGGCGTATGAAAATTTCGATTTCTTCTTGTTACTTAGACTTCCTATTACTTTGAGATACTTGTGTAAGTGGATCATTATCTATAACAAATTATATTTTTCTTCCGAGTTAACGTAACTAATTACATTTTTGCATGTTAAGAATATGTTTGCTTTTTAATCCAGCAATCTTTGAAGGTGTCTAACTCAAACTGCAACACTCGACAGTCCTGAACACAACTAATTTTAGAAAATAGTAGAATGAACAAGTATAAGCAAAATTGTGCCTCAACCTGGAGTACCCTGACGGTTACATCCATAAACTCAGATCTTATCTTTCTCCGGCTTTATAGCGAATTGCTAAACAGATTATTTTGGAATAATTTGCTTTTTATGTAAGTATCTTATTATGTAAGATCTTTCCATATAGATTAGTGGAGCAATGCCTAGCGCGCTGGGTTATCAATCTCAAGGTACCAAGCTTGCAACCCTCAGAATATGATTTTCCATCGTTTTCTTCGCACTAAAATTTATCGAATGCTGAGAGTCAACGTTCTACAGGCGCGGACGCAGTAACAACTAATGGTCGGCCGGTATCTCCTGTTACTGGTGAAAATCGTTGGGCTATGTAACCGTAGCTGGTAATATGTGAAATGCTCTTTTTTACATCATACATTCACTTTACAACATAGCTTACATACCACGGCTCAATAAATAATTTTGAAGTAAATGCTAAGATTTACCAGTAAAGTGGTAGTTTATAATAAAACAGAACTACTACCAGTACAGTGGTAGTCGGTGACGAACGTGTTGAATTATTATCTTGCAATATAAGTTGTAAAAATTCATGAAAATGGTATTATAATTGCGTTCCCCCACAGTCAGCGAAAGTGTTTATTTCAAAACATCAATGATGTACACGATGTACAGGTAGCTAGATACTTTGTTCATCTCCTTACTCGCAGTATATACACCCACAACACTATCAAAGCAGGAGTAAATGTTCAACATTATCAACAAGAATCACTGCAAAAAGGTCATGACAATTGTTATCAAATTTGTTAACACGAAGTTATGTTATGATGCTAAACGGTCTATATTAGGAGTAACTCAACTTATTCAAAACTACGCAATTTGTATATAACGAATATGCTCATAGCTCCCATATTCTAAAAGCATAATAGTATCTGTGTGCAATAAATTCACCATTATAAATGAAGTTGGCTGTTCGTGAGTTGCTCTAAAAGAAAGTGAATAAAGCAGTAAGGTCAAGTGTGAAAATTATATATATATATATATATTGAAGGATATGGGGACAAGTTATATCGGCTTATACTCTATATATAACTATAGAATAATAATATATCAACTCCGGATCTGCTCTCCGGTTCTCGGATCGGTGTCCGCTTTTCGGATCCTGTTATCAGATCTGGTTCCGAATCCGTTATCCTTTTGATTCGGATTCGTTGTCAAACTCTTCGCTTCCAGAATCACTATCCAGTGTATCGGATCCGCATATGTTATTTTAGAGTATACGTATAGTCAATGTATTAATGAAAGCTAATTCAACATCGTCCTACTCCTGATTAGCAAGATTTATTGGCATTCCCTGATGTGCAGGTGGTAATGCTAAGAATTAATTAAAAAGCTACAGTGTTGTTTTAAACAGGTAACTTTATTCCATTTCCTGGCGATGGCTCTTAATTTTTTTTTCTCGGTTACCTATCTTTAATATAACAGTCACTTCATTTTATAAAAACAATCTTTTCTATGTAACGTATATTATATATACTACATCAACTCTGTTCTTTCGCACTTTAGAAATGGATCCAAACACGCTTGATTCGATCGCTGTGTGCTCTTTCATAACACTGTGTTTTGTTCAAATTAATCGCGACTGGTAATCCTTTTAGCCCTCTGGAACAACGAGATTTTGTGATTCAATAAAGCCTCTGCATTTGTTTGTGTTATTCGATTGATGTTTTAATGTTGACGCATAAGCATTAATAGTTCCATCAAAAAATAGGGAAAAAATGATTGTGGGTATATAGATTTTAGTTAACCGAATCAAGTTCAAGCAAAGCTGTTTGTTTATAAAAATATCCAAGTCGTGATCCTAGGATCCTGATCCAAGGATTATGATTTAAGGATCATGATTTTAGATTATCACAAAAGAACACCAATATTAATTTGTTTTAACAATAAGTGGTTCGCTTATAATTAGTGGACAGCTAAAATCCCTGAACTTATATTCACAACTGATAAATACAAGACTAATTTATTTGCCAACAGTTAATAATTGAAACTAAAATAGAAAGGTGGTTAAAGAAGTCCTTAGAAACTCTAAGAGATGACACTCGTAGTATCAAAAATTGTTTGTTTCTAGCAAGGATCATTAGTCATTAGACAGCCATTAGACAGCTGTTAGACATTAGACAGCTGGCTTAAACAAAGAATTTTTGTTTATGTAGAAAAATGGAAGACTTAAGACCGAAAGAGATCAAAGCAGAGTTGGATGAAACATATGGGACATCTGCTATTGTGTTAGCAACTGTTTACAATTGGATAGATGAGTTTAAACGTCGCCGTACATCCACAAAAGATGATGAACATGGACGTCCAGTGACTACCCCCGAAAGGATTAACAAAATCCACGATATGGTTTTGAATGATTGACGAATCAAAGTGCGCGCAATGATTGAAGCCACGGGCATAACTATGGACGAAACATGGATACACTAGTACACTCCGGACATAAAGGAACAGTCAAAATAGTGGGTTTTTGAAGACGAACGGACTCCGAAGAAGGCGAAGTCGGCCGGTGAGCTGATGACCTCGATTTTTTGATATGCGCGCAAAATTAACTACACCGATTACTTGGAAAAACGTCAAACAATAACTGGAAAGTATTTTGCATCGTTATTGAACCGGTTGACTGAAGAAATCGAGAAAAAACGTTCTCATTCGAAAGAGAAAAATATCCTCTTCCATCAAGACAATGCATAGGTACACAAATAGTAACATATTTATATCTTTTAAGGGAAGACTACTTCTTTTTGTTTTAGCCAAATCGTCAGGTGACAAGAAAACTCTTTCTGAAGGAACACTAGTACTTGCCAATTGCCGTTGCATTGTTAAACTCTTTAGAGCTGTAATTGGTATAGTACGGCGAAAACATTGAATTTATACTGTAAGGATTTACAATCTGTGGCTTAAATTAATATTTAATTTCCATACGCACGATTACAGGGATTATACTTGTAGTAAGACTACTCTCATCGTTACAATAAATTTATATGCAATGGATTTTCGGAAAGATAACTATACGTGTTTTCTCAATTACTATATAGCAAAACTAGTGATTTCTTCTCTGTTATCTAAAACTCCCTTTTACGAATTAGAAACGTTTGTAATAGCATCTTACAAATAAATGTATATTGCATACGCTAAATGGTACTTCCACGTTTTTCAAAATATATTTTAAAATGCAAGACTAACCTTGCATTCAGCGAAAATTGTTTTGTTATTAGAATCAACTTCTGCAGGGTATACTTTAACTTACTGTATCTTTCTGTTACTGTTCTATTTCAATTGTTGGTAAAATTATTTGCATACTGTGCGGCTTTCGGTGTTTGCTCAGATGTATCGACATCAAATAGCATGTTATTTTAAAAACTAGAGGAAAATGTTTTCGTTAAATCTGAATGTAGGTTTATGTTTTCTTAATATGGCAGATGTTAGCAACATTCAAGGTATACATATTGCGCATTGTGTAAAATATTTCGCAACACATTATAATTTATAAAAAAAGATCAGTTTAAAGCTGAACGCTTTGTTTGTCTTAATTATGGTCATCATTTCTGTAAGATTATTCAACAGGCAAAACACTAAGCACACCAGACCATCAGTACATATTTCGGTATTCAGTCGCACTAAACGCCTGAGACTAACTGATAGCACCGCTGTTTGAAGATATTGAAAAAAAATCTGAAAATTTGTAAATTGACATCAAATAAAGCAAATGATGATATTACGATTTGTAAATAAATATATTTTTATACCACGGTTTAGTTTTTTCTGGCCACCATGAACTTTTTCATTTCTTCTCGATGTCATGTTGGATTCTGACACCTTCATAGATTTTTCTTCTGATTTCAGCCAATAACATTTTGTCAAAAGTTTTCAATATTTAAATGACGAGGAAATGCATTTTAAAGTTAAATAGAGTAGCCGTAAACTTTCAAACCGTCAAACATTTGAATTATCGTTCACTGCGATAGCGGCTACAATTGTATTCAGAACGATAACAGCCACATCGTACCATCTCTCTAAATTTCAACGTAATTTTGATCGAGAACGAATCGAGAATGAAAACTAATGGAATATTTTACAAATGTTAAATTGAAGGAGTGGTTTTCCAAACTTTATGTAAATATTATATTTTCTAGATAAATAATAATTTATAGAGCTGACATTACTCTTACTTATAACAGCGTCGCAGGGCATAAGTTGAAGGGGGTTTGTCGGTTATGTCCGTGACCTCGTAATTTGCGCACTATTTGTATGGGAATCTATACTCTTACCTAGATGCGAATTGTGTGCGCGTTATTTCTAAACGTATTGAGTCATATATATAAATAAAGATACGTCGAACGTGCGGAAACGTAGAATGTTGATAAATTTATCGGCAAATACACGGATTTACATGATGGTGCAAAACCTTTTGGTAAAGTTTGTGAAAAGAATTTGATCTGCTAGCAGTAACGTGACTACGAAGCGCATGTAAATTGCCAACAACACATAAATAAAATAAAACGGCGTGACACCAGTATTTTTGTTTGACTTACTGTTCATGCTAATTGCTTGCCGTCTACCACTCCATTTGCTCGATAAACTAGAATTTAGACACTTCTGGAGTAAATACAATCCCGATTGGCAGTTACCAAGTCGAGTAATTTTACGGAAGTATATACCATTTGTACGCGAGGACGTAGAAAAAATCAGCATTAAAAAATGAAATGCTTTGGCTACGTGTCGACGTAACCACCAATTGTAAAAGGCAATCTATTATGCATGTTATAGCATGTATACTAGAGCCTTCTAAACCTACATCTGCAATATTATTAGAAAGCAAAAGTATAGAAAATTGTACAGCCGAAACAATTACGAAGGTGATGCACTATACTTTAAAATAATTTGAAGTCTCAGTAACGCAAGTGTTGATGTTTATGAGCGATGGCGCCAGGTCAACGCTTAGTGTAGTCCGTTCTCTTAAAGAATATGGTGGGAATTTTGTACATGTAACATGTGAAGTGCATGGTTTGCATATTGTGTCACAAATTACTAAAGATTCTTACCTAAACCGAGATGTACTAATAGCAAATACGAGAAAGGTGTTTCTTAAATCTCCTAGGTGTATTCGAGAATTTAACGTACATTCCCCAACTACCACAGCCGATTGTTACATGTTGGGGAACTTGGTTGAAGGCAATTTCTTATTATTCAAAATATTATCAAGAAATCAAATCAGTGATTCTCGAATTCAATACAAATGAAGCAGCAGCTATTAAGGAAAGTCAGAAACTATTCCACGAAACTTCCGTAGAAGCTGATGTAAAAACTATTCATGACAATTATGCTGATTTACATGATGCGATAGAACAATTACAAAATATTTCCTTGCCATTAAGCGAGTCAGTGCAAATAGCGAAGGATGTAGAAGAAAAATTCTAAAGTGTTATAAACAAAGATATGAAACATTATTTCACTCGCACTGCACGCTCGTTTCTGTAGTTAAATTCATCATCAGCAGTAAAACTGAACTACTGAAGCAAGTAGACTATCGTGGTAAAGGTTTTAATGAAGTGTTTAAGATACTTGTCTAAAATGCTTTTTAATATTCGTCTTGGTTTCGGACGTCCTGCGCTTAAGGGGCTCGATTTCTTAAAAACGACCATTCGGACGCGTAAAGAAATTGGCGTTGTTTTTGCACTATATCTGTTTTCTTGAATTTTCAGATTACCAGCATTCTTCAGTCAATTTAAATAATTCAACTAATGGTTTTCAAGAGAAGAAGTAACTTAACGCCACATTAACTCGATTGCGTGTCTTCTAATTAAAACATAAATTGGTAACATTGTATTCTGCGAATAAAGATGTAAATGTAATCTGTACATCAACGACCATGGCTGCGGTCGTTGATAATAAGATACGTTGTTTACCTTTTCCTTACATTAAAACGCGAATTGGTCAAAACAAAGTTATAGGGCCACACCTTCTATTTCGAATGCTATTTGTGCGGCTAAACCTACTACTTATGCATTGCTCTAAAGAGTGGATCGAAAGGGATATGTGCTTTTAGCATGTGAAGCTCACTGTTTTTTATGAATTATGAATTCGTATTGTCACGAACTGTTTATCTGCGAGAAAAATACGTGGCTAACTCACGCGATCACTCTATTATTAGTTGGCTGGCATTTCTACTTTATCAATAATTAATTGGTTAATAAAGCGCTTCGAGGGTAGTGTGCAATTGTTTGCCAAAATTTACAGGTAAATAGTGGCAGCTTTTTTCATTTGTAAAGTCTGCTCTTCAATAAAATGCTTCTAGCTGGGTATTTTTTAAGTTTTTACATTGGATAAAATCCAACAACCGAATTAAGTGTTGGATAATATTTGGCATACTTTCAAAACAGTTGGCATTTGTTGATGCTTTCTTTAACCTGATAAGTATGTATAAGTATACTCTGTCATAATTGAATTTCTTGTGAAAAATGTCGTGTGAAAGTCCGGGTAAAAATCTTGTCTTGCTAGGTAAATTTTCAGATCGGCGCTGTTTAGTTTTTAACAGCTAAAAGCTGAAAGCTAATGGAAGAACTAAAATTTGAGAATATGATTCATAGCACTTTTTACACCAAACACGTTCAAAAATAAACAATAAACAAGCTACAAACAGTATACTAGCATAGAACACTGTTAATACTGCTGTGGACATTGTTGCTGCATTTTTTGAGAGATTTATAATCGCAGACTTGTTAACGGTATCACCATAAACAATGTATTTGAGTTTAGGAAAAGCTGAGGATAGAAAAATAAATGTTTGGCGCTATGATTTTAGAAAGAAATTATGGATCACTTTAAGATAAATTAGGATATAAATCGCAGAAGGACATATTATGAAGTGTGTGAAGCTACGTGGTACGTATCCCTCACTAGTCGATAACGGAATTTCTAACTTGAAATCACTATTGTTCTTACCTGCTAGATGACGCTCTTGAGCCATTTTATTTCCAAGGGATATATTGGATTACATTTTAAAATATAACGTACAGTGTTGATGTATTCACTGAAAAGAATATAATTCTATACAGAAATACATTTTCGCTAAATATAGAGGATAATTTGAAATTAGCTTATAGCCTAACCTAAATTTAATAGATCTATCGAATTCGATTATAGGGTACTTCGTTTTAAATTGAATACATTGATTTTAATAAATAACCTTAACAATGCGCATACAAATTAATACAAAATTAATAAAGGACATGAATTTTGGACTGCAACTGGTCGGTTGGATTGATGTAGTACCATAACAGTGCCAAGGTTAGACGTGCCGGGAAAATATCGAGGTCATTTTACATAATTTTTAATCCTGCCGCTAGGTTAGCGGTCTGTTTTATTTACATTGTTCAAATTTTGACACTATTCCTTAACTCTTAACCCGTATAGGATCGCTACCAAAACAAATGTAATGTCTGTTTTATTATTTCAACGGCTTTACAAGAATATATATAACACATTTTGAACATATTAGAAACATAATTCTACAGTAAAAATGATGTTGCGTTAACGCAACCTTGGCCGCAAGCCCAACCTTAAAAAGTAAAATAAAATTTAAAAGCCATTAGTTTTCATCTTATGAAACATTACAAATAATTCAATATGAACTGGCACATTGCACTTTATACACATGGTAGCAGTCTGACTTTTACGTTATTTACATTTTCTTCACCAACTTTTAGTATTTGTTTCACATACAAGGCTGAAATGGTTAAATCTGGAGTCTTCCAACTGCTCCCCAGAAGCACGACCGGTTTAATAATGATGTTTTTGATTTATCCCTCTTTAGGAGACATCTAACTAACTCTTTGGTACCCGTATAATTTCCATGCGCTATCCATGTGATTAGTGACGATAGGAAGCCATCACTCTTTACCTCTAATTTTTATTCTATAGTTTACTACTGTATTGTCATGTGTATCGAGTCCACCTATGTAATTGCTACATTCAGATATCATTCGTGGTTGTAGATCAGAAAAATTTTTTTCTTTCATGTCTTCTGTATGTTTAGAGCTTCAGTGGTGTGTGGTCACAGTAATAAGTAAGATCGAATCAGTTGACCTTAGAATTATCATTCCAATGAATTACGGTGATGTCATCGTGATCATATGTGGAATCGTAAGATCCTTTTATTTTTTTTTTTTCCAATAGACTTATTCTCCGTAAGATGTCCTAAATGTTGATAACTTGAGAAGAAGTTTTCGAAGTAACCTTTGTGCGCATTCGGGTTATTTAGTTGCGAAAGAAGTTGCATTACAACATTACCGTTTAAACTTAAATCATTTGGTTTGTATTGCAGAGTATGTCTTGCATATGAAATAAATTGGAACAAATACCCGTTGTTTCACGCCAGACACCAGATTTTGAAGCTAAATAGGATGGATTTCCCTTTTATGAATATTTTTGCTGAATGTCGCCCAAAGTATGGTATTTGTTTATCAGTAAATAAATGATGTTTGAACACACCAAATTGCACAACATTTTTATTAATGATATTGATGACTTCTGCAAATTATCTGTTTCATCGAGAGCTTCATTGTCCGATAAATTAATATTCTGTTTTATCGTAATCAACCGACGTTTTACACCAAGTTATTGGATTCAACATTTTTAACCTTTTCATCCACGGCGCATAGGGCGAAATTAAGTTTTGAAAATGGCCTTTATAGATGGCTGTTGCAGGTATGTAAAATGATGAAATTCTTGTCTATGTTGGAAAGAACATGTGTTCATTGATACGAGTCTCAAAATTTCTGTATGTTCACTATTAGCTTATAGACCCCCATTTCCATTGCCATTTTTAAAACTGTTTGGAAGAATTCGAAATTTGACGTAATAAAAATGTAAATCCTTTTCATTCTTTGAATCAAAAGAATTTTTTTTCTACCTACGTTTCAGATAGCGTTTGATGTTTGACTTGTGTGTCCTGGTTTGGGACTCGGCTATAATTTATATTGCTTTACCGTTCCAGGGTGTCGTCTCTTTTTAATTTAAAACAATTTGATTCTATTCTCCTTTATCACGTTGTACTTTACTCATTTAACTGTTACTTAATTCTCTCTTTTTGTTTGTATTTCGTCCAGATCGCCTGATGGTGTACCTATTGACACCAAAACTATCGCTTAAGATTAATAAGAATTGGTGAGACAGTAGGCTTTTGTTTTTATTTTATGATTGTCCGATTAATTAAAAAAGTTTCCACAGTGCAATTAAGTACAGCCGTTCACAGAGTGGTGTAAGGCTAAAACTGTACATACATCAAATTATAGCGCTACGGCAATGCCAAACGACCAATTACAACGCAGGTAGCGGTAAACGATTAGTAAATTCATGTCGGTTTATCAAGGTATAAAAGTATTTAATATAATTAAGTACATTTTGTAGCACTAATTCTACTGCAGGTAACATTGGATTACAAATCATGAAAGTCTGAGGCGCACATTCACCTACGAAATACCAGTACGGAATGCCTCTCGAAACCGAAGCTTCAACAGACTGCTACAAGTGTTCCTGGTAATTTAACGTTGCATCCAACTATGAGACTTTATTATCTCCTGCATTAACATTGATTATAAAGTTGCAGGTAGAACACAAAGATACAAAGTTAGATATTTACTTTAAATCTTGGACCAAAGGTACTTAAGCAAAGTATTATATTTACCAAGAATGAATATATCAAGACAAATGACATTAAGATGCTTGTTTCAGATAGTGTGTACAACTTTATACATTCAAGCAAGCAACACAAAAGTATTTAGTTAATAATTAATCCAGGACAGCTGTTTCGAGGATACGTCGATCCTCATTTTCAACCATAGATCGAATGATATGATTAAAAACTCTAATTCTAACATGTCTGTTCTATCCCTACTTTCGAGAAGAATATTACTTACAAGTACCTACTTTTGCCGCCTACATACCCTAACACTAAGACATGCAAAAAACGCAGAAAGATAGACGAAAGGTTTTCTTGTAATTGCAGCGCGAAACATAAAACATGTGTCTTGCCCTAATAAATGGCTTACCCTACTAAATCAAACAGAACTGAGAATGACAACGTTTTCTCTATTCATCAAGTTGATATTTTTAGGTTTTCTAATTTAATATTATACCCAGCTTCGTTTATGTGTTGTACTACACTTGATGATTCTATCCTACGATATCCATAAGACCTGATGTGTTCCTTGAATATGGTGCCTTTCACTCTTTTCATTTGACCAATATAGGCTTTGTCACAGTCACTACACACAAGTTTATAAATTCTCAACCTTTCCTTAATGTCCGGTTTATCTTTCGGATTGCCAAGAAGTTTTTTAAGTGTATTTCGCGAAATGAAACATGGGGAAATTTTACTATGATGTTTCTTCACTCTTTTTTCTGCAGTTGACCTAGTCTTGCAGACATTTTCCCAAATGAAGATGATCCCGATGTACTAAATGAAATCAAATGATACTTGATTTCAGCAAGGAAGCAATCAATTTCCGTTCTAGAATAACCGCATTTATCGTTGCTTTTTGTTGTTAATAAAATCCATGTTTTCCACTATTTAAATGGCTTTTATTCGAAAATGTTATTGGAACATTGATGGACAATTAAATGATCTGTATAAATAAAAAGAAATGGGAGTTGTCGCTTAAAAGAAATTGTCGTAAAAACATGAAAACCAGAAGTGGAAAAGCTTATCCACAGACATTTATTTAAAAAGAATAAAAGTAACCTAGCTGGGCAATTCTTCGAAAAACGAATTGCTTCAAATTTAATTAATGTATTCCATCAAATTGCCATGCATAATACATGAAAGCTTCCAAGAAGTTATTCTATTTTAAAATACAAAATAACATAAAATTTTCGTTTCTTGGTAGCTTTTTGAAATAGACTTAACATTACGTCTTATGAGCATTCCTTGTATAAAAAAATAGTTTTCATAATGATATACAGTATGAAATATCAAAAATTCGTAGAAACATATGAAAGAGCTTCGTCTGAATTGTAAACGTCAATGTTTCTGGGAAATTTTAAATAACTTGAAACAAATTCCACATTTCGTTTCGGTTTCGGGGAAGAATTTTTTTAATAATGTTTTTCTTCCTTGGTGTCTTGTAGTTTATAGATACGTGTTGGTTTTGTCCGCTGATTTTTATACTTTTTATCTTTATTTTTTATCTATTTACATGTTATATGAGGAAATTTGTAATATTTTAATTTTTAATAAACTTATATTATTATAATAACACTATTTAAAACAGAAGAACAAGCTGCAAAAATCGGTTTCAAATTTTCTGGAAATTTGTTTTCTTTGAAATCCCTAAATTGTTCCTTTTCTATTTCTAGTACATTAACATAAATAAATTAATAGAGAAAAATCTACTTTCCTAAATGACTGAGGAATGTTTACAATTAAAGATATGAACGTTCACAAGAAGTGATTCTGCTTTAAAATATAAAACACCTCTTAAAGTTTTCTATTTTCGTTAGCATTTTGAAATTCATTGAACATCACGCCTTATGAGCGAATAAAATCCTAATAAAATGTGTTCACTTGATAAATTGTTATAAAACAAAAATGATATTCAAACTGGTTTCTTCACATAGTTGCAATTTACGTAGCTTGGTTTAATTTTTTGTTTTGTTTTTTTTTTTGCTGCTATTAATTCCTCCATCACAGGCTCCTGTATCTGAACATACAAATTTATAATTTGCACCGCATACTGCTAATAAAATACCTAAAGTTTTTTTTTATTATGTAACATGAATAGCCAGAATTGTTAGATTGTTTTATATGAATGTACATGCCGTCTGTTGGACCTATACAATTAGTATGTGGAAGTAAAAGAAATATTACGATAGAAAGAAAAAAATATATAGAAAAGAAGTCATTATAAGTAATTAATTATAAAAGTATCAGCAGTACACAACAAAGAAGCAAAACATCACAAATAATTGTGAAGAATAAATGATAAATTTCCGGTGTGTAATGATAAAACCTGTTAAACATAAATCACTTCAAACAAGCTTTATTGCAGTAAAAGTTCTTTGAATTACAGTTCGTTACTGTATACAATATATCACATGACTACTTTAATTTGATTTAGTGGTGTTGAACGGTATGGGAACTACAGTATGTTTGAACTACCTACCACTCAATTAGCAGGGTCATGAGGTTTGTTGTTATATATCGTGGATGTGACTTTATCCACATAAAGCCACATTAATACTACACCACTGTATTATTAATTGACAACTAATAAACGAATATTCGTGACACAGTGAAATGATTCGATGATTGATAACAACAAAATAATGCCGTTAACATAATTTTCAAGCGAGCTGCTTTATGGCTGCGTTTGGATTTGTAAGTAAAACCGCAGTATTCAATTTAATTTGCAACTTGCAACTAGGGCAAATTACCTGCATGGTGCAATTTATTTTTAAATATATTTTCACATATCAAATAAATTAATTGTAAACCACAGCTAGACGCGATAAACAATCCGAACGAAATATCATATCCCTGGTACTACCGCAACCATCAGTACGAAACGAAAACTCCAATTGAGTGTACTATAAATATAAGCTTGTCTAAAGTATGTACAATTAAGGTTTCTATTTTGCTGTTTACATGTTTTTTACTAGCAGATGTGTCTCTTATGTCTCAAAATGGTCACGGTATAAAACTAAATAAATTTGGTCCTTTTGTCATCATCTGTTGCACATCAGCTGAACAAGGTGTTCCAGAATTTCCACTAAAGTTTCAAATAGAAATGTTCCCGTATGCTGCCTGAACAAAAAAACTTCAAAACAATTTGTTTTCCAGGACTTTGTTTCCACTCGCCACACAAAAAAGAATTTGACAACCATATTGGAGTGACTTCAACGAAATGCAGCGTAGATATTAGTTTGAAGCTGCTTTTTATTTTACTAACAATTATGAAGACAAAATTTGGAAATGTAAAATAAACATCTTTTTCATCATTATAATATCCACGTCAATCGCTTGGATTAACCTGATTGTTTAATTTAATTTCGTTTATGTCTTTTCCTTATTCCAGTCCTCCCACAAATAAATGTACTAAAGCCTTAAATCATGATCTGACTTAAGGTTGTACTGTTAAATGGATGAAAAATCGTTTCTTCTAAATATAGTAATTTAATTTTATGATCTGTAGGTCCCGGAGTGTTCCTAGACACTCTCTCATTGGTTTAAATACAAATTAGCACTAAAAATTTAAGCTTTATCACTAATTTTGAAAAAGAAAACTAATCTCAAATAGTGACGTTTTTGCACAGATTCGAAGATTGCGCGTACTCAAAAAACGCGCGTCCTTTTAAATTATGAAAAACTTTATTTTCACTTCGTATTTTTTTTTTACTAACAACACTAGATTCATAAGATAATAAATACAATATGTGATTACACCTAAATTCAACTAAATTGGCAAATTGTAAGCGTTCTTTGTTCGAAATAGCGGTTGTTTGACCACAGACAATTAGGATATACCTTTCAATTGCAATTCCAATTGAATTGCAACTCTATTCTAAAAATAGATATGTATGACACGAAAGGACCTAATTGAAAGACTGAATATGATTTAAAAATGGAATATTTCTAATGAACTTGAAAGATATTTCATTTACGCAATTATGATAGAGGTGCAACTGAATTTATACTGTAAAGCGGTTAGTGATGCATAACTTCTTCGAAAAAGGTCATTTTCGCCGGTCTCGCATCTCCCTCGTGATTATTACGGACCGCATTTCTAACCGAGGACGCGGGTAGAGGCGTAAGGTCGGCGATTTCCACTTTTGTGGGATATAATTAGTTAATCCAAATATACGGCTATCTACCTGAATCTATGATGTTATTTCTAAGAGGTTCATATGAGAAAACTGGCCATGAAAGACTGGCCATGACAGACCTTGAATTACTTAAATTTCAGAAGCACAGAGAAACAGGGTTACCCGAAGCTATAGCGGACGATATTCTGTAACATTCTATGCAATAATGCTAGTTCTTTATTTACAATTACGTAATGTTGAATTTTGATGTAGCAGTAATTGGATATCTTTAGCATTAACCGCCACACAGCAATTAACATCAGCTAATCTTAATTTCCGTAAGCAAGCGTCTGTACCCTACACTCAAAGTGTCACCGTTCGCTTCAGCGGGATCCTCTCCAGGAACGATATAAAGACCACCTTCGAACCTAATTTCAAACTCCCAGACTACCTTCCTATTAAAGACCTTAATCATATGGGAGCTCCTTGTGTCTACTACACTTTATATTCATGCGGTACCGTGTATATCAGTGAAACAAAGCCATCAGTCAGCACTCGTGTTATTGAGCGTAGTATATGATTTTTGTATATAACCGGATCAGCAGTGGCTGAGGGTAGATTGGAAATTGGCGTGAACCAAATCCAATTTAACTCAACTCGCATCCTATCTCATGACCTTCACTATTATTATTATTAGTACAAAAATCCGTGAATCTAGGGAATCCCAACAATTTAAATCACGACGACGGCTGGCAACTGCTTACATCATACCTGGAAATCAACTGATGAAACTAACTTTGGGGTTGAATAGTCGCCAGTCAGTATGCAGTAACAGCCCTAAAGGTGTCCCATAGCAGTGAGGGCAAAACGTCGGTGGAAACTATGACAACAACGCAGTTCCAACCCGGAAAGGAAGAGTACATTACTATTGACGACCGCGGAAGCCTACGTAATAGAAAGTACCAGTTCATCTGTTATTTAAACGAATTATTTGTAGAGTTATACACAAACGGAGTTCATACTTATATGGGACACAAAAATATGGAATTCCATGAAAAGAAAAAAAATCAAATTGGATGTAATGTAGCAAATACTATAAGTTACGTAATGTTACTGAAATTTGATTCCACCAGAACATTATAACGTCGCCTAGGCTGATTTCAAACACATATTATTTGATGTGTGAAGGGCGAATTTCCCCCGAAATCATCGATAGACAAATGATAGAACGCGGGTATATATGCTGCTGCAACCCCATGGTAGGTGCTGCCTGCGCGTCGTTGGTTGAACAGCGCTAGCCATGGCTCTCTCTACAGCGATATTTTTAACATCCAGCACATGTGCTGCAACAGTGTCATAAGTAGAAAAAGATTGATTTGGAGAAATCGAGGATTGAAAATGAAAACGAGAGCTTAATGCTACGAAATTCGTTGTTTTTCTCTCTTGGTGCAGATCTGCACCTAAACAGGTAAAATCATTAGAACAAAACTAATTTACTCTTGATTGAAAATAGAGAGAATACCACATTTCATTTGTTTTGGGCTTATCGCACTGTTGCAGCCCCTGTCCGATTTGGTATTTTTCTTCTAATATTTAGGTTTAATTGAAACACATTTATTGTTACAGCATCCCTATACTTGTTGGTTAATGTACTTTATATTGTAACTATAAGCTTATAGATACGAATAAATAAATCAATCATACTAGTACACTACAACGTAGGCAAATTATACAAACTACATGTAAAGATAAAAATATTGCATTTCATACATGTAAAAGTATTTTTGCCTTTACATCTAAATTTGTCTTATAACAACGTGTAAATTTAGACAGTAATTATAAATAATAACTTTATAAGGAATCACTTCGCATCACATCTTATCTCGAGTTCATACTTATTTGCATTTCATAATTATACGCGGTAAATCGCAATTTTGCACGTTAATCCTCATTTACTAAGGCCCACAGATTCAGGTAGAAATAGTACTGGAAGAATAACTTGAAATATTTAATTTGTTTTTTTTTTACGAGAAAAGAGGTTTGTAATTAATAACAACATATTAGTTTATTTGTTATTAATTTTTATGTGAAACTATAACTTACAGTCCAATATTTTGCGGTTATATAGAACATTTATTTCTTGTTATTGCTCCTGCACGAGCTCTTACTAAACATACTATACACTTGCTCAAACAAAACTCCGAATCGCTTACACTCTTTTGTTCTGCGAAGTTTGTTTTTGGTATTTATAAAGCTAAAAAGAAATTCCACGGTAACATCAGGAAAAGTCCGTTCATAAATCATGTTATTGCTTAAACAAAAATTAATATAAAACTTACGCATATTCTAAAAAAATTGTTTTTTTAGAATATGCGTTTTATTTTTGCGATAACACTAAATCTTCGTATCCATATTGCTGACTCAAATACATCGAATATACGAATTGAAAAGAGTTGAAAATTGCTCCAATGTATGTACGTATATAATGCATTTACTGACGGTTCCCATCAGGATAGATTTATATCATCCGAGCTGTATATATTTAAATGAAATTCTGAAGCTCTATTCCCTTACGGCCTGGAGTTCATAACGTGTTCAATTTCGAAAAGATATACTACTTTATTAATATTTAAGAGAACAACCTTCGCATTTATTCAGTATTGTCATAAATCCTGAATATGAGATTGCTTGAGGAGCTTTTAATATAAAATGTCAATTGAGAGAGCAAAGCACGAAATAAAACAGATTGAAAGCTTCGCTTCCGTAAGAACTGAAAGTCTTTTTCGAAGATTAGATTTGAAATTCT
Source organism: Oryctes borbonicus (assembly GCA_902654985.2). NCBI lineage: Eukaryota > Metazoa > Arthropoda > Insecta > Coleoptera > Scarabaeidae > Oryctes > Oryctes borbonicus. Next base: position 8,805,928 of record LR736863.1, on the reverse strand, counting down.
TGCCTCTAGCGTAAGATAATATGAAATATGTGCATACGTGGTCAGCGACCAGTAGCTAATGTAAATTGATTAAATTATTACGAAAACAAAATAAGTAAGAGAGAGCAAAATAGTAAAGCTAAACTAAAATGCAGGATATATTTAACGATTTTCAATAAAATCAATATCATTCCTCTGTTGCAAAATAATTTGTCGGCGTTGTTTAGTAGCGCAAATAACTGTAGCATAGTAACATGATCCCTGACATTGCTGCGCAAGTTCGTTACGGGAAGTGTAGACAACCATGAAGAATTTCGTAATAAATATGTTTATTAAATATGTTCAGGAGGTTTGCTGGCATTTCACTCAAAAGCAGAACCGACTTCATATTGGAATGAATGCTTCAACAACTGGTTTCTTCGAATGCAAGAGTGCTTAAAATTTAAAGGCGAATATTTTGAGAAACAATAAAGCGTGTTTTTTTCGATAAAATACTTATTTTTTCTTTTTCCGGAAATTTTTAGTTCTCTTCGTATGAAAAGCAACGCATTTTGCTATGACATTGCGCAAATGCTCGTTTAATACAGTCCAAAAGACACTTTTGCGATTTTTATCGTAAGTTTTAGCTGGTTAGTAACAAAAAATATTTAATTTATATTCTCAATGCATCACCAGCTTACCATAAAATATTTGATAGTACGTGTCAACACAATATCTTTAAGGTTTGTATGACCTAAATAGAAAAATAAAAATCTATTTTAAAAAAAATGAACGAAGAAACTTTGCTCCACATCGTTTCGAAATCAATTCGAGGTTTCTGAATTCCAACAGCTACATTAGATAGATTGTACAAATAACCCAAGCACTTATTTTGACCCTCTTATTTACGCCCCAATTTTCAGTTGCAAAAAGAATCAATATTCTTTGAATTTTTTATATTCTTACTAGAATACTACAACTTTTAGGCAAAGGAAATTAACAAGTTAGTAAGTCTGCGCCGTTTCCTTAGATTTGAACAGAGGTAAATTAAGGTTTCGTGAGGACCCTCGCTCAAGAACAAAAAATTTTGCTTAATTTATGTTTTGTATGTCCTGATAGGAGCTAGCAACATATTAGTCACAGTTGTGTTCTCCATTACATCGCATAGACGAAGGAAGCTCAATGCAATTGTTGTAAATTCATACCTTTATATTTACATACATGTAAGGATATAAGAACAATTGAACATGAATACAATGCAGTCAATCGATGAGACATTAACAACTGTCAAACAGAAGATTGCATTCTTTAAACATTGTAGAGCAACCTACCTTACGTATTCAAAAGTAAGCCAAGATTAGACTCTCAATTTCCACACACTTAAAGAGTGTAAAACACTTCCCAGCCAGGTGGGACTAACAAGCATTAAGTTTGAAATTGTATTAAATCTAGAACGCTAAAGATTTTAGTACAATTTTCGTGAATCAACACACCCTGAGCTAAAAATACTAAACGCATATGGATACAACTTAATCGAACAGATGCTACACTTTAGATATTACGACAAGTCATCTTCACACATTAGCTTCACATTTAAAGATTGGACCGAAGTACCTTAATATGCATGAAGAGTACTTTTTTTCAAGTAGCCCAATCCAAGCACAGTTGAACTTAAACACATTAATCATTCGATCTAATAAAGAATATGCAAATATACTAAGAGAAAGATATTTGAAGAGAAATCTGCGAGGGAGGAAACTACTTTAATGACTTTTCAAAATAAATTTCACTTACTGATGCGCGCTCGGCATCATGGTTTGAGAATGGATAATATAAGCAAGTTTTTGGTTCTCATAAATGATTCAGTCAATTGGTCATGGGTACATGACATGATTATTGAAGGAAGTTAACTTTTGTGTGGGTTTTTAAAATTGGTTTAAGTTATGAAAATTTATGGTCCCTAATCGGACACAAAGCATACAAAATATTTTTTTTTAAGAATTTCGATGGTGTAGGAAGTGGGTTAATTCTCTCAAAGAATGGAGACTTTGAGTCAACTGAAAATATACGGGATGAGTTAGTAGAAAATGGAATAGTATTTCGAATTTCACTCATATTGAAATACATAAACGATGATTTGCGAAAATATCCAATCTATAAAATACCATGTTATAAAATGTGCTCAGAAGGAAAGACAGCCGAGGAAGAGCGGCGCTCCTTTGCGCAACTTCCATATATTGGGAACACAAAGAATTGTCACCTATTTCATCTAATTTTAGCATTTTTAAATTTGAAGGTGTCGCTATTAAGGAAGCTCGAATATACCGACAAACCCATCTCCTATAATTTGTGAGATCATAGATTTCTCCCTTTGATTAGAACCAGTCATTTTGTTTGGTCTTGGTATAAATGGCCTTGATGCAAAATTATTTTGATTTTCAATAAATATTATATCTATATAAGTAAGTCATCACAACATTACGGGAAATAAATATATCACTTAAAATGAGTTTTAAAATAAAATTGTAAAACGAGCCATTAATATTAATAATAACGTTATTTAAAACGTTAACAGATGCCAAATAAAATTTATGAAATTGATTTGTTAGGTGAAAACTTGATAATAAATTGTTTTAACTGCGGCCATTAATGTAGTAGCTTGTATCGGATTAACTACTGCAGAACTTTAAAATAAAGTTGTAACAAACAAACTGATGCATAACGAAAGAAAGTTATAAGCATCACATACGTCTAATTGAACTTATTACGCGTACTTCCAGACTATCTCGATTCATTGTTGGCGTCAATTATTACAAGTTAAGAGTTGAAAGCTTAGTTACCGAAGGGGAAATGATTTGTTAGGGGTGCACTTACTAACTTCTATCATAAATAACTTCAGCACGTAGTAAAGTTCCTCTCTATTAAACTGAAAAACAAAAGTGGAGGCAGTCGCTTAAGGAGACATCGTGATTATTTTCCCCTTTTAACGTAAGGTCTAATTATTAAAGTTAGGAAAGCCGTTTAAAGTCCATCACTTCTGAATCCGTTACGATAATTGAAGAATTTAATGCATTAAATACGCATAATTGCTGCTTATTTATGAATTTCATTTAATACGAAACTGAATAGTAGTTTGAATCTGTTTTGTTAGTGGATTGTGTATTAACATGGTGTGCCATGTTTTTAAACATTATTTTCTTAAAATAGATGTTTAGAATCAATACCACTTTATCTCTCCAACAATTTCAAAGAAGTAAATGGCTGAGAAAAAATTGTTCCATTTTGCCGTTACTTAAATGAACGCTGGGGTTTCCTAGAATACCAAACCAACTAGATGTTCAACCCGGGATGTGTGTACATTACTTTAATTTATTCGTAGGCTTATTTCGTCTTTGTCTATTGTTTTTGTCAATCGCTTAAGGATATATGCAAATATAAGTGAAATTATCTTTAGGACATTATAAATGTACATGTCCACGGACGGATTTGACTAAACTGATAAAATTCGTTCTTTTTATTCTTACAAAAAAAAGTATTACTTCTCCTGAAACGCCTCTTACAATTATTATATATTAGCAACTTTGTAGACCATGTGGACCCATAGCTTGGTTACAGATCTCTTTCAATTTCTTTTATCTTCCGTTAACCATTTCCAATTTTCAATTCCCACTTCTTCCACATCTCTCTTTTTATTTTTTTATTCTTGGTCTTCCTCGCCATTGTTTACCTCCTTATTAGTCCTCTTAAAGTTCTTCATTAGTTCTTCTTCTTCTCTTGTTTCCTACCTTTACGCCTTCCCAGTTCTTCCTCAATATTTTCCTTTCCCATATTTTATTCTTCCTCATTTAGTTTCCACGTAAAGTACTACTGATCTTACTATTATCTGGTACACATGGATCCTTACTTTCTTGAGACAGATGAAACTAAAATGCCAAACTTTTGGTTCCCTTCGTAATTCAATCCATGGATTACCATCCCTTCCTCCCTCTTATCGGTCACAAGAGCCCACGAATGATTGTTGACTTCTTTAAAACTATGTTGCTTTCCAATATCCAAATTATTTAATATTTACAAATGTGGTAAATATACATGTGCCTGTTGTTTGAAATATCTCATTTGTAAATATGACTTATTCAAAATTAATGTGATTGCGTAAATGGGATGTTATAGATAGAGTTGTAGAGTGATGGTTAACATATATACATAGCGATCAATTAAAGTTGTTATAGTTTTATGCAGTGTGCTTAATTAGAGACTTTCATGACGTCGAGACCTAGAGGCCTAAATTTTTACACGTGGCTACTAAATGTTTAATAAAGCTGTCAATAGAATAATAGTAGTATTAGTACTTTTGGGCAATAGCACAAATGCCTTTAGTCACTGCGACCTTGATAGATCTATTGTAATAAAGTGCCCTTATATGTGCTAGAGTAGGTGGAGGCTCTTAATAAACCTTAGTATTACTTACCTCGTTAGTTAATAAACCCGAATTGTTCTTATATTTGTATTTCACTAGCCAGTGACATTTCTTCTTTTTATTACTTTTTTTTTTCCTTCAGCGGACACTACCCACATATTGGATGGATACAACGCCGAAAATATGACGTATGCTCAGTTTGTCCCAAATTCCGTTAGTTTAGCTATCGAAATGCGCATTCAGTGTTAGTGACGTGCTGTGGTAAAGGCTTCAGTTAAGCGTTCTAGTGTTCCATTACCACAGTGTTGAGTACGTCGTTTATAATAACAAATCAATAAAGTCCTCCGTTTAATATTGTTTCCAAAATTCTCTTACTTCGGAGTTAAGTTTTAAAGTCTTTAATCAAAATCCCTGAATTGTGCTACTAGAAAAACATAAGCTAACAAAATCTGAAATCGGGATTTTATCGAAGCGATTACAAATATCACTGAAGATGCAGCTGGAATGTTATCGAAATTTACTATAATTATTAGAAATTCGCCACATGATGTATCTTTTCTATTTCTTTTTCCAATGGCTTTTGTAGTTAATTTAGTAGAAACTATATCCTGGGGCGTCGTTTTGAAGCTAGGACAGCCTTGGCAAGAACATTTCTTATAGAAACTGTTGATTGCTTGCAGGAATGTTTCCTGTGATGTGCTACCATTGACTCATCGTAATCTAGGTGTTCCTCAGGTTTCAAAATATCAATATATATTTTTTTTAAATACATGTATCAAAAGGGTGCAGCTTGTATATTTTATCATTGCTGTCCATTTTAGTACAATTACCACAAAGAATATACTCCATTGTCTGTACTCATAAACAAGATCGCTTCTAATGTCTTTAGAATTTTCCCAGTTCCGTTGTATTCCAAGAACAAAATTGCACCTACTCAATATCAAAATTATGTAGGGATCCTTCTCATTGATAAAAGGAGCATATTTTGTTATCAACAATTTTATTAGTTCTTTAGATAGAAGGTTTGAAACATTAAAATATATCAAATATATATTTCTGAACTCCGATTCCAAATCTTCAAAGATCCAAGATACTTTCTTATGTAATTTGCCTACCCTTCCTAACTGGTCCTTCAACAGCTTCTTTATTCTGATACAGTGCTGAATCTTGGTCAGTGTCTATCGCAGCGTCTAGTGGTTCAATGTTGACCGCATTCATATCATTGTCATCGTGTTCAATCATTTGTAAAGTGTCTTCAAACATGATGCCTGTAAAATTACCATATAATCAAATAACATAAGAGCAACTACGAAAGCCTACTGCTACAGCACATACCGCTTTTTCATATGGCCGCGTATTTTGTGATTATGTGAAATACATTTTTGAAATATGCAGATATGTAATTTTATACCAAGTTTTATAAATGTTAATTCGGATTAAAGCCATAACTGGCAAAATGATACTATCGTGAAACAATGTACTGAGCACTAGTTACACTATACTATATAAAAACACCAATATTATTCGCCGGTTCCTTATGGGATCGCTTTTTCCAGTTTAAAACTTTTCCACTCTTGTTCCTTCCCAATTTATTACATTCTATTTCAGTATTCATTGTTTGTTAAAGTTAAAACAGGAATATCGCCATACAAAGCGATTTAAAGGAATGTTTTAGGCTTGCTATGGAAGTATCTTCCGATATAAATATGAAATATAAAACTTCGTTCTCAAATTTTTCCTCCCTTATGTATATTGAAAGAGTAGAGAGAATATTTGTCTTTCGTGGATATCTCGCATTATGAAGTACGTTTTTAAAGAATGCCGAATATACTCTTGCTTCGGGACCCTTTCGGTCCACGTATTTCGATATCAAATATAAAACAATACAAAAGTTTCTGAACTAAGATATAATAAATTGATGAATACCTTATACATTGAATTGCCTTTTATATTGTATTATACGGAAGGAACTGGGAATCCATAGAAACGAGGGCAGGAGTCCTGTCACGTTATTCGAATACTTTATTTTGCGTCCAAATATATTTTGCCATTGGAAACGGATCGAATTACAATTTTGTCCAATTACTCAGTGCCCCCATTTACTCGGATCTCGTTCGAAAATGTTCTTCTTTTAGAGTGGGAAAAAAATAAATTTGGGGCGATTGCATTTCACATTTTGCGTTCAATTTATACTGCGACAATCCAAAACCGTGGTAAAAGCAAAATAAGAAATATATGCCTAGTCACAAGTGAAATTACACCAAGTAAATGACAAAAGAAAGTAATTTGAACATTTCCGAACGCATATTCTTGCTAGAATTCTCTACATTCGATACTGAGCCTGTATTATTGATTAGCAACTTGCATACTAATAATAATAGCGAGCACTGTGGAGTAGTATGGTAAGCAACACAAAAGTATCGATAACCTCGGTCACCGGTTGAGAATGTGGATCACTCATATCCTCGAAACGGCCGTCCCGGATTAATGAATTAAACTTGTGCGCTGCGGAGGTTACCGATATTTTTGTGTTGTTTACATACATGTCATAAAAAAACGTAATCGAGAGGACCAGGTTTCTTCTTCAAATTATTTTTGTGTTGGTTACAACCACATCTAACAGTTAAATTTTGTTAATATCAAGATTGAAACTTCAAGTTACGTTTTATATACTTAGTAGTAAAGATGCAAGATGTGTTTAATAAACAGAATAATGTAAATCAATAGAACAGGTACGCAAAAAAATATTTCCTAGTAAAAGAAGAAGTTAGCAAATAATTACAATAAATGTTCCAAATTATCAGTTTCAATGCGAATCCTAACTCGTCGTTTCTTGTTGTTGAAAGCGTTGACGAGGTGTTGAGGCGTTATCGTATCACAAACATTTTGAATTGCTTCAGTTTTTGTATTGTGTTTGGTGTATTTTTAAAAACTGTATTGTTGGTGTTGGTTCAAGAAAAAAATTTAAAAAACCTACTACATGATTATCAAAGTGCTAATGTAGCAGATTCATTACTTGAAGTGTTTTATGAGCCGTGGCATTGTCTTATTGGAAGTATCCATTCTTTAGTTTGTCATCATGCAACTGGTTTAGAAAAGGTTGCAATTACAATATCTTTCTGAGTTTCTTGAAAAGACAGTGGATCAATAATCGTTCTCCGTTAAGTTGGTAGCCTTTTCAGAATGCAATGGTTTCTATATCATGACATAAGTATTTTTACCGGGCCATGTTCACATTCTTTGTTTGTCAACAAAGACATTAAGATGGAACTAAACTTTGTCAAGGATATCATCATAATTCATGCGATTTTCAAACCAATTGCAGTGTTGGGCTTGAGTTCTGTTCAGCGCGAATTTTATGTAGTTATTTTTCTTGTTTAAGAATATTGTAATAAGTGCCATATGATAAATAAGTTTCCTGTGAAAATTTTCTAATTGACTTCTTAGATGAATGATCTACACTACCGGCTTATAACACTATGTTTCGTGAAACACTAGTTTCACGAAATTTAATAACGGAGCGCACAATTATTTGTTTATATAAATCAACATATAGTACTGTAAAATGTGTAAACTTCGATTCGGTTTCTTTTGTCTATTACGCAAATGCTTTCAGTGATATATGGTTGGCGATCCGTAATAAACACGGTTTAAAATTAACAAGATACGCCAATGAAAATAAAAATATTACAAGTAATTTAAAGTTCCAATCTTCGATTTAACTGTCAGATGTAGCAGTAATTCAAAAAAGAGCATCGACCCCTCGATTACATTTGTCTATAGTATTAGTGTTGAACGCGTTACATCATACAGACCGGCAGGCAACAAGAATTACAGCATTTATTTTCAAAACAGGTGACCTAATATTCTGCAATGATACCAATGATTTACTAGATGCAATGGGTCAGCGAAGAATGGCGACTATATGAAAAAAATCTGCTGCCGTCTCTTCATAACACATTGGGATCGATGAGAAACGTCGTAAAGATGGTGCGAAAACATGGTGAAAGTTTACTTTATTTAAAATTCCCAGAATAAACGAAGCAAGCATAAAGGAAGAGATACTTGTGGCAGCCCAAATTATTAAACTACTGAAAAATCTCACTTTCAGTAATACCTTAGATGAAAGATGGAGTAATCTCGGAATTAGTGGGAAAGATGATTTAAGAATAATTACATTCTTTAGTTCATGTACCATTCAAAAAGTTTAATTTTGTAATATGAATATATACAGCGTGTTCGCAAAAAGGGGTGGACGGAAGGCAATTCCTTTCCTGAACAATTTAGAGAAAAATATTTCAAATAATAGAATATACGGAGATAAGTGGTGCACAGCATAAAATTATACTCAGCTATACATGGTGTTCAGTTTCAGCTGCGCACCGTACAAGTTTTTGAATATCATTGGATTTTTGGATGCTTCTCTCAATTCTTATCAATTATCTTCAATATTTTCTATAGCCATCTATCATTATTATATTAACGACCAATATCTTAAGTTATTTTCACGCGAGAGCGGTGATTCAAATTTTGTTCGATTGAGTATTTCTTGCAGTTTTCGGCAGTGCAAAAGTTGAGTTTTAATTCTCCATTATTAACAGTAACTGTTGCAAAAATAACAATAAAATATTACAATATCTATACCATGACAATTAAAAAAGTTGTTGAGATAAAGACAGGTGTTCCCCATAATTATTTTGAGCAGTATACATTGAAAGTTTTAATTGATCTATAATGGAACTAACTTTTGAAGGAATTATCTGGGAATGTTTATATTACATGTCCAGATATTTCCTAAACTTAGGGAAACCGCGATATTCTAATCATGCTACGCACTTGCAATAAAAAACATTTAAACACGTAGTAGCAATGTGTATAAAAAATGTTGATGGCGTTACATTTCCGCATAAAATATTCTTCTTTCTATTTTGCATGCGAAAAATGTGCTTTCCTGCACGCAAATGCGTGTTTAAGGCCACCTAAATTGAACACCATTATAACTAAAACTGTATGAAAATTGATGCCTGAATATACTCCACACTTTTGTTGCGAGACACAATTGCGCTTTCTCAATAAATTCATTAATTTCTTCTATCTCTACAATATTTTAGTTTTTTTTTTGTTCGTAACCTATTGATGAACGAACGTTCCAACAATACTTGTAATTTGGAGTATTTTGATATGTTTGCATTCTTGTAAATTTTAAGACATGAATGTAATGCGTAGACTATGTACAATGGCACAAAAGCTAACTTGGACGATACGCAGTAAACCTGTACGCAAGTGAGCCTTGTCCATACTGCTTCGTTGCTTGCTAGCTGTCCAAATATACTTTTGTTCCATCATACATCCACCATAGAAGGCTTCTTTTGCTACGTATTTGAAAACATTACAGTAACGTGTTTCCAGATACTATTTTAATACTACTCTGTGTCAGAATCAGATTGCCAATGATTCTAAGTCCATAACAAGTATGCGATGAATGAAAAAAATTACGAATAAAAATAAGAATTAAAAAATGTGTCTGATGCAGAATTTGAGCGAAATTTGTTGGAAAGGTCTTGTGAAGAAGGATTGCTGAACGGATCAGAGGATGCTACCCTTTTAGAAGAGGATATTATCAGTGCTTTCTCAACACCTCGATGGAATAAAGAAGCAGGGAACTTTATTTCACGTTTAAAATTACCAAATGAAAGAGGCAGATTACTGCCAGACAAATCATCGAAATTACGTATATTTCTTAAAGTATTTCCGAAAAGTGTATTTATTGTATTTCACCTTGCACAAACCAATGGCAGAAAGTAATTGAAACAACTCAGCGACCCACAGATTGTTGTAAGATTACGATAGATATCGCAAGTTTTCTTGTCAAGACATATAACAGAATTTCATCAATGTATTTTGGTCTTCAAACAAATCTATGGGAAATGGAGCACTATAAAGTGCAATTTGGAGGAATAGATTCCAATTGGTAAACAACACATAAGTATCGGCACCCTCCGCACCACACAAGTTTAATTTATTATATAATAATATAGTAAAAAGTTCGGGACGGCCGTTTCGAGGACACGAATGGTCCTCATCATATATTTTTTATTATATTATTATATAATAAATTAAACTGGTGTGGTGCGGAGGGTGCCGATACTTATGTGTTGTTTACCATACTACGCCACAGTCCTTGCTATCATTATAGATTCCAATTGTTGAACTGTAAACTATTTCAATGAATCATAGAAACCTGAGAGTGCCAGCAGGCTTCTACTACATCTACTAATTTCCTATTTAAAAAAGCCTTTTCTCGAACTCGAACTGAAAGCGTCTATTAATGTATTGATGAATCAATGGGAAAATTTAATTGTAATTTTCCCCGAAACAATATCCTTTAAAACCTATAAAATGAAGTATTAGGATATGGTAAACATACAATTCAATCAATGGATATGCGTACGACATGAAAAGAAACAGGATATGTAGAAGGTACATTAGGCGAAAGAGTTGTCACAAAGTTGTGTGGTAATATTAGGGATACTGACGTAGTTTCGTAGTTTGATAGACTCTTCACTACTGTTAAATTAATGAACTAAATACAATTTACCGCAGTTGGGACATTCTGAACAGAAGAGATATGCCTAAATTTGGTAGGACAAGAATGGTAAGAGATTACATTCAGGTTTTCAGGCTTTATAATAACAAAGGCAGCGCGGTATATCGATATATCGATACTATCAAACTGTTGTGATAGCAATATGACCACTATCAATCGATGAATAAAAGCAGAGCTACCTTGTCCTGAATCCATAAAATGTCATAACCGTATTACAGGTGGAGTAGATCTCTTGTTATCTGGATTGGTCGGAAGTCACGAACGTGGCAGATGAAAGTTTTCTAAAAACTACTACTGACAGCAGCAACAAATGTTTGGATCTTCTACAAAGAAATTCACATACATTGTATATTTGGTAAATTTTGTTGTTCCTTTCTCTTAGATACCACAGCCGGTGTAGTAGGAAAATGTTTGGATACGAGGCTCATTACATTCCTCTGACAGATAATTAAATGTAGGAACCATTGGTCAGCTCAAGATAGTACAACAAGGAGCAGATGTTATGCTTGTTCTCAAAGGGAAGTAGCAGAGCGTACAAAAATTATTTACATTGCTTGCAGCATTGCCCTGTGCTACGATTGTTTTGAGCATTATCGCCGTTAATTTTATGAGAAATGATTTTTTCATTATTTTTATACGTTTGTCTATGTTTTCCATTTTGTTGATATAAACTTGAATAAAACTGTTATTTTGTCGCACTTGTCGGTTAGAAAAACTCGCCTTCGGCTCGTGTTTCAAATATCGGTGGCGTGCGACAAAATGTCACCTTATTAAACGTGTTTTCTAATATATTACAGCACTTTTTCAATCCTGTGCCCATCGTTGAAATAAGAATATAAAAAGGAATACGTCAAGTAAATACCAAAATAAATAAGTATTATAGAATAGAAAAGTGAAATCTTTACAGTTTTCTGCAAAGCTTAGAAAGAATTCAATGTCTTTATTAAATTCCATAACCCATCCAGGGAACATATGTGTATTTTTTATATAACTTGAGGCTGTACTTTTTGTTTATTTACGGCGTTCAATTCGCCTAAAGATACGTATTGCGAGAGTTTCTATCGAGAAAAATAGATCTTCCTCCTCTTTGATTGATGTTGAATTGCTATTTCGATAAAAACGGGAAGAACGATAGAAATACAGCGAGATAAAATTATAAGAGAAAATCAACTTTATGTTCTGTGAGAAAGAAATGAGGTTTGATCATCCTTTGCCGACGTTTGTACAAAGTAGTGATGAGGTTATTCGCTTTCTTTATGATTTAATACATGCGTCCCATATACGGCTATCCGAGCATTGATGAAAACGAGGAGCGATAACATTAAAGCGATGTTGTGCTAACATAATGATTCTATAAGTGAGAAGACAATATTTCTTTCAATTCCTTTTTTGAAAAGCCCGCTATTTCTTCTCTTTGTAGGTACTTCTTTTAGACAGACAAAGGAGTAATAATTTTTCTATGTTCCTTTTAGTAACTTAATTTCAATCGAAATTGTTTATTAAAGAAACATAAATGGAGCTGACCGAGAATGTAAATGCAGGCGGAAAGTTTCGATCGTTATTTCGGAAGAAGAATGTTTAATAATGACTCAACCCTAAGAGTCTGCACGTTGTTGGATATCGAAGCATTTGCGCGGACCTCCTTAAATCTATGAACATTTCGTTAAGACGCTAGAGAGGGGTTACCAAAATGAGTGGCACAGAAGAGGAAGTAATTCACATAAATATAATGATTAATTTTAAAGAATCAAATAATAAATGGCATTACGTTTCGCTACGTAGTTGTAAATGATAAAATTACTGTTGCCATGATTGATTTATACTATTTCCATTTTTTTATGTCGAATGCCCTGTATGTTTTTCCAGAATGTGATAGAAAAGCTGTTGTAGAATTGTTTGAGTCATCGCCCGAGCATGTAAGGGCGTTTAAGATGTCGGCCACTAAAGAAACAAATACAGCATAAATTTCAAATTGTGTCACTTATCTCAAAAACTAAAAGACAGAGGGAATATTGAATGTTGATAATATACACGATGCTCCATTTAAGAAATAAAACCTGTATTATGCACTCTGTATGCTTCAATATGATTTTAGGCTGTGCAGCAGGCAATTTCTGTAAATTAATCGAGCAAGGGATTAATTACGATACCGTTTTGAAACTTTGGTCAACGATATTAGGGGCAAAGATCCCTAATTTCAGGACACTCTTGATCGATTATACGGATATCAACTACCTTTTTTCAAATAGAACATTTATATAGTACGTATTGCTTTCTTTGGATAGTTCTTTTAAATGCGAATTGCACATTACGGATTTTCGATGTACCCACTTTGAAAAATTAAGTCTTTTCTGAAAATTAAGACATTAGTTATATCGTCAGTCTTAAGATTACTTCACAATTGAATTTTTAATTCTTTTAAAAGCTTAAACAGTGCTATGAATTAATGTATGGATCAACTAATTAATTATTTTAAATGAAAGCGGTCCCTATCTGTGTCTAATGGGTCAGGGGATGTCTAGAACCTTATTATTTCCAATACATTAAGTTAAATACTGATATATTGATGACAAAACAAACAAGTTGAAAAGTTGAAACGTCCATTAGCGTTTCTATTGTTTGCTTGGAGCGTACTCAATCCGCAGATTTTCATTCCTGCCTTTACAACCGCTTTTATATTTACAGCAAGCGAACTCGGCGAATAAGGTCGAATTTACCTTGATATGTGGAAAATTTCCTCCACAGAAGCAACCGCTTTTCTCCACTAAATATTCAAAGAGAAATCCTCGGAAATTTTGTTTTCATCTTACTTCGCACCCTCCCCATACACACATGTATAACAGAGCATGAAAATCCGAGCACTTTCTCAATTTGTTTCCTCCCCAAGTTAATAAGATTATACATTCGACATGCAGCTTCTTACAAAAACTTTTGTATTTTAGTTTGTGTACGTTGCCTTTGAATAGTAATACGATAATTTAAAATTTACGTGGGATCTTCAATCTCAGTGTTAACACCAAACATACAAAACAATAAAATGATTGGTTATCTCCTATCTAACTTCAATATCTAATCTCGAGATTGGTGGCGTAGTGCCTAGCGCGCTCAGCTATCAGTCTCTCGGGCAGTGATAGGCAAGATAGCAGAAATGATTAAATTTTGCAGTGAGTAGATACACTCGCGTTTATTTGTCTTACGAGGAGTTCGTGTTGCCTACTGGTTCCCCGAGACTCGACAAAACACAAGTATGTCCTAGTCGCTTTAAAACCGTAGTCATTTTCTTTCTTATCCATCGCTGTCTCGAAGTACTGGGTTCGAATCCCGGGTTGGCAACTCTTAGAGTCATGAAGAATGCTGATGCTCTACAAGTACAGCAGTGATCCTATTGGTGAATGTTGTGCTACGATATTCGAAAGATGCAACAGAGTCAACAATTTCATTTACCTCTGTATATGGTGAATGGTTTAGTTGTTTTTGTGAAGTGTTGATTTTTTACGAATGCAGTTGTTAAAAGCCACGCGGTATGCTCCTCGCAATTTTACTTAGATAAGATAAACGGAGTGCTTGATTTTAAGTGAACAATTAGATTGTAATTCTCATTTGAGCTGTCAGACTGATAGCGAGAAAGAACAAAGAGAAAGACATTAATGGGAAGAATACAAAAGACAAGTTTTGAGAAATAAATGGTACAGGACAGAGAGAACTAGTCAGATAAAAAAGAATGGAAAAAATGTGTAAGAAACGGCTGAAAACATCAGCAAACTCGACACTCTTAGGGTGCCAGAGTCTTTATAGTTTTTACTGTTTATTGTGTATTGTTGTTTTAGTTTGTACCGGCAGCATTCCTGAGTAAACATTTTGTGCGCATTTTGTTTTTGTGTCAAAAGAACCTACATTACAAAGCGTGCAACTTATTAAATAAAATACTTAGAATTAACGATTAACAAAAGAAAAACAAATCAAATTTCGCTCTGAAGTTTTATATAGCAGAAGATAATAGCTCCGTTTAATTGGCCGTTACTACAAGGTAGATGGAAGAAAAAATATCCTAAACGGGAACGACCATCAATAATACAAAGAGAGCTTACCAACGTTCGGAACCGCTCTTCCGTCCGTCGTCCAATAGCTATGACATATAGGTTCGGCACCCAGAATACCTATTTACATGCGACCCTACCAACGAAATATTGTTAACATACAAGGTATCCTAAGGGTTGTTTACTTACTACCCTTACGCAAAACAGTTCATATCGTTGGTTGTCCAAGAGCTGTCACATCGAGATAGTAATTGGAAGTCTTTTTCTTATTCTTCACTGTACCCGAATTTCCTCGCCGGCCACTCTGTACTAAATTGCTAAACTATTACTCGGTAAGAAGTCGTCTAGTTCGGTAGTAAAAGTAAAAGTGTGGACTTCTTATTACAAAACTAGACGACGGTGGAATGCCCAAGGTCGTAGAGTTAATCTTTACATTGGGTACTGGCATGGCACATTACACACTGCAATATGACGTTTTTAGAGGAAAACATTTAATTTAAATGTTATATATTCCAAATGTGTATCCTAATTGGCCGTGGTTCTTATGTCTACATATACACAATATATTAAATTGGAAGATACACATAAATGAAGCAGCATATAAGCTAAATGCAGCGATATATAGCATCCGAAGGGTCTTACCATGCGGCCCGTTCCACCAACTTCGCGAACTTCCATAGTGTGGCGGCGTTTTAAGGCATCAAATTCTGGGGAACGTCCGCAGACAGGAATGAGTCAAAAGACCTAAATTCCTCAGTTACGCCAAAAACCATAGCCCTTGCGAGTTTCAAATCCAATTCATCTATCACCATTCTTTCTGCCGATAAAGGCAATGCTACAGTAGTTCTTGACAATTCCCAATACGTTGAAAAAGTGATGGATTTGTTGAGTGACGGATCGTATGCTCCTATATCTAGAGATCCCACTTCCAAGCTAGAAAGGGAAATTAGAACCATCATCAAATCATGAGACATTTCTCCTGAAGCTCAAAAACGCTTGATCCCAAGTGAATCCAAACCACCTCGGCTGTATGGCCTTCCCAAGATTCACAAGCAAGGCATATCTCTCAGACCCATTATTAGCGCTATAGACTCCCCGACCTACCACTTATCCAAATATCTGGCCAATATCCTCAAAAAGTATACGGGAAACACACTTTCCCATATACTCAACTCTGCCCACTTCGTGGAATTTATCTCTAACATTCACACTGAACCGAAAGATATATTAGTCAGCTTCGACGTAACATCCTTATTCACTAAAGTTCCTATCCAACATCTCCTGGAACGGGATGGTGAATCTGCCAGCCTATGTCATCTTGTGGAAAAATGTCTTACTTCCACATATTTCACATTCCAAGGACAATTTTACAAACAGTTATCTGGTGCTGTCATGGGCTCTCCTCTCTCCCCAGTCGTGGCTAATATCTTCATGGAATCTTTTGAATCCGTTGCTCTTGATTCGGCAGAGCTGAAACCGAAGGCATGGTTCCGATATGTCGATGATACCTTCATCATCTGGCCCCATGGCGAAGAGTCTTTACATGATTTCCTAGACTACGTTAATCGTCAACACTAAGATATCAATTTCACTATGGAGGTAGAACATAACGGTGTACTCCCGTTCCTTGACGTGCTGGTCACACGTAACCCTGATGGTAGCTTAGGTCACTCTGTTTATCGAAAACCCACACACACTTACAGGTATCTCAATGCCACCTCGCATCATCATCCAGCACATAAGTTCTCAGTGATAAACTCCTTGGTTCACCGAGCGGTGACAGTCTCTGGATCCAACAATCTTCCCACCGAACTGAATCACGTACGAAAGACCCTCCGCAACAATGGTTTTCATAACAAGAATATCAATAGAGTCATCAACAAATGTCTTCATCCGGCCAGTAAAACAACGATCGAAAACACTACCACCAATCTTGCTACCGCTTATCTTCCTTATATCCGCAAGGTAACGGACAGAATTAGTAAAATTTTGAAAAAACAAAACACGCAAACTATCTTCTAACCCCCTTCAAAGGCTTCAGAAATTCTTCCATCTCCCAAAGACAAATTTCCCCCCTTAGTGAGTAAAGGTGTTTATAAAATCCCTTGTGCGTGTGGTTTGGTGTATATCGGCGAAACGGGATGCTCTGTCAAAATTCGTCTAACAGAGTACGAACGTTGCGTTAGAACGCGCCTTCCAACGAATTCGGCTCTCGCTGAACATCATCTAGACACTGGCCACCAGATATTTTTCAGTGCAACTTCATTATTGTGTAATTCTTCTCACTATTACAATCGGAAAAATATGGAGTCCATAGAGATCTTTAAACATCCTAAGAATGTCAATAGAGATATAGGTTACCCCCTCCCAGACATATGGAAACTCGTCATCCGCAACGACTCATCTCCGCCCAACCGTGAGCGTCACACCCAACCAATCAGCGACAGGTACCACCCACTACCGGCATAAAAGCCTGCTGCTCCCCGTGTTCTTCGCAGTTGGTTTTCGCCTCTGGCGTGGTTCACACGTTGAGTTACTGTGCTAACTGTTGCCATCACTTTCCTGAAGAAGCCCATACGGTTGTAGGCGAAACGTCGAGTTTTATTTTAACCAACGACATGACACGGTTCAAATCCGGAACACGTTTAGTTATAAATGAGTCTTCTTGCTTAAAAACGAGCTGTCAAGGTGATGTGTAACCTGAAACCAGATCAATGATGTAGAATATATTTTACTAGTGAAAAAATCCTTACGTTACCTTCCACCTTTATTTTCAAGATTTCTATATACATGATCAAAAATATAACAAACTTCGCAGAAAGTGCTGAACCGCATATACATATATGCTATACGCGAGAAAGTGCCATATCATCGTTTAGCAACTACTACTAAAAGTACGCCGATTATTGGGGTCCGAAGATACACAATAAACTACAAACAGTACTTTCTGACCCTAAAAATAAAACTTAGAATAATTATTTCAACAGAATTAAACAATTTCTTTTAGACAATGCTTTTTGTAGCGTGGATGACTTTTTAAATTATTAATGTTGAATTTGTGACGTTTGCATTATATATTTCATTTTTTCTTCTATATCTATTTATATATATTTAATTTGACTTTTAATGTAATTTTTATTGCATTAAATGAACGTTACTATTACTGTTCCTATTACTATTACCACTACTTGACAAATGATATCGGAAACAAAGGAGTGAAGAAAAAAGACGGCAATCTTTGTGTTTAGTTAAAATCGCCGGTGAGTGAAGACGTATTTGGGTGAATGTTCTATGGTTTTTGTGTTTAAATTTTATTTCAAGGTAAATTCAATTTTTGATCTTTTAAACAAGCACGGGGCTTTGCGTTTTACCAAATAGAGTTCGCATAACGTCAAAGTTTGAAGTTTGAGTTTTTTCTTTCAACTTCAATTCTTGCAAAACGTTATTATCTGTCGTTTATCTTTAAACTGCCAAAAGAGTGTTAGGGGATCTTGAAAAATCAATTATTAATTCAGAAAATTTCTCATGGGGTTGTAACATTACAATACGTACAAGTGATCGTTCTCTTTGATATGTTGTGTGGTGCTTTTACTACAAATAAAATTGATGTTTATTTATTTATTCAGAATATCTCAATAAATAAATTGCTATCATGCATTTTTAACTAAACACCATTTACGCTTCGCTAAAAAAAATGTTTATAATAGCAAGCGATACAGTGTCTGAGATAAATTTTTGTAATTCCCTTATGCAAAACGATGTTATTTAGTCAGCTACAAGCATAATGTTAAATTTTTCAGGTAAGCATATATATGTAGAGCTTAGTAACGAAAGTACTTGTCTCTCTTGACATTGTCTTTTTGATGTTTTATGTATAATAGTTCAACGCTGCAATTTGTTAAACAATAAAACAATGTTGTTGAATCAATAACTGGCCTTCTCTGACCAAGGTAGCACGTACATACAGGATATTTAGCGAATTAGTTCAACAGCTGAAAGTGAGCAGGTGGTTAATGTCATAGGTACATTGTACATACAATAAGAAATCAAACGTAAATCTCTGTAAAAGAATATATTGATAGTCTCCTTGTAGTAGAGATGTATACGTCGTTAAACTCGTCATCAGTATTCATAATCATTGCCCATAATTTAAGGTCCACTTGTAGTTAGCCTTATATGGATATAGTCACCCGTTCTCTTTCATGTACTGTGCATTAAGAGTCGCCTTTCAGTATTCCAATGCAATAATGTTCAACTATCCGAATGAGTAGAAATAATATTTGGCTCATCTTAAATTCAAAATCGTAATATTGATATTGTTATAACATTAATTAGGAATGTATACAGCAATGTACTACGAAGAGATGTGAGTTCACAAAAACGATCAACGAATTCAGACGTATAGTCCTTAAACTCCAGCTTTTGTTCTTTGTGCAACTCTGTTCAGCGTTGCATAGCTTTAGTGAACTGTTGCGGTAAGAGTTATGGTGGAATATTTCAATGTTCCAGTGCCGCAATATTCGGCTTCGTGATTTAGTACAAGAAATAAGAAACAATTCTCGGACAAACGTTAATACACCGCTCCTAATCGCGCACAATCTTAGTGGATTGTGCCCAATGAAATTACACTTAAGTGTTGCAATGCGATGTAATTTGTTTTTAGTGGCGCTGCATTTTTAATGAACGGTTGCGTATTTCATCGGAAGTATTTGAGAAAGAAACCAAACCAATTCTAGAAACGTAACTTTCCGTGTGCATTGTACATTTGGTATATATTTCTGGATAAAATGGTGGAATGTAACGTAAGGCATCCCGCTGATATTCTGATTACATAATGGTTAAAAAGTCGCATTGTATTAATTAAATTTGTTTTTGTCAAAGGCGGAATTTGTAGCTTATTGAACAAAGAACGAAATTAAATGAATGTGCTCAAAGCCATGCCCACGATAAGGTGAGTAAGAATAGTCTCTTTGTAATCTACGGCATATTACCTGATTAAAAATGTAACCCGTAGAAAATGTATATTGAAGGAAATCGCGAAAACAAAGCGATTATGTGGGTACGCAAATAACTTTAAACAACAGGGAATTCGGTTCGTCGAAATTAATCCAGACAATAAAATGGGATTAAGTTACTAACGGATGCATGAAATTCACGAACGATATGAATAAACTATCACGTAGCAAGATGCATATTTTCTTTATAATTAAAGGTATAAAATTACCTCAAATAGTGATTACGCTTCAACCGGTAACAATATTATATTTCTTCGTGAAATGTGTATTTTTTTCAGAGGAGCTTCCAATTCAATTAATGGCAGGGATAGGTATCAATTATTTTTCATTTTTAAAATAATGATATTGGATTTTATCCGGTGAAATTATTATGAGCGATAATAAAATTGTTCCTTTTCATGGCATGTCTATAAAATCTTTGAAATAGTCTCATATTCCGCCTTTTTATCGCGAAGCTTTTATTTATCTCTAGAAAGTATTAATTTGTATAGGGGTTCTCATTGTATGTTCTGCATGCCTTATTTTGGAGTAAATGTTATAATTAATGGAACAAAGAGTGTAAAATACGAGAGGTGATAAATAAAAAGTTTGCAGACGGTCCAAGATGTACAGTTTGGGGTATTAAAATAAAAATACAAAACTCCCTTTCTTCCTTTCAAGTTTATGCCAAATGTACTTCGGTATTACTCGCGCCATCAACGGGCAGAATCGGCACACATTACATGAAAATAATATAAAAAGGAAAGCATACAATGCGTACAATATATTCAAAACTTCACAAATTAAATCATTTCAAATTGAGGTTAAATGTGTGAAGATTGGAATCGATAAAAATCAAATATGAAAATTTTGTGGTAAAGTTGAGAATTGGTAAAAGGCTAAATCGAAGTACACTAGTTGAACGTCATGGCATATATATAACATAATGTTATGATAAAGTAATTAAAAACCAAACTTTTATAGACATTACGCGGATGAATGCATTGAGTAGCTAACCACCACCGCAAACCGATCAAGCAGATTACATTTTAAATCAATTAAACAGCTACCATTCAAACTTCAATTTATAATGGAGAAATAAAAAAATAACCAACTAGATCAACAAACAAGTTCTTAGATTTAACATTAATTAAAAATAGAAATAAAATGTTAACAAAACTATTCATAACAGTCTTGGGGAGATATTTATGTTCACTACAAATAATTAAATATGTACCATTGTTTTGTTAGCCGACAATGCAATTAAAGTAACTAGTCTTCAATTCCGGCCACAAATTATTAACCGTTTTGAATGAGAACTGCTACCAACGATGGTAAATTTTGTTATTAGAAAATAGATTTAAAACATTTTACAATAATAACAAATATAGTTTAAACAATTTATAAGAAACTGTAACTTATACTCCAATACCATACATCAGAAAAAAAATAAATTCCTTACACCACACAACTCCAAAATAGCATGTAAAAATCATAACAATTTAAAATTCTTATACAGTAAACAAGATAAAGTACCCCACTTTTATAAACCCTTGTCATATTCTTGAGTCCTTGTAACAATTGTAATTGTATCTATACAGGGGTAAAATATCGTTGGATGTGAGTTTGCTGAAATTATTAAATCAACTGTTGCTAAAGTTGTCTCTAAAGAAACTGAACTCTTACGAGACAAAACAGTGCAACTGGAAGAAAAAACTGAAAATATGGAAAAGAATTTAAAATTCACTAAAACTGGTGATAATGTTAATGAAATCAATATTGTTGAATCAAAAGTAGAAACTCATAACAATGGAAAATGTAGCGATTTAACGTAAGAAAAATCTCCATATCGGACTGCGTTAAAAAAACCAATACCATAAAAACGCTAATACCAACAGTGGAATAAAAGACCCACAGACTAGTTCAAAAATAAAGAGCGACTTGTCATACACGGATCTTATAATGAAATTACGTCGATTAGCTGATTAGCTGACCCATAACGTTTATTTTTCTTTATTTTTATATTATTACTTTCAATTTGGCTTTAGCACGAACCATGCAAAATTGCAAGGTCATATTCCGTAAATCTGGCTAATATTATATCACTTTACCTGCCGTGGTTACACAACACATTGTCTAATATTTCAAAACTTGTTGCCCCCTGTCAAAGCAGTTCGGTTTGTAGATTTTATCCTGCTTATGCTGTCTTATTTAGTACATGGATTTCCGCAACATAATTATGTCAACATTTTCTTTGGGACAAATACATATATAGTTTACTACTTCACTTTTATATTGCTTGAGTACGTTGCTTATGATACAGTCAAGTGTTTAACAATATTGGGAAAAAAATTTTGGATTTATCTTTATCACTGGAACTTTTTGCAAAACTTAAGTTCAAATATTCTGTTTAATATGAATGTTTTAACATAGCGAAATATTGCTTACCAGCAACTCTCCTTTGTTGCGACTAACGTTTAATTAGCAAAACAATTATCCCATTTTATCTACGTAACCGCTATTGCATTCGCCCGTTTGTTACCTTATATCAACATCTTGTGTAAAAATTATAACTATTTTAGGTAGCAAGAATTACTATTTGAATATTGACTCCCAGCTAACCTGCATATAAAATCGAGAAATTAACGCCTCACGTTTGTATTTTCACATACCTCTAGCTGGCCCAACAGTCCACTTATAAGTTAAATTATAAAACTATTTTAAAGGTACATCCCATAATAAATTAAAGTGATCTAAAGTTAGAATTAGAAATACATAATTCTCATTTTTTATCTCCTCCAGAAGAGAATGTCTAAAGTGTAATGATTGATAGCTCTCCAAATAACCAATGGAGATTCTCCATATAAGATACTGCAATTTTTGCCATCTATAAAAATGTATAATAATATCCCTTTTTCACGTTTTCCGCTTGAAACCTAATTTAACCAGTGAAGATTTAGAACATTACCTGGTTAGTAAGAAAATTGAAGATGCCAAATGCCTGAAGATATCTTCTAAGCATCCAGGCGAATACTCGTCTTTCAATGTAACTCTACCGGCACGACATGAAGAAGTTATTCAAAATCCTAATCGTTTTTTAGCCCATTTATGGAAAGAAAACATAAAGAAATAATGAACGTAAATGTGTTACATATAAACATACAAGGTTTGGGAAATAAGATTCTGGAAACAGAACTATTTACTCAAGAACATGATGTTGCTTTCATTTGTATAAATGAGCACTGGCTTGACAATAGTTGCCTTCGCGATACTGTAATTGATAATTATACTTTGTTATCAAGCTATTGTAGAACTGAGATGATTCATGGTGATGTCTGGATATATTAGCACGCCAATTTGGCATGCTCTATTTTGACTTTTTTTGCTTCAGAAAATGGCCCATGCAATGCATTGTTGCATGGGCCATCGCTCACAAACATCAACAGTTGATTAGGTCACACTTCAAATTTCTGTAACGCATGCAGCACTACCCTCGTAATTGCTTCACTAGTACACTTTTGTAATCCTTTGGTTGCTAATAACATTGAAAAATTCGGTTGTAGGGGTTCTATTACACGCACCATAACATGTACAACGGATTTTTTTTTGATTTGTCGTTTCGTCCACGCTTAACCACAGCTGTTTACCTTTAACTACTTTTTCGTTGCCTTTGCGCATAAATGGTAGATACCTGCGTAACGTTGTCCGAGATGGTGGCTCCCAGTTGGAATTGTATTTATTTCAGAAGTCTGTTTCACGGTTATTTATCCAGTAGCCGAAGTTGCAACCCACACTCGGGAAACATGGACAGTAAATCCAACATCAATTGCTCTTTCGATGGCGCACCACTTCTTCGATTTGTGTGATGTATACTATTGACATGCCGGGAGCTACAAAGCCAAAGTGAACAACTTTTAGATGTGACGTGTAAAGCTTATGCTTTACATCTTATGGCACAAACGATTCGCAAATATAACGTATACGCAGCACATTGATACGCCGAACGATCACTCCTGTCCATGTCGACGCCTGTGAAGCGCACGAAAAGTGACGAGGTTTAGTGATGATAAATAACTTTCGTAGATGTAGGTAAAGTTTAATAGATTGTCGCTTGTCTGATAGCGACAGACCAGAAACGTTACACATATTTTCGCAGCCTCCAAAAAGATTACGTTTGTTTCATCACATAGAACATAAGACGTAAGTTCAAGATTAATGATCTAATTATTAGATGAAAGGAGATTATGGATGACTCTGAAGTTGAAATACATCAGTGTTGTTATTTGTGGGGGTTTCTCAAAGTATGTAATGTAGTTCGGAATAATTTGATTTAACTGTAAAATTTTATTCAGGCGACCGGTCATGGTCGGAGTTAGTACCAGGCATTTTATTGATAATTATTTCCTGCGATTAGGTTGAAGATGGAACTTTTTTGTACTTAGAGTTAGTGTTGTTACAGCTGCTATTTGTTAAAAGATCAATCCCTTAATCGGAAGCATCCTATATAGGAGAGATGATGCAGCAGCTTACTGATAGAGTGAAAGTCCACAAATATTGAAATAACATTACTTCCTTAAGGAAGCACATTAATAATACAGAGCACACTTCCAATTTTGACAAAACTAAAATCTTAGCAACTGAAGACAGTATACAGCTAGGAATGTCCTGGAGTCGATACATACAAGAAAAGTCAATCAATGATAAAACGGAAATCATAGGTTTATCTAACATACTTTTCCGTTCTTTAAATGTAAACACTAGATATCGAGTTTTTTCGGGTATTTGTTTTGTTGATTTTTCTGACTGAATTTTCGGTAAGTGACTCGATTGAAAGTTTAATACAACAATCGCATAACATCCATTCTTAAAAGTCGAATCATATTGAACTTTTTTTATTAGAAAATAGTTATCGTTTTTCACTTGTTAACTTATTTAAAAAATTGACCACAGCTTTGAGGAGGATAATATATATTATTATCGAAAGGTAAACATCATTTCCTTTCCCAATAACTCGTTTGCTGCAAAGTCACCAATAATATATGTTCTGATTGTGCTCAGATACAGCCACGAAGAAATTACTGAATTAATTATAATTGTATTTATATGTTATCCCTCTTCCTGTTTCTCTTCAGCTGAACCGGTTGATGATGAGGACCATTCGTGTCCTCGAAACGGCCGTCCCGGACTATTTATTATATTACTATATAATAAATTAAGCTTGTGTGGTGCGGAGGGTGTCGATACTTATGTGTTGAACCGAAAAGTTCATTTAGTTGAGCCAGTCAATTATAATTCATTTAACTAAGATCTTTGTTTGAATATTGGCAAAAAATATTATGTTGTTTCAAACAAATATGACGATTCAAATAAAATACAGTTGTATTAACGAAATAAGTGATGGTTCCACGTAAATTTCGCTTAGTAAAATCAATTAGGTCACTACAACCATACCGGATTTTTGGCGTAGCAGCAATACCGTAACGTTCAATTAAATTAAATTGTATTTTTACCCGATTCCCTACCCCTTCCACATTTTTAAATTTAAACTCCCAATTTGATGGCCCTTCTCCAAATTTTATTCCCATTATTTGCAATTCCGTTTAACCTTTTACTAATTCTCAACTTTACAATTTAACTTTCACCAATTTCATGTTTTACGTTGTGAGTTTTATCGACTTCATTCATCATACATTTGACTTCAATTTTTGAATTCGATCCTAACATTTAACGTTTAGAAAATAAATTAGCTCACTGGTCAAGGGATGTAAATATTTATGGGGCGATTAACCTAAGAGCAGCTCGCATTAGATGGTGGGAGACAGGACGCAACTGTGTGTATTTGTCGTTTTTTACCACGCTTTGATGAAACACAGAGCTGTTTCTAGATCTGTCGACCTATACATATCCGTTTGGATATTAAATAACATATAACTATTAACATGTTTTTCGCTTAACTCTGGTGCGCTATGTAATTGAATTCTGTCACACTGGAATACTATCATTCGAAGCTGGTATCTTCGGTAGTATAACTGAACTGCTTAGTATTCCACTATAGTATGAATGAAAATGATACCTTAGCTATTGTGTTCAGTTTCTTAAAAGTACTGTGCTAGGAGTGATAGTGAATACACAAGTTATTCTCAAATTCCGCATAAGAAGCAATGTCTCATATAGATAGTAGTTACATCAAATATTGTTGGTCTATATAAAAACCAAGGATATATACGATATAAGCAGTTATCAGTGAAAATCCATAGGGCGACAATTTGTAGATCAAAACACAACCCGTACACTTGGCGTGAGAATGGAAGGCCAACAAAAAGTTTTTTTTTCGATTGCTAAAGATGTTTATACGATTTCATATTACATTTGAAGCAATGAATTTATAAACAATTTACATTCCCACTAATTGGCTCTAGTTTCTGAAAGAATGTATAACAACCAAGTTTTAATTTTTTCCGACAATTTTAATTTTTATATCACGATAAACGAGAGTTTTCATACTTTCGCCGACATGTCACAACATATTTTCACGCGCAGTGTTATGTATCGTGATGCTACGGTCGAAATAACGTAGTACCTTAAGAGTAGATATGAGTTCTCGCGGTCGAGGGTAGAACTATATTGGACATGTATCAGTGGATATTCTTTATGTGTTTAAGTATAAGTTCGTCTTAACCATCCAAATGTATTCTACTACACCAAGTACCCGTGTTTTATCTGTATGTGGGATAGTAGAGCAAAGCAAGATCACTGGATGAAAAAGAAATGGCCACTTAGAGAAGAATTAACTGTAAGTGAAAACAAATCATCATAAACGAATCTTTGCTTGACCAGGATAGAATCATTTTGCCTTCACTTCACATAAAGCTGGAATCCTTTAGTTTTTGATGGACCTCAAATTCTCATTAACGACTTGAGTTTCCCAAAAGACGTGATTAATTTTGAAGCTTCTGCTTGGTGTTCTTTTGTTACTGTGTTTAAGAACTTTTTAAGTTCACTTCTAAAGCAGAACATTATGAAGAACTCGTACGAAATATGCTCGTTAATTTTAAGAGAATGGGTGCTAATCTAACATTTTCTGCATAACCATTTAGATAGATTTTCTGAAAACCTCAGTGAATTTAGTGAAGAACAAGGCGAGCGATTCATTCAGGGAGCAAAGGTATCAAGGAAGGAATGTGATTGTTTTCAAGTCAAAAACAATAGAAAATCATACAAATGGCATTTCACCTAGCATTTATAGTGATATTTTTTTCTTTTTTTTATAGAAACACATAATTATTTTCCAAAATTATAATATGAGGTATTTTTGCCTGTCTGCCAATAAACTTTTAATTTATTTTTTTTTCTTCATACCTTTTCAAAAAAAGGCAGTATCCTAAAAATTAGAGCCAATATGATAAAACTGTTAGCAAATATAGAGTCAACAACACTAACCCCCTGGAACTCCGGAACTGCTTTAAAAACGGAAACACTAAAATCACTGTTAGCCAGTGTAATTTTTTTCGTGCGCAAGTTTGTTTGGATAAAATTTATTCCAAGACGAATATTATATGTTTAGTTTTTAGGATCGAACAGGGTCATTGTGCAGGATTTGTCCCTGAATAATATTTATTCGGCAGGTTATTCTCTTAATTTGCTCAGGGATAGAATTATCTTCTACACTATGTAGACACACTGTATAGACATCTTAGTTAAGGATAAAGCCGGTTAAGCAAGTGAAAAATATCCCAGCCTCTAGCTATCAGCTGCTAATATCAGTGTACTAATCCTCATTCAGAATGCCTGGACATAAAATTTCGTGACGTTATTCACGAAGGAAAAGCTCCTAACATGAAAGTCTAACAGAAAACTTTATGAAGTTGATCATTATAGAGCGCATTTGGTAAGCATGTTTTTAACTCTTTCTTTCGGTGTATCGAAAGATTACTTAACCTCTACATATGCCAGAATATACTTTTTTTATCATTTCTTCTCTATTATGTTAGTCTATACTCCCTACACATAGTAGGGTGCATATTAATTAATTATATTAAAGTGATATATTTTAATTTTTTTGGAACTTTGCAAACGTTCAAAAAACAGTTTCAGTATTTTACCAAAGATAACAACACCTTTACCACGTAAGAACTCTAATCTTGATCCGATTTATCTCAAATCTCAAAAATTTATATCAAAAAAGAATTAAATTACTGGCTATTCATGTTATATAGACCAAATTCGTACTTGTTATAATGTAATGAGTACTTTTAGTTAATAATTTAAGTTTACTACTTCCACCTAACATAACAATGGCTTTAAAAGCTTTCCTTCATAGTCCTGCCCATGTGACACAGAAATGAATGTGAGATTTTAAACTATTTCTCAAAATAATTACATTTGTTAGTTGCTGTGTCATATTTTTAATTATATACAAAAAAGTTATTTACATTTAATGAAGAAAACAACTGGTTATTCTTACAAAGAATAGATTACTTTGGTCGTCTTCTTATTTCGATTGCTTTGTCGATTTTTTTTGTCTAGTAGAATTAAATTACAACATTCACTGATATATGAATGTTGGTTAATTTGTATTTAATTTACGTAACTTATTACATGGCTGTCATCCAAGTACGTACTATGTAGTGCCTTTCTTGTGAGCATATCCATATTGCCTGTCACATTCCTGCTGCTCCTGAGGGGCTCTTCAATTCACCTTTTTTGTGGTAAATTACTCCGCTTTATCATCGTGTTTATTGAATAGGTATTATACAGGAATATATAATATATACGTATATAGGTATATATATATAGGTATTATATATATTATATTGTCTAGGTATATTCATTTTCAATATTCATTTCTAATACTTCAAATTTGGCAAATAAGATATTAACTAGCTGCGTTGAATTTCCGTCGTTCGTCTAATACTTATATAGCAACTTCTGGGATCGAATTTGGGATCACCGTTTTTCTTAGCGTATGTCAATGACACGTATGAATATCTTGTGGATGGCACCATCTTGCAGCGTTTTCACACTACAAAGAATCAGGGTGGAGTATTTGATTGTGGTATATCATTTCGTGAGCACCTATTCAAAATCATATCTAGTGCGAGTAGAACGTTGGGTTTAATGCTACGACTGCACAGTAAATTCATCGACCTTAGAACATTATAACATATTAGTTCGTTCTAACCCTGAGTATGAAAACATTGTTTGAAATCCACTATATGGTGTACATACGGTGTGTATCCACTTAGAGGTTTATCCCAAGATCATTATTTGAATACGTTAAATGTGATCTCTTTGCAGTGGAGGCGCTGCTCGAATTACGAGTATTGCATTGGGTTATATGTAACAGAATCCAATGCTCCGATGTTTTGTAGAATTTAAACTTTTTCGTTCCACAATCCCCAGCTCGTTATATCTCTGCATTTCAGATTCCAATCGCTAAAACAAATTTAATGCTTAAGTTCCCCGTTGAGGTGTTGCGATGACGTTTATATGGACTGTAATATTTTTTATTGTAGTGTAAAAGAGCTATGAGATGCTTATCTAAGAACGTGAAATAGACGTGACCGAATTGGATACAGAATTTAGAATTTAATGTGTCATCATACATTGTCTGTTATGTATTCTCTTTGTCTTTAATTTGGCCTAGGCTATTGGACAACAAACTTATTATTATTATCATATTAATTAACAAAAGCTGCGAGATTAACAAGACAGATTCTGTAAAACATAATGATGTCACCCTCGGAATATTAGCGAGTTTATTTAGTTAATAGGACCCTTAATATTAGAACCGCTTTGTCACACAAAATCTTTCGTCAATTTCACCGCGTTTCCCCGAATCGTGTAGGTACCGCAGGTGGTACCTACAACATTGCGAAAAGGCAAATACAATTTTAAACCGAATTTGAACATTCAGTTGCTGTATAAACTGTTCTAATCCCCATTATACAAAAGAGCGTTGCAATGAACTTTGAATGTACCTGAAAATAATTAAAACTTTCCATTAAGAACTTAATACTGTAACGTGAATATAATTTTGGAAAAAGTAGTTGTGGAGGTATTATAGACGCTATTAAATGGTAAGATGAATTGTTTCAGAAAGCAATGGTATTTCACTATTAACGTAACAGGAATTTCTGATTAAAAAAAAAACCATAATTAAAAACAACCAGCTTTTACGCGAAACGATTCTAGGGTCAATCATATTCCATATTTATTGTTGATGTAATCCCTGGGTACTGCATATAATGGCAATTAGCAAGACCAACGGACGCTGCGTATTACACATAAAAAACCTACTACTTTAGCGCTATGAATAATTGGGCGAATCGGTATCCATCTGTTTTTAGGTTTGCAAGTGTTGGGGAATATTTCCATCATTTTTGTACCTAGTACAAAACATCAAAACTGCGTTAACTACATCCAATGAACGACGAGGAATGAAAACAACTGAGTGAAAACTATGAATATACCTCAAATGGCTTATTTTACATTGAACGAATATGGTATGCCACGATAAATTTATCGCGGAAAAAATGTTATAAAGAAGCAAACAATTGCAGAAGAATTAACTACAATTTGTTTGTGAATATACGACTAGCTATAACTTACGTCAATCTCTACTACTCGATTGTAATTAATGGATTGCATCTCAGTACAGGAATAAGTTTTTCAAACTCAAATTACTGAAGCGTTCTTCATTTATTTCGTTATCTAAAACAAAAGTCAATTAAGGTTAAATAACATGAACGGGTTCTCTATCATCAAGCAAACGGAAAAACTGCCGAAATTATACTCTCAATTATTGTTAGCAACTATTGTCGTTGTTAGTAGAGGATATGTTTTAAGCTCCAAATAAATACAAATAAATCTGTACCGTGTCTGAGTATATATTCTTGATTTGAACGGGCCAACCAGTAGCTTCTTCAGTTTCCACCCTTGCAGTTTATTTGTAGCAAACTCGTCCACTATTCAATTCCGAAACAACTCCAAGTCGTGTTTACTGGGTATGCAACTAAACTGACTAAACCACGTGTGTTAAAATTTTGGTCGTGCTATACTACTATAACACTGGGAAAAGTGAATGCAGTCTCAGTTATCTCTAAATACCTACGTATCATATTGTAATATTTTTATCACCCTGTCATTGGTGCATTTGGATAACAACTTATATAGAAGCAAGGATGTTGAAAAAATTACGAAATCTTATTACAAAAGTTGCCGCAATCTTGTTCTGCACGTCTCGACTCAAACATTGTCGGAAAAAATATGAAACAAATTCAACAGAAAGACCACAATTTTGAAGTATTATCTATGACAACAGCATCTGTTAATTAACAAAAAACTACGGTCAGGTTACACGCTCACCGGGAACGAAATGGCATGCGCGAAATATATTAATACTAAGATATCTTTTATTGTTAGTGCTAATAGATTGGAAATAAATAGAAGGTTATAAATAAAGTTTATTTGAAATTGAAAGTTGTGTTACGAGGAAGACTAAACTATAGACTAAATAATAAGGAAGTTGCGGCGATTTTTAGTTTCTGTTAAAAATACACCTTTGTAACCCAAAAAGGTATACTTAACAACTAAACATGGAGAATTTATAGTGTGTCCCTTTATGGCACTTTAACGCCGCTTTACACGACGTACAATTCTGCCCAAAATTATGCATATAAAAATTATGAATTGAGTATTATACACAATTCCTTCGTGACGCATATGATTATTAATAGGATCTCTTGACAAGGATAGAACTCAAAAATACAAAGTATGTATATGCCGTGCATAATTATGGACATAATTAGGCGTCGTATAAAGCAGCGTTTCAAGATGTAAACCATTTAGTTTCGTATAGTTTACAACAACCTAGTGTCAATACTAACATATCTTTAGTAGAAACTATGTACTCTCATATTAGTTTAAATAAAAATAGTTTTGGGAATATACAAGATGTTTCTCTTTAAAGAAATAGTCAATTTTGATTTGTTATAACCACTTCGTTCGTCATTTTAACTAATTGCTGCTTATTTTTCAATGAGCTAAATTCACCGAGATTTCTAATCTCAGCAGTTTGAAGCAGTTTGACTACGTATTTTTGTTTCAGGGCAGCACAATCTATTCTATACGGCAGCCAGGCGTAGCAGTACATACAAGGTTGATACTGAAAATTAGCAACGCTTTGCTTTGCGAGACGTTTTGTAGAAACCTGTTAGGCCATTAAAATAAATATCGAGGAAAAGGGTTGCTTTCTTAGAATCAAAAAATGATCGCATTAGAGTTATTACAATTCCAATCCCAACACCCACATCACATTTTTTTAGCTGATATCATAATGGTTCCTTCAAGTTTCTTAAGCGTATCGGTTCATTGGTAGGGTAAAGCATCTAAAAGATACCTCGATATATCTGCATTTGTTCATTATATGTACCGATGTAGAACAAGAGTAGGAAGTAAAGTTGGCTATTTCCATGGCATCTGTAGCGAAACATATATCTGACTTTTGAATGCTGTATAGATTGGTTTAATCGATTATATTATTTGTTATATCAAAGAAAAGAGGTTTGATGAAATACCTAAGTGAACATGAAATCTCATTGACGTACATCCCTATGAGATTTCTGAATTGCTTTTTTCTTTTGGTACCTGCCCATTGTCTTAGTCTCCATCTTTATTGCCTTCAGTATCAAAAAAAATCTATTTAGTACCTGGTATGTCATCAAGTGTAAAGGGACAGCAATGTAGAAACATCTCCTTGAGAGCGCCGCAACTGCACTTCTCTTTCCCGTAAAATAAGCAAGTTATATTTATCCATTTTGTCAAAAAATCGGATGCAAATTCTAAAAAAGAAATGTTTTGTCTAATATGGCCAATGCAACTAAATGGACACATATATTTAAAACTAAACGTGTTCCGAATTTGATTCGTGTCACGGTAGGTAATAGAAAACTCCACGTTTCGTCTACAATCATATGGGGCTTTTTTAGGAGAAGAAAAGGTGGTAGGTCACAGTTAGCACGGTAACTCAACATGTAAACCATGCCAGAGCCGAAACTAACTAAACGGGACGCAACTGATCACGGTAACTCTGCATGTGAACCGTCCCAGAGGCAGAAATCAACTACAGGTATCTTGAGGAAAAGGAAAGTTGGCAAGTCACAGTCAGCACGGTAACTCAACGTGTAAACCACGCCAGAGGTTAAACTAACTGAGCGGGAAGCAACTGATCACGGTAACTCAGCATGTGAACCATGCCAGAGGCAAAAATCAACTACAGGTATCTTGAGGAAAAGGAAAGTTGGCAAGTCACAGTCAACACGGTAACTCAACGTGTAAACCACGCCAGAGGTTAAACTAACTGAGCGGGAAGCAGTTGATCACAGTTGGTCAGCATGTGAACCATGCCAGAGGCAAAATCAATTGCAGTGGGTACAAGGAGAGCGACACGCTTTCATATCTTTGCGAAGTTGTAAATACCAAGGTTTCAAAAATTCTTCCGTCTCCCAAAAACAAGCTTCCTCCAGTCACAGCGACACCGACACCGATAGACTTCGTATACCGCCGACATAAAAGCATGCTGCTCCCCTTGTGCCTCCCACTCAGATAGTTTCACCTCTAGGGAAGCTTACACGTTGAGTTACCGTGCTAACCGTGACCTACCACCTTTCGTTCTCCTGAAGAAGCCTAATATCATTGTGGGCGGAACGTCGAGTTTTCGATTACCTATCATGGTGCGATCCAAACCCGGAACACGTTTAGTTGTAAGTTGCTCTGGCCGCGGAAGCTTACGTTATTGCTTTGGACGTATACGTGTTGTCAGCAAAAATCTTCTAGGTTACGTACGTACAGCAAAGGAAGATCCAACGCTTGGAGGTTTATCCAATTGGATGTATTCATTACTACATCTACCTTGTGCGCATTTTCACCATAGGCGTTAAGGGAAGATCTATTAGCGGGCATCCTCGATCTACACTGATGAGCGATGTGATTTCAACGTGGCTTAATTGAATTTTATCAAAATATGATTAGTGTCGCAAGTGGTATGGTACCACCGACATACCATTATCCACAACAGTGCTGCAGGTCATCAAGTACTAACTGCAAATCTGCCTTTTTGCCTAGACCTCTTCTACAGACCGAAAATGTGTTCCCTTTAATGCACGTTGCACTTTTGGGTGCAGGAAGAGGTCGCATGGAGCGAAATCTGGTGAATATGGTGGATGGCCATATGTTTGTTCGTCAACAAATATTTCACAGGGAACTCGTTGTCCTACTCCAAAATCCATGAGATTTCGTTCACATTTTTTTCTATAATGATAGCAAATACTGCGAGGTAGTATGGCAAACAACGCTCCGCACCACACAAGTTTAATAAATGAATCCAGGACGGCTGTTTCGAGGATGTGTCGATCCTCATATCGGTTGAAAAGACCGACGCATCTTCGAAACAGCTGTCCTGGATTGATTAATTAAACTTGTGTGGTGCGAAGTATGCCGATACTTTTGTGTTGTTTGCTTTTTTTTTCTAGTTTGATGAGATAGATTCTGAGTACTTCTGGTTTACTTACTGTTTGATCCTGAAGTATTCACTCAATCGTGGTGACTCTTCTAATAACGAAAAAGCGATGGGTATGGTATTCAATTTCGATGTGTCCATTCGAGCTTTTTGGTCTTTGATGACGTGGTCTGTCGTCAAAGACCAAAAAGCTCGAATGGACAATTCATAATCGTACTAGAAAATCCACGTTTCCTATCAATTTAAGATCTGCTGTGAATCGCTCCATGATAACTAAGTGGATGTTTTTCCTCTTTTCTTTTTGCATTTCAGTATGCAACATTTTTCTTCTTGTCTCTTTTTTCGTTTTTGCTATTCATAAGTTCGAGTGAGTGATAGGCAATGATCACATCTTTTTCGACAATTGAAAACGTTCGGTTGGAGGTTTTCCTAATTTCGCGACGAATTTGAGATTAAGGCGCTGCTCCCTATTAACTTATTACGATCCCGGTACTCCGACACAAGAATGTTCTACTCACGCAAGGATTAAAAAAACCAGACTAGAGAGAGACAAAATAAGGCGTCATCTGCACCGGGAGCATCAAAGTTATCTGCATTCCAACTCCACTCTACCTTTCACCCCAAGCCTACGGGCTCGTGCGTGTTACAAATTCTCAAACAATCAGATTCTATATGCGCCTTCGTTGAAGCTGTAAAACAATGGAAAATACGGAAACATGCAAAAATCTTAAGATAAATATCAACCATCTATTAATACGAATGTCTTCCGTTCTGGATAAAGAACGTAATCCAGGTAAGTTAATTTTTCAAATAAACGACTGTGACAATTTTGATTTGTAGTACAAATATCAGCACTACATAATTTTTAGGTAAAGCTTAAAGTTAGCTTCTAACCTGGAAAGAAAACAATCAATTTTTTAGTGTATTCTGACAGTGGAAAACGTATGTAAACAAAAGGGTTCTTGTCAACATGAAAGGTGCTATAAATTTTACATCGCGACGAAACCGAAATTAATGGCTATCATTGTCCAACACTGACATTTAATTATAGCGCGGTACACAATAGCAAATCATTTATATCACACCAACCGTGCAAAAAGAATCAAAAAATGTGAATTTAACAATTTCATGTCGAATAGACGAATACCGCCTTGAACCCATAGGAGTCATCCCGTATGAAAACAAGCTTCGTATGTATGTATGTTAACGTACGTGTAAATACGAGGGTGGTTTAAGGAGTCCTTAGAAAATCTAAGAGATGGTGCTCGTATTATCGAAAATGGTTTGTTTCTAGTAAAGACCAGACTAGCTGTCAGTCTCAGTTATATTCATTACACGGTTTGAATTTTATTGTTGATTTAAGCAAAGAATTTTTGTTTATGTAGAAAAATGGAAAGGAGTGCATTTCGAACGCTGCATAAGCACTTACATTTATAAGGTTTAACACCCAAAGAAATGAAAGGTGAGTTGGATGAAGTTTATGGCACATTTTTTCCTGTGTAGCAACTGTTTATAATTGGGTAAATGAGTTTAAATGTGGCCGTACATCCACAAAAGGTGAA
This sequence comes from Oryctes borbonicus, assembly GCA_902654985.2. Classification (NCBI taxonomy): domain Eukaryota; kingdom Metazoa; phylum Arthropoda; class Insecta; order Coleoptera; family Scarabaeidae; genus Oryctes; species Oryctes borbonicus. The sequence goes on along the minus strand of LR736863.1, from coordinate 8,769,835 downwards.
CATCGTTCTACCCGTCCTCGAAACGATCGATAAAATCCACGACATAGTTTTGTCCTGTCTTTTGGGCTTCGTTTGGAACATTGAGAATAAGGGCAAGATCTTCACTAATTCTATGCGCCATTCATGGCTCAGCACTGTAGGGGAAAACGGGTCTTCCTCCTTTTTTAAAAGTGTTGGCAGAATAAATCACAAACGATTTGATGATGGACACAAAGTAATACCTTTCTGAGTCAAAACAGAACATTGAGGTATTCATATTTCGTTGTCTTATTGCCAACAGTCCTGGAGGAATTTCTACCTTATTTTTTCGTAATGTTCCAATTATTGTAAATTCATAAGGATTTTAGAGTAATTCATCTGTTAAACTGACGGATTACTTCAAACCAATTGTCCCTATTTACTTCCCTGTTAGTTCCATGGAAAGATTTTGTAAGTTCCTTTACAAAATAGCCAGCGAACAGCAAAGCGTTCGCATTTGTTCTCTTTCTTATAAATGGACTAGCATATATTTTGTCATGGAGTCTCACACCATTACAATTTTTATTCCATACTTTGAAGGTGTATTGGAATGGACATTGCCCACGCTATCCCACCAGCCACTCGTTACTGGTGAGTTAGATGGTGGCGTGTACGATGATTTGCAAGTTTCAGTGAAAATATCTTATATCTTCCGGATATGTGCAAAAGTATTATTGCTTTTTCTTTCCTGTCTTGTTTCTTCTCTTCTGTCAAAATTCGTGCAGGCTCTATAAAGAAAACCAGAAATTGCAGACAAGGCTTGTAATTTTTCTGTGCGCTAAATGGCAGGTTGTTGTTATCGGTGTAATTTTGGCTTCTCTGCCCCATTTCCGTATTTGTGCGCAGAAAGATTATATCGAAAACAGGATCAAACAAAAAATTTAAAAAATGATAGTTTTTTTGGCTTCACTTTACGGATTCGACACAATATGGATGAAGTTTTTTGAAGCAGTTCTCCTACCTCTGTTGGGTACTTTTGCTGACCATTTATGGCAATTCTTTTCTTTCAAATTTACGACGTTGCGTTTAAAAGCTGATTTTTTCAAGCTTGGTGTGGAAGCTGATGTGTGGAATCGTCGGAGTTTACTTCATTGCCAACGTAATTTTCCTGTCATAATTTGAATTATCTTCTCAATCGCTGCCACTATCGTCAAATGAATTTGGATTATTATCCTCTCCTGCCAAAACCTTTCTCATCTCTTTCTCGGACTCCGCTTAAGGTGAGCCCCGGTTTGAAGACATTTCACTAAGAGCGACATGCCCTGAATATAGCATAATATAAAAAAAAAGAAACTTCTTATCTCAACCTAATGTCGGTAACTACTTCTTATAAAAGGAAACAACAATAAACGTGTCCGAAGACCAACTAACAGTAATACGGACCTATCGCAAAATTTACGATACAGTTGCAAAATGTTGACAAAAACATTAAGTCTTGTACTGATAGCTGTCTCCTTGAGCACTAAATAGGAGGGTAATGAAGACCCAGCCCAATGGGTTATTCGGAAATTAACGATATATAACGCAATATATTATAAAAAAGAATATTGTCAATCATACATTTTATTGGATGTTCCGTAATTTAAGGGACTATGAATACAGCAGAATAAAGCAGCGGCGGTGAGTGATGGCGTAGACACAGCGATTCGACTTCCTCATGTATTTCCATACAATATGCAAGGAAAATAAACGAGGGAACCATCGCCGCTGGTTCTAAGTCACTAGCGCTTCTGCAATATCTATAAATGCCTTTATATAAAATTGTATATTGCTTTATGTCCAAATAGTACAATTTATCTTTCTAAAACGTACTGGCAGTGCAATAACTAATGCAGATGATATATATACGTACATATAAATGTTTCATAGTCTTTAATTTATGGATTGTAAGTGTTCCATGTTACACACTTTGGCCGCATGTTGGTGCGGATTTCTTTGTTTTCTGTGATGTAAAAAATAACAGCAATTATCGATGTGTCATCCATCCAATACTGGCGATTGATTTCTTCAGGAGGAAAGTGCAGGACATTACTTTGACAATTCCTGAACATAACTGTTTTGATATTCAACCTTTGAATTTAAAGCCCCAAGTGGCGTAGAAGTGGCAAATTCCTTCTGAAAAACTTCCTTTCTACGATGTCAGCAGGGTTATTAAGGCAAGGTGTCATTGTATAATAGCGGTTTTAAGCAGTCTGAATAATAAAAAGAACGTTTTAAAATTGCTAGTTAATAAACGAACTGGCGAAGTATGAAAGGAATTGGTATAATGGGAATAATTATTTGATTGCTGTTTCCTTAATTTTTTGTCAACTTTCCCAAGCTATGTCTTATCATTCTTTTGCTATTATTTGTATGTTTGTTTTATTTTATTTAATATTAGCTTTAACGACAATAATCCCAAATAAATTTTATTTGGACTATAAATGTCGCAACGTGTTGTGCAGCAAAACTCGAAATAATAATTAATTGCGCAATTTTTTAACTGAACGTAAATAAGTTAAGAGGATGAATTTTAAAACGTTCTTTTTATTATTCAGTCCGCTTAAAACCGCTATTATACAATGACACCTTCCCTTAATAACCCTGACATCATAGAAAGGAAGTTTTCCAGAGGGAGCTAATTGGGAATTTGCCCCTTCCTCGTCACCTGGAGCTTTAAGTTCAAAGATTGAGTATCAAAATAGATATCTTCAGGAGCTGTGCAAGTAATGTCCTGTACTTTCCTCCTGAAGAAATCAATCGCCAGTATTGGATGGATGATACATCGATAATTGCTGTTATTTTTTACGTCACTGAAAACAAAGAAATCCGCGCCAACGTGCGGCCAAAGTGTGTAACATGGAACACTTACAATCAATAAATTAAAGATTGTGAAACATTTATATGTATGTATGTACATATATCATCTGCATTAGTTATTGCACTGCCAGTACGTTTTAGAAAGACAAATTGTACTATTTGGACATAAGCAATATACAATTTTATGTAAAGACATTTGTAGATTTTCCAGAAGCGCTTAGAACCAGCGGCGGTGGTTCCCTCGTGTATTTTCCTGGCATACTATACGGAAATACACGAGGAAGTTGAATCGCCGTTGCTTACAACGGTATTAATCTGTATTAATGTATAATTGACAATATTCTGCGTTATATGTCGTTAATTTCCGAATAACCCATTGAGCTGGGTCTTCATTACCCTCCTATTTAGTGCTCAGGGAGACTGCGATCAGTACAAAACTTAGTTTTCGTCAATATTTTGCAACTGCATAGTCAATTTTGCGATTGGGAATATAATTCAACTGATGAATTTTATTTGTCACAATAAAATAATGGTGGCAATGAAGTAAACTCCGACGATCCCACACATCAGCTTCCATAACAAACTTGAAAAAATCAGCTTTTAATTAAACGCAATGTCGTAAATTTTAAAGAAAGGAATTGTCATAAATGGTAGTACCCAGAGGTAAGAGAACTGCTTCAATATGGTATCGAATCCGTAAAGCGAAGCTAAAAAAAATATCATTTTTACATTTTTTGTTTGATCCTGTTTTCCGATATAATCGTTCTACGCACAAATACGGATATAGTGCAGAGAAGCCAAAATTACACCGGTAACAACAATCTGTCAGTTACCGCAAAGAAAAATTACAAGCCTTGTCTGCAATTTCTGGTTTTCTTTATAGAGCCTGCACGAATTGCGACAGAAGAGAAGAAACAAGACGGGAAAGAAAAGTCAATAATCCTTTTGCACATATCCGGAAGATATAAGATATTTTCGCTGAAACTTGCAAATCATCGTACACGCCACCATCTAACTCACCAGTAACGAGTGGCTGGTGGGATAGCGTGGGCAATGTCCATTCCAGTACGCCTTCAAAGTATGGAATAAAAACTGTAATGTTGTTAGACTCCACGACAACATATATGCTAGTCCATTTATAGGAAAGAGAATAAATGCGAACGGTTTGCCGTTCGCTGGCTATTTTGTAAAGGAACTTACAAAATCGTTCCATGGAACTAACAGGAAAGTAACTAGGGACAATTGGTTTGGAGTAATCCGTCAGTTTAACAGATGAATTACTCCAAGGTCTTTATGAACTTACAATAATTGGAACATTACTAAAAAATAAGGTAGAAATTCCTCCAGAACTGTTGGCAATAAGACAGCGATATATGAATGTTCTGTTTTGACCCACAAAGGTATTACTTTCGTAAGTACCAAAGAAACAGCAAGTAGTACTGTTATTGGCTGCAATGCAGGAGGGTGCTGAAATTGTAGAAAAAGTAGGCAAACCAGCAACTGCTCAGAACCATAATGAAGCTAAGAATGGTGAGGACACATTTAGTTAAATGTCCTCGATGTGCTTTATGTGTATTGTATGAGAAGGCGGATATGTCCATCATTAACTCGTTTGTGATTTATTCTACCAACACTTTTAAAAAGGAGGAAGACCCATTTGCCGCCACCAATATACGGTAGTCTTAAGGCGTTGCCGTGCTGAGCCATGGACGGCGCATAGAATATTGACAACTACGTCGCGTCGAGGTATTAGTGAAGATCTTGCCCTTATTCTCAATGTTGCAAACGAAGCATCAAAGACAGCTGCAATTCCGTAAGTGGAAAAGCGATGGTTAAACTGTACGACGTGCTGTGAGCAGTGCAGACATCCAATTTGTGGCGAGTACTTAGGACATAAAAGCAAAGAATGTAGTGGCAACTAACATATACATATTTTAATTTTTTACCTATGTTTTGTTATCGAATTTTTTTTTTATATAAAGTTATTCCAAAACATTTTGCATTTGTTTTTTAAAAGCTTTTAGCAACCGTTTTTTGGTAAAAAGTGAGTTTTTTTGTTGTCGTAAATTTTGCAATAGCCTTGTGTTTTGAAACAAATGCAGTAATCTAGGGCTAAGTATGCAACAAAAACATTGTAACGGTAACTATTTCATAAAATTAGGTATTTGTTCAAAAATAAATCTTGCGCAAACTTAAAAGTAATTGCACGGATAAGTAGTTTTGTCGGTATATCGTCGGAAAGTATATTTTTCATCAAAACTCGGTCTTTTTAATTTTGTCTTTGTATAGCCTGAAAAGAAACCTGACATGAATGGGAAATATATAACTTGTTTGCGCAACTTTTAACTTAGTTTATGTAAAGGTGCCATATCTTCTCCAGCAATCATTCCCTATTTCAAGCTTTTCACTAAGTACACATTGTAAGTGAAAGTACATAAATAATAATCAAAAAGTCATTTCGTAGAAATGACTTTAAAAAAAAATGGTTGTACGCTTCTTACGTAATAGATTTGGTTAAATTGATCAAGTTATGCAGTGTTGTATGCCAACCGAGGTTTCGTTAAGAAAACTTTTAAATTCCAAATATTGTAGAAATTATTGGAAACTAAAAGTGGCGATTTTCTTTAACATAAAGTGTTTTCGTAATTATAATAGACATAAAAAAATATGTTATTAAGAGCTATTTGGTTTAAGTAGGTTCCCTTAGAACCGGTATTAAAGTATAATTAGAAATGGTGTTTTCCAATATATTAGTAACAAAGTTTTCAACGCCATATTAAATTTTCACATAGTTTCTCTTCTCTTCTGTTTGCGAAGACATACCCATGACTAAATGAGTATTAAAAATAATAATACATGAATTTTAAATGTTTATAATAATGCTTTTCGGTTTTTTGGCAATACATTCACACAGTATACGAAATACTGATCAAATTAAATGCCTTTATTACAAATCAAATAAATTTAATACTTCCCGTACCAGCATTAAATTGTGATGGTTGCTCTTGCTCACCAAGTTCGTCACACCTCTGACGAATTTTATATATTTATCCCTTTCATACTTATAATAAGATGAGAAGAATACCACTGTTAACACTAATAAATTATATTAAATCAAGCAGGCAAGAGAAATTAACTGCTGTACAAAAAATAAGCGAATCTACTTAGAAACTCAAATTAATAACAATCTAAACTTTGTCGATTAGTACTCAGTGATTAATTTTTGACAAACATCCAGAATTATGTTTTTAATAAATGGACAGTACATACATTAGATTAAAATTTCACGTTTTCACAATCGAACATTATAATATTTTTAGAAGGTGATGAACCTAATCAAAACCAAAGTGTGGCTAATGAAAGCGAAAATTTCGAGTTAGCAACTGCGATCCCTAATAATTATATACTGGGACGTTAAATAACTTTTTCCAAAATTCAATATATGATGATACTTTAAGATATTTCCAAATTGGTTATAAAATCGAGAAGAAGAGCATCTTTTTGAACATCAAGGTTTAACAGTTATCAATACTTTATTTCTTAATTGCATTAATTGAAATTCCAAAAATATTGGATTTTCGTAGACCACTAAATGTTGAAACGATGTTTAACGTCTAAGTGAATAACCATGCAGAATTTTTGAAATATAGTTAAAGGAGCCTTATTTCACAAAAATTGCATTGCTCTAAACTATTGTCCCAGTATAGTCGAAGAAATTGATTGAAGCAATTCGACACTGAATTAAGAATGGCAAAATCTTTAGAGGAACATGCTGCTAAACACTACAGACAATTTTGAACCATCGAAATTAAAGACAAACGGTCTGATAGACCTACAATTGCAACAGAGTGACACTTGTAAAAAAAACGTTAGAAGCGCTGTAAGGGAAATTACGGTCCTTTGAAATCAGCGTGATAATTTGGAATTGATTAAGGGTAGGGTAAATGCTGTAAAATATCCAAGTATTAAAACTTGTATGGAAGAGATTGATTTTATTTTTCCGACGGCGCCTCGTGTCATACTGCGTGTTCCACCAACAATGGTTTGCCCAACAGTATATAAGGGTTTTATCTTTGCCCTCAAGTAGCTCTGACTGAAATATCATGGCCAATGTGATAAGAAATTAAAAAATACCTAAGGAAAAGTCCTCAAAGAAAACTGCTGATTTTAGAGCTAAATAAAGACATGTCAATTCCTGAATTTTGCAGCAAGCTTGTAAAATGTAAAGCAAATTCATTAAGGTCCCTGCACTCTTTTTTAAATCGCAATGGCAGTTGTTTAAACATTATATCTTTCAAAATATACCTTGATAATAAATTTCGTTTAAAATTCGTTATTGGCAATACAACTGAATCTACCCTTTAAATTGTTGTAGGAAAGTATTTAGGATGTCAAGCGAATGAACAGATAACAGATTAATTATCTATTCCACCTTCATCGTCGTTGACTGGACCTATGTTTATCTTCAAACGCCCCCGCCGCCTAGATCGTACGCTAAAAAAGAGTTGTACGCTGAAAAAGAGAAAAATCAGAAGAAAATTAGTGTTGAATGGGTGGAGATAGGTAGTTAGGTGAATGCGCTATACGCGGCGCTAATGACAGCTACCGTGTTTCTTATAATAATTAGAATTTTATGTTTACCTTTCTATACTATATACCAATAACGTAACACACAAAAAAAAAATCGAAACCGACAATCGAATTAATTCTAAATATCTGAGATTGAAATCGAAAATACAATTGGCGGGAAAATTATATTGCTCCATGCTTACAATACACCTGAACAACAACAAAATCCTCGTCTCTGTCCTTTTTGCAAAATAAGTATGATTATAACTTTTTCAAATCAAGTTGATAAATCTACTACATTCTCAATTAGTAATCAGTAATTCGTAGCTTTTTCAAGCCCTCCAAGAAGTAGGATTTCGCAAGCTCCTTAAAATAGGCATCTGTTTGGGCGATGACTTCCTCGTTCGACGTGAACCGATATCCGCCGAGTAATTTTTTCAAATTTGGAAATAAAAAGAAGTCATTAGAAGCCTAACTCCGTAATTTTGGCCGTCGAAACTGCACAGGTGCATTGTCTTGATGGAAGATGATATTTTTATGTTTTAAATAAGAACGTTTTCTCTCTTCACTCAGCCGGTCCAATTAGGATGCATAATACATTTAAGTTACTGAGGATAAACCGAGATCATCACCTTGCCGGCCGATTTCACCGTCTAAGCCTCCTTTGAAGCCCGTTTGCCTTCAAAAACTCACTATTTTGACTGTTCCTTTGTTTCCAGAGTGTAGTAGTATCCATGTTTCGTCCATAGTTATGTATCGACGGACAAACTTATCAGGATTGGGGCTGAAAAAAGCGTTAAAACAGCCTCAGAGTCGACCACACGATTGCATTAATTCTCCACTGAGAGCAAATACCGCATCCATCTTTCCGAGATTTTTTCACGCCCAAGTTTTCGTGCAAAATTGAAAACACTGTGCCTTGTGATATGCCTGGGGCCTCAACTATCCCGCGCACTTTGATCTGTCGATCATTCAAAACCAAATCGTGGATTTTGTCAATCGTTTCGAGGGTAGTCACTTCCACTGGACGTCGAGAACGATGTTCACCTTTTGTGGATGTACGGCCACATTTAAACTCATTTACCCAATTGTGAACAGTTGCTAACACAGGAACAGATGTGCCATGAATCTGATCCGATTCAGCTTTCAATTCTTTCGGTGTTAAACCTTGTAAATGTAAGCGCTTATTCACCGCTCGAAATTCACTTTTTTCCATTTTTCTACATAAACAAAAATTCTTTGCTTAAATCAACAATAAAAAACAAACCGTGTGATGGATATATGATCTTGACTAGAAACAAACCATTTTCGATACTACGAGCACCATCCCTTAGAGTTTTTAAGGACTCCTTGAACCACCCTCGTATTTACCTAGATGCACATATAAAATACGTACGAAGCTTGTTTTCATACGGGATGACTCCTATGAGTTCAAAGCGGTATTCCTCTATTCGACATCAAGTTCTTAAGTTCACATTTTTAGATTCTTTTTCCACGGTTGGTGTGATATAAATGATTTGCCATTGTGTACCGCGCTATAATTATGGTAAATTCTGGTCTCTTTCTGATCGGATTTTACATACTTGCTGGTCCGTCTTTTTATTGCTCGAACATCCTGTATACCTTTCAAAATATCCGAAATACAAATATATTTTAGCGTAAATTTTCACGGGATTAAATGGTATTACTTGGCTTTGTCGAGATGCGATATTAGAACACCTTAGATATATGCGGGCTGTGCAGTATTAAACACCATACTTTACCAAGTCAAAATGTAATTTTCTTTGATACACTATATTGTGTATAGACTGCATAAGATGTTCTCAGCTCTGTTTTCGTATAATGATGCAGTCAATGTGGAAGAGGTATTTGTAGTTAAAGGCGAGTACTACAGTTGCTTTGAGGTGTTATTGTTTAGTTGTAACAACAGTAAATAAAATATACTGCCATAGCTGTTTTTAACCGTTAAGCTGTTTGCAAAATATGTTACATAAAAAGAGTTGATACATAATACATATGGTCTGTGTACAAAATTAAGGATAAGGCAAGTGATGCAAAGTGCAACGGATTACTATCCGTTCCAGTTTCCTTAGCATACTTGCTAAGGAAACTGCAGAAGTTTTTATAAACGATTGCGCAAATATATCGACGTCAAAAGAAGGAATTTCGTGTATTCGCAGCGCATAGATAAATAAAGTATCTATTAGTTATTTCAATAAAAATTACAATAACTGTTATCAAGCTCTTGCTCCTACTTTACTTCAATTGTGAGTAATAATAATAATAATGTTTATTTCATTACTTGACACAAATGTGTATATAACAAGTTAAGAAAAACAAAGACAAAGAAAACAAAAAAAAATGTTATCAATATTTTTAACTACATAACCAACTTATGTACGCAAATATTCATCAATGGAATAAAATAGGAAATCTTTTCAGATAGCTTTTAAAATGAAAGTCCCGCTCTCCCTAATAATCAAAGGAATCTTATTATATATAGTTATGCCGATACTGTTTACGCCCGATCGAGTTATACTCAGCAGTTTATCAGTAACATGCAAATTATTTCTGGCTCGCGTAGCGTAATTGTGTATGTCTGCATTGACAATGGTTCGTCCAGCCTAGGTTGGCTTCGAATGTAATACCTAGAAACTTACATACATAAGACTGCTGCAGTCGCGTACCATCCATTACCAAGTTTCCAAAATTCACTTGTCTCTGTCTTGTGTGAAATATCATGTACTTTGTTTTTTCTAAACTAAGCGACAGCTTGTTTTCAGAGGACCACTGTATTAAAACTTCTAATAGACGGTTAGATATATTAGAAGCATCGCGATCAACAGTTAAAACAGATATATCATCCGCATAAATAGTTAAATACATTTCCGACACAAATAAAACTATATCGTTTATGTATAAACTAAAAAGAACAGGACCTAAGACGGATCCCTGTTGTAAACCCATTCGCGCGGATAGTGTTCGCGAGCACATACTCCTTGAACAACCGTCAACGTGTACGTCAGCTTCACAAACTGCATTCGATCCTGAAGGTAAGATGAAAACCAACTAGCAGCAGCACCTCTAATCCCATATTCATATAACTTTTTTATTAGAATGTCATATTGCACACAGTCGAACGCTTTTGTCAAATCGCAAAATATAGCAACAACTGTTCTTTTATGTTCAACGTATTCTAATATCTGATTATAAAAATCCAATAAAGCAGTCGTAGTACATTTCCCTTTTCTAAAGCCGTGTTGACATTCACCAAGAATATCAAATTTCTTCAGAAAAATATTTAGACGATCTAACATGCCTCCATGATCTTCGAGATGCTTGATGTAAAAGCAATTGGTCTATAGTTTGCTATGGTTTTCATATTACCCTTTTCGTGGATCGGTTTCACAGAAGCAGTTTTGAGAACATCTGAAAAAGTACTTTCAGCGAATGACAAATTAATTAAATACGATAAGATATCAACCAAGTAAACTCCAAACTCACGAATGATGTATGTAATATTCTATTTTTCAATTTTTTTTTGTTTTTATTCTAAACTTATGCTGACATATTTATGTTTACACAACTTATTGTGAACTTGAGTAAGTTTTTATCGAAATATTGTTTCTGTTATTCTTTTTTTTGAAAGATGTATTAATTTTCATATACTGTAAATTTTAGCTTTAATTTAATCCTGCTAGCTAACACTGTTTATAAGTTAAGTTATACATATCAACTCTAATCTAACTCTTGTATACCTATGCTCGACATTTTACATCAACGGTCTAAGATTCTTAATATCAGTATGTTTTAGTTACTGTTGTCATAGTAACCAAACAATATTAGCACCAGGAACTATTTCTATGTAATTTCCAAGTTCAAGATTTATTTGTGACCGCAACTAATTGGGACTGATCAATTTGAATCAATAGTTTAAAAACATCTGCATATTTACCGCCGCTGTTATAGTAACCAAACAGTACTAACACCAGAAACGCTGTATACCTCGAAGGTGCTCTAACACCTTGCGTGGATAAAATCTAGCATACAAAATCCGTTTTGGATAAATATTTCAATACTTACGTATTTATACAATTTTCTTCTCGATGGTCTAAACCATTGTCAGGCTTAGATATATGAAATCTATATTATGGTGGTTCATTTCTACGAGAAGAAACCAATACAGAACATTGCATACAAAATAGCAAAGCGTGGTTCGATGCTTACCGATCACTATACACTGTAGATACAGCAGTATTTCCTCTACGGTGTCTAGCATGTTATAATGAAATTTTTGCATCTTACTATTTACGCAATAGCGCGATTTTACAATTTCAGAAGGTTGGGACAACCTATATGTACACTGCTGTTCAGAGAAGTTCGGTCGGTTAGTAAAAAACATGAAAAGGTTACAAAAACAAACGAAACTAAAAACAAAATGCAATTTTATTGTATGTACAGGTAAAAAAGACAAAAATAAATAAATAAAAAGTTATTCTGGCCTAATATAACATACGGAACATTATATTTTTTTTCATCGAAAAAACCTCCTTTGCTGTTAATCACCGCTCGAACTATTCTAGGCATTCTTTCGACAAGTTTTGTTAAAGCGGATCGTGGAATATTAATCCATCCATGTTGCAGAATATTCCGTAAATGTTCTTGTGAAGTTGGGCATATTTTTCGGAGCCTCCTGTTCAGTTCATCCCACAACTCTATAGGGTTCAAATCTGGGCTTTGTGGTGGCCATGCCATTACTTTCAGGGTGTGCTGATCTTCCTGCTCCCTTAGATAGTTCTCATACACTAACGCAGTGAGTTTTGGATCGTTGTCATGCATGAATGTAAAGTTACGGCCTATTATACGCAATCCTGATGGCGCTGCATGATTCTGAAGTATTGCAAAATAATATTCCTTCCTCATTACACCCTGCACTCTGCATAAATCTCCCGTTCCAGCAAAGGAGAAACATCCCCACACTAACACAGTTGCTTCACTGTAGGCACAATGCAGTCAGGGATAATTTTTTCGGTTTTAGATCTTCGCACATAAACTCGTCGATTTTGCCCAAAAACCTCAAACTTGGACTCGTCACTCCAAAACACGTGTTTCCAATCATCTAACGACCAATCTAGATGAGAACGGATCTACTGTAGCCGTTTTGCTCTGTTGCCCCGACGTAATAAGGGTTTTCGAATGGCAATGCGTCCATGAAGATCCGCTTGTTGAAGTCGACGTTTTACCGTACTCGTCGAAACTTTTTCTTCACGGCCACGATTGACTTCGACTGCTATTTGTGGCGCTGTTAATTTTCTATTGCGTTTGCTTAATAATACAATTCTCAAATCTTCAGCTTCTGTTGTTGAGTGTAGGCTTTCACGACCGTAATCCATAGTAGAAATGTCTTTCGGGTGATGTCGTGTAGTTAATATTTTACTTAACTAAGTAAAATAGCTTCTGTTGTTTTCCTAAATGCTCCAGCACGAACGCGATTTTCTATAGTTCCAGTTGTCCGATATCGCTTTATGATGTCATTTACTGTTGAACTTCTCATATTTATTTTTTCATCAGCAATTTGTCGCCCCAAATATCCTTCTTCAAACAGCGTAATAATGCCTGAACGTTTTTCTACACTGGTAGGCTTGCCACGTGCCATTTTGAAGTAAATTTTCTTAAAACTTTCGCGTAAAAACGACAGATGCACACCAACGCACGTTTAACAGTAAAATGAAACAAATTTATGTCTTTACGCCTGTGATAAATAAACTAAAGTGATACTGCGGTATATTTCCTAAATGTATTGTTCGTTAATAATCCCCAAACGAGCCGTTTCAAAAGATCGGTACTTCCAAGAAATTTTTGGAATGATAATAAAAGGGACTTTATTGTGGTTGTCGCGATATTTCTACTTTACATAATAATTTATGGCTTTAATCCCTTAGAAAAGAGTGTATGTTTAATATTTTTCTAATTTTATGTATTAATAATTGTATACAGTGTGATATAATAGATTTTTATTGTATGACCGAACTTCACTGAACGGCAGTGTATATGAATTTTGCTTAAAATATCGGAAAACTTATCATCTAAAATAGAACGAAATTAATTATGAAAACTAGTCGCTCAAATATCATACCCATGCTCAAGAAATTACGTTCACATGTCTAAATAATACAATTTTCAAATTTCGTACGTTATCTTTCAGTTTGATTAGGATTCTTTAATACTATGTAACGTAAGTATGTAAACTTCAACGACTCTATACTTTCGTATTCTTAGCAAGCCGCGTGTTTATTCTTCGCTAATATTAGTAAGAGTTTCCCTATTATACCAAAACTCTTAACGTTTCTAACACGAGAGAGTAGTCTAGCACGTATCCAGTTTAAATAATACCTTGAAGTTATAAAATTAGTACAGATGTTGATCTTGTTTGCCTTATCATTCGTAGAAAGATAGGAGAGTGCGTACCTGGATGTAAATACTATTCCGTAATCTCGTTGCTTACTAAATACACAGGACAAGTAATCCAAAATCCACATATCCTTGAAAATTATAGAACCGTTTCGGCACGGTCATCTAATTTGCATACCATCTCTGAAAGAGAAGATCACGTTCTGCAAATGTGCAAACAATTCGGGCGATCTTGGCAAATACATACATTTGGCCGCAACGGATGCCTTGAAGACGTGAACGGCTCACAATACGGTAATAGAACGTGCAGTTATTTGACGTGGTTACATTAATCAATAGGATACGGGTAGAGAATGGAGGTGATGCATGCATTCGAAATATCTACCTTACTACTTCGGGAAAGTAAAAATACTGAAATGCTGCTACTTACCTTATGACGAACCATGTGCCGTTCGTTCGGATTTAAAGGCATCTCTATGCTGAAAGTAAATGTAAATAAATTAAAATTAATGTTTGCAATTAATTTTTAAAATTTTGTTTCAGTTATTCTGTTCAATACTTCCCGTAAACTCTTTAGATACTTTTGTACTGTAATATGTAGAAACTAGCCGTAAGAAATTTGTGAAAGGTTAAGGTAGAGATTTTGGGGGTCAAGATATGAACGTATGTTTCAGTGCGCGAAATACACCTAAAAACCTTGGTAATCCGTAAGGTAAACCGGACAGGAAGGAAAGATCGGGAATTTATAAAATTGCATGTAATGACTGTGACAAAACCTATATTGGCCAAACGAAAAGAACGACAGGCACCAGATTCAGGGAGCACGTCAGATCCTATAGATACGGTAGTATAGAAGCAAGTGTAGCACAGCACATAAACGAAACTGGGCATTATATTAAATTAGACAACCTGAAATTGATTAAGAACGTAGCTTCGCCGTGGAAATTAGATGCTTACAAAACTGTTTACATAAAAAGTTCATCAACTTGATGAATAGAGAGAACGGATTGTTGTCATCTTCAGTTGTGTTTAATCTATTAGAGTATGATACGAAGCTGCGAACAAAAATAATAATAAAAAAATGATAAGCAACGCCAAATGGAATGAACGAAGAAAGGTACTATACAATGTTATATAAAGCCTTATAGTTTAGGGCACACAAAAAAAGCTGTTTACGAGAAAAGGAAGAAAAAAACTATCAATTGACCATATTTCTGTGAAGCCTATAATCGGGTTATTATGTAACAAATAGCAGTGGCTGGGACATAGTACAAGTTTTAAACCTGTACGTAGTGGATGAGTAAAATCTAGATTTTACATTGTACATACACATTTTGGGTAGCTCTCTTCGTATTAATTATTATTGGTTGGTGAATGCGTTAACTCAGTCCTTGGATTCATCCCCCCACCATTCATGTTTAACGTTCTTCTTGTACGACTGCATCGATAGAGAAATACAATGTTTTGTAAAATTTGCATTTCCCAGCGTGCTGATTAGATCTTAAAGAGTATAATATGCCTCACTTCAAATAACCATAATCTTAATTCTATTTTCGTGCAATTCTAAACAAGCAATGAGGAATGTTGTCAAATAAATCTCGTAATGCTCAAAACGCGATATTTGAACGTCCGCAAATGTGTTGCTCTGATTTAGTGCGATTTCTAGTAAAAACAAATGTATATTCCAAAATATTACTACATTCATGTGTTGCAATTTATTCCTTTACATTCGAAGTTTTTAAAATATTGATTTACTCCTAAATGTTATGATATCAAACAAGTAATTGATTTGCTTTATTTGCGTTATTCTATTTGCATGTTACACAGGCAATTATCTTAATTAGCTAAGAATGCTTTAAGTAGATATAATAATACACATTTAGTTAGCAGATGGGAGAGGAAAATTTTAAAAGGTTGGTAGATAGGTAAAGTGTTGTTGCTCTTGGAGAGACTGAAGGTGCTGACACTGCACGTCCCAAATCCATTAAAGTTTCTTATTAAAAGTTTTAATTTCCTTTTTCGGAAAAGTGAAACGTAATTCAGAAAAATGTCAGACAGACAATTTGTTTTAGATGAACACACTTTACGTTTAAAGACTGCTTCGAAGTTTTTGCGAGACGTTAAAAATTAGTAAAAGTAAACAAGAAAGTTTCAAATAATTCTGGTATTATATAGTCACAATGAAAGTGGATCTTATTCCTCCTGGGTATCTACTGAATTTTGAAAGTCTAGAAATACGATGTTCGCACGTAACATGTACAGCAATACAGAAAAGTAACATCTTGCCTTTGTCCTGGAACATTTTCCCAGTATAAAGTCTTTTGATTGTCGCCCCATGTTTTAATTAGTTGTTTTGTGTGCCTTTCTTGTAAGCTACAGGAGGGGTTAGGACCGATAAAGGGCATACTCTCTGCTTCTCTGGCCAACTCATATGCTTTTTCACTACCCTTAATGGCTTTGGACCCATTGCAAAGTAACGTGGCTTTTGTTTCCCAATTGCCTTAAATTGTGCATAACGTTCGTGAATCAAACCAGTTACGTATGAGTAGGTTTTGATAGTCTCTACTCTCTGTCCGAATATCACTGAATATAGTTATGGTTGCGCCTCGTATCTTTATATTGACATCCATTATGACGCACAAGTTTAAAGCAGAGACCTTTGCTTGAAATATGTTGGTGTGGAGTCCTGTAGGCGTATTAAGGTGGTAGTTAGGCCCACTAATGGCTATACCTGTTGCAACATTTTCTAGAGTCGTCCATGTATCATGCCAGACGGTGGTATATTAATAACATCCATAAATTTTGTGATTATATCTGAATTTTATATCAGCATTTGAAAATGTTTAAAACGTCTGTTGAAAATGATATGGATGCAGTCACCGAAAAGGAAAAAATGTACTATTTAATGTGACTGTACATAAATATCTACACCAGATGTTACAGCTTTCTGTTTTTTACATCTTCCTATTAGTCGATAATTAACGTGCTAATAATAAAGTCCCAAGTTACAGCGTTTTAAATGAAAAACTTCAATTTGTTCTAAAGTGTTCCATAATATTTTTTTTTCATTAGATCTTCTTAATTAGCGAGCAAAACTACAAATAAAGGAAAAATTACCCTGTGACATCTTATAAGAGCCCATTTATACACTTTTACTAAAGAATGGTAACCTGATTATTAACAAACAGAGGAGCAGGTACCTAAGTCTATCGGAAAATCCACGTTAATGTAAAATTTTATAGAAAGATGTATATTTTCTTATGCCTAGAATAACATTCGTTTGTGAAATTTACGGCGCATGGGTATTTCGCTAGTGTTCAGGTTCTTGTCGTTTCAAGCTTCTCATTAGCTTTTTAGATAGTCGTGAGCTGTACGATAGGGTAAATGAAAGTGCGTAATTGTTTTCCAGTATCGGTTATTTCGAAAGATTATCGTCAATTTTGTATATGCGTGAAAATTGTATAATTTTCGAGAACTTTTATTTTGCTAACGAGTGAGAGAGTTTTATCCTAATTTATTATGTTTCTAATAATAATCGATCTTTTAGTTAAATTTTCGTCGAGGAGACCTTTGATCGAACTTGAATTACAAAAGGAAGTTGAACGAATAATGAATGGAGAAGATAGCAATTCAGAGAACCTTATAGTAACAGTGACTGGGAAGAAGATAATTTGGGAGTCGAGCAGCTTAGTTTAGGTGACGATGATGACAGCGATTGAGAAGCTAGAACTGCTCGTCATGATTCAGCGGTACTAACACAAAACGTTGAACAAGAAACCGATAATACTTTCATGAAAGGAAATTTCATTGTGTAAAAGCGGCAAAAAGGGACGAGCACAACTTCGCCCAGTGCAACTAATCTCAAGGGAGAAAGTGTCCATAAGTGGTCAGCTAAGTTACCGCTAAGATCTAATAGTGTTTCATTGTTGATGATCACTCCCTGCATTTCATTTCCGACGATATATTTGATATAATTCTTGCAAAATAAAACGAATACAAAACTACAAAATACATTTACAGCAAAAAAAAAAACACATTACAAATGCTAGGTGAAATGCAGTCTATATGACTTGCTATCGTGTTCGATTTGAAAATAATTACGTTGCAGGCTCCACCAATAGTCTGCCATCATGTGGGTATCCCACCTTCCTTGATACTTTTGCTCTATTGACTTTATATCTTGATAAAATCTCTCGCCTTGTTCTTTGCTAAATTCACCAAGCTCTTCCGGAAATCTGTCCAAATGGTTATGCAGAATGTGTAATTTAATGTACCCACTCTCTTAAAATTAACCAGTATATTTTGTATAAGTTCTTCGTAATATTCTGCCTTGTTGTTACCCAACGAGTTTTTAAGCACAGTAGCGAAAGAGCACCAAGCAGAAGCTTCATCACTCATGGCTTTTGGGAAATTCAAGTCGTTAATGAGCTTGCGAATTTGAGGACTATCCAAAATTCCAGCCTTTAGTTTTTCTAAACTTATTTAGGGGAACGATCTACAAATACATTTAAAGCCTTCCTCTTCTTTATGGCTTTAACAAATTGTTGCATGGGCCCTAACTTGAAAGCGCACCTAAGGTGCTAGGTCATTTCGGCAGTGCCAACGCGATACATGGACCTTTTCTTTCGATTGGTGGTGAAACTGAAGTCATTAGATGAGATGTGTGGGTGGCGGTGATGATTTGTTGATGGTTTGTTTGCAGCGTCACAGTGCTGTTTCTTTTTCTACTCTTTCATTGTATTTCATTATAAATTTATAAAAAATAAGATATAAATAATACGTTGTTAATCCGTTTTGATTTCTTAATTTTAGACAGGCGATCAAAGAAGCCTTGGCAACGTATGTCTTACTATTAGTGTTAGAAATCTGTTTGCTTACGTAGGAGGGGAGGTAAATGTAAAACGACTTTCCTACGTTTCTGTTATATATAAATGTGTATATTCAACCAACTAGCTCTAATTTAGTTACACAGAATTTAAAAGTTGTTGAATTGTATTGTTAGGTTTTAACCGTATATTTTGGCTGAACACGATATGTACAGTTCCAATAAGTATTTATATGATAGCATATTGAGCGATATGCATGCTGCAAGAGAGATAAACTTTTGAAGATACTAAGATGCACTTTATGAAATGCTGCAGCGCGCTAGTTTACCCTGGTTGCCCTAAACTAACTAATGCAATTAGTATAAACAATAATATGTCCTTAGGGATACTGAACAGAAAGCTCTCTTATTGCTATTCTCTACTTGAAACAATATAGGAAGCAATTACGGTTGTTACATTGTTAGATAGGCTCGAATCCAAACATCTATAGTACCGGTGAATGGAGATATAACCTTCGAGTTGCATTTCAGATTGGTAACAGTTAATTGAACAATTTCAGTGTTCCAATTCTGATAACGTAAACCGACCATCCGGCATACATTAGTCGGACTAAGCCGATGTATTCACGCGGTAGGTACGTTGTGCTATGCACAAAGTAATAAGACTTGCAACGCGGCGCACTCTCAAATTTTAATTAGGATGAAATATTATGGAGAGTGCCATAACGGGCCCACTGAGTATAGAATTACTAATTTTGTTCTAAAAACCCACTTCGTTCTATAACTGTTGCATATGTAAATAGCTACAATGAATAGTATCTTGCAGAAGCAGAAATAGAAGAAAATGCAAAATAAATGTTAAATTTGACATTGTTTCAACACCTTCTGGTTGTTACCTTGCGCCCATCTGTGCAAATAGTGAGAATCGACATCACTAAAATTTTGCGGGATTAAATAGGCAAAAAAACTTTTAGTGTTATATAAGTTCCATTTCGGTAAAAATTTTCTGTTTTGGTGTTAATAACATCTCTCCATGTTGAAAAAGTTCTCCGTTTCGGTGTTACCTTATTTGCCCAGTGAAAAAATTTCTGTTCTGGTGTTAACATTTTTCCCACACCGTAAAAGTTACTCTGTTTAAGTGAAAGATAACTCTGTCAAACATTTTCCATAACTATGAAGAATTTGTTCATTTTGGTGTTAATTTCCTTTTCTCAGTGAAAAAATTCTTCGTTCCGTTGTTGATATTTTTCTCTCGCGGTGAAACATTACTCCGTTTTGCAGTTGAAACCTTTCCCCAACGATGAATTTTGGTGTTAATCTACTTTCCCCTGTTAGAAAATGTTCCGATCTATTGTTAAAATTTCTTCATCACGGTTAAAATCATTCCGTTTCGGCGAAAGATTACTCTGTTCAGTTGTTGGAACATTTCTCATAACGCGAAGAATTTCTCCATTTTGGTGTTAATCTTCTTTCCCCAGCGAAGAAATTTCCGGTTTTTTTCGGGGTAAAAGATTACCCTGCTTCAGTGAAAGATTATTCCGTTCTGCAGTTAAAACATTTCCCACGACAATAAAGAATTTCTTCGTGTTGGTATTAGTCTCCTTTCCCCAGTGAAATAATTCTCCGTTATTTATCGCTTTTTTTCGACGAAACGTTACTCCATTTTCCCCAACGGTGAAGAATTTCTTCATTTTGGTACTAATCTTCTTTCTAAAGTGGAAGAGTTCTCTGCTTCGCTATTAAAATTTTTTCTCCACCGTAAAAATTGCTCAAAAGTCTCAGTTGTATTCATCATACGACTCCATTTTTATTATGAATTTAAACTAAAAATCTTTGTTTATGTGGAAAAGAGTAAGTTTCGAGTGGCGACTAAACGTTTATATTTAAAAGGCTTAACCCCGAAAGAGATCAAAGCTGAGTTAGATGAAGTCCATGGCACATCTGCTTCTGTGTTAGCAACTGTTTGTAATTGGATAATGAGTTTAAATGTGGCCGTACATCCACAAAAAATGAATACCGTCCTGGACGTTCAGTGACTACCCCCCAAAATGATTAACAAAATCTATGATATGGTTTTGAATAATCGACGAATCAAAGTACGTGAAATAGTTGAGGCCACAGGCGTATCGCAAGGTACATTGTTTTCAATTTTACACGAAAGATTGAAAAAAAATTGGCAAGATGGGTGCCGCGTTTGCTCTCAGCCCTGAGCCTATTTTGACGCCTTTCCATCGCAATCCTGACGAGTTTCTCCGGCGATACATAACTATAGACGAAAAATCGAGAAGAAATGTCCTCATTAGAAAAAGAAAAATATCCTCTTCCATCGAAACAATGCATCGGTGCACACCTGCGCAGCTTGGATGGCAAAAATTATGAAATTAAAGTTCGAATTAGCACAGTATCCACCATATTCAACGGATTCAGCTTGGAAAAGGGTATAGAGTTAAATAGAGATTATGTTGAAGAATAAATAAAAATCTATAAGAAATGCTTTGCTTTTCTATCTTTTTTTAAGGACTTATTGAACAACCCTCGTATATAACAGATTCTCTTATTCAAATGTAATAGCTTATACAAATATATTAAATTCTACTGATCGAATAATACTTCCACATCATACAGTTTGGGATTGTGGTCTTTATCCGTTTACGAACAATATTTTAAGGCAGCAGATGTAGCCGTGGCTCCTCTCCGTAATCCACACTAAGGTGAAAATTACATTTAAATTCCGATTTATTACTGCCGATAATCGCAAATCGGAATAAGTCCGCGCTGAGTTGATCCTTACGGTTTGTTATTTGCGTCTTACAAAACAACGATGCACGTACGAAATCGATATTCTAGACCCTGAGTATAAATTGCATTTCCTGTAGTTGTAACGTTTGGGAACGCTCCGAATCCGCGATGACCCTTAAACCCTTTTGACCCTAACGGTTTTATTTCTACTATTAGTGTCGCTAAATCTTTGCTACAACTTCTTTTATCTTTTAACTGTAAAGAATGCTACTTAGAAAGGAAGAATTTCTGAAATCTACGGTAGATAGCAGCTGGGCAAAACATTTGTTGAATGCTATTTGACAGTATCTTCTCATCTGTGCGTAACTAAATGCACGAATTAAATATTTCCTGCTTTAGATCTGAGACCCAGATGGTATTGGATGTTCACCAACAGATGTCGTAGCTAAAACTTAATGCTTGTCTGTTTATATAATTAAATCGTAATTAAGGGCACTGGAAGAATACCGCCTAGTATTCCTAGTTATTGATGAAGGAGTTTTGAGTTGCAATTCTGAGCTCGCAACTCTCTCAGAGTAAGATCTTCCCCCAAATTATGGCGAGTCCTTGAAAGGTGAATACCTTAAGACGCTATACAAACGCAGGCGTAATATTCTCATCGTCGACCAATACTTCCTCTAAAATGCGAACGCTGTCGGAGATGCACAAACATGGATTGATTATTTTTTTCGTTTGCTAGTTCTTTCTTACCATTATTATATATAACCACAGAAACACCGCATTAAGTGGTATTTGTTGACGTATTAAGTTATAATTAATGAAATAATGGTTATAATGTCTTTGCAATTCGCTCATGTGAATAATATGTGAGCGAATAGGAAATATTATATTAATTGCAGTGATTCAGCCGAAGAATTAATTAGATTGGTGTAGTGATTTTTAACATTTATTTAACATTAGCATTTTAATATCAACCACAATGTACGATACATCCACTTGTACAATTGCTAAAAAAGATTACTGTGGCAAACGTTCTAAGTAACGCCATGTACTTTAATATAAGTTTTGTGGGTCTCTTGTTTCTTGCATTGCATTGTTTCACTCATTGATACAAATTGTCTTCGTCACAGATCTATTTGCTACAATTGCAGAAGTAATTCCAACATTGTTTTTGTCTGTACGAAGCCATGGAAGGTAGTTCTAGGGTTTTTGGAAACTAATAATTATACAGCTGTGGATTTGGAAAGAGGTATCCAAATATGTATCATTAGTGTATTCGTTAAAGGTACCTTTTTCTTCTTTGTTTAAAGTATTCTTTCGATTGGACCATTAAGGTATCTTTTAATTTCTTGCAATCCAAAAAATATGCGGAAATATATTGTAAGGATATATAACGAGAGAAATTTCCAAATTAAATTAATTTCAATTTTACGATCTGTAGGTCCTCTAGATATTCTGTCGGTAGTTTAAAAATAGAAACCAAATAATGAAATTTTACGAAAATTAAATTGAAAGAAGACAAACAAACGTTAGACACTGACGTTATACTAACTTTATTATAACGCGACACGAACTCAAAACCTCGCGTTCGTTTTGAATAATCAAATTTGTTTTTACCTTGGTCTTGAAAGGCAATTTGCACACGAAATACTTGGATTTACTTAGAAAGGAAAACACTTAGCCAAATACGTGTTTACTTAACAGTTATTTAGCTGTTTCACCGGGATCTGCGTTGGTAAGTAGCAAAATGCCAGGGACAGAGAGAGGCTATATAAATGCACTGGAGTGTTAAGGATTGGGTAGATGCCGGTTGAACAATATTACAGATACATACATAACATAATTGAATATGATTATAAGAAGTAAACTGAGAAACAAACAGAAAATGCAAACGGAGTTAGAGTATAATAAAAGGTCCTATAAAGTATTGCCAGTTTTTTTATATTGAGAGAAAATGTGTGTTTTTATATAATCACATTGCGTCATAAGTAAGCATCGAATCTTCAAGGACTTATATCTTCGTTTAGATAACAGACAGTATTGTGCTGTCATTGGCTAGCACAGGTTTGCAATAATTCATTACACTTCTCAGACGATAATGTGATAACCTGTCGCTTAATTAATAGGTTAGTCAGTTTCTGTTGGTTCCTTGGAGGAATTTGACTTTCCATTTCTACTTTTGTCATTCTTTCTTGCTCGAAACTTAAAATTATTACACATTAAACATCTAACGGAGACTTTCTGCAACGTTCCGATATCTCGGTAATCTGCTAAATAGGACGAGGATTAGCTCGAAATGTCGAAAACTGGAAGTATACCAAAGGTTATAAGGAAAAAGAAGAAAAATCATCACAGTTTGCACATTGAGATTCTGCAACGGGCAGACTCGGACTATATGTAACCATATGGAAATACCTTTCTGCAAATCATCATATACACTTAAAAACACAACGTATAACATCGTGCCAGTAGCGCGATGAGGTGTGTTCACCGGATTGTGGTCGGGCAAGCTATGTCCTGGCAATCCTTTTTCTGACCCATTTTCGAATCTTCGGCAGCTTTTATGTTTGTGGGGCTTTCTGTCGCTGGAGTTTATTACATAAACCTTACTTCCTTTTTTTCAGGTCCTAAATGAAATTTCTTCCTACAAACACGTAAAAAATAAACTTTTTGTCGAATTTACAATAATTTCGCATATTAAATTTAACTTACAATTAGCAATAAGTCACCAAATCCGGAAGAAGAATGTCCATATTTTACGGTTGATGTTGAGGTATTTTTTACTGCCACGTTTTTTTTTGAATTGTAGTATATATATTTTCTAACACCAACTGTACATACATATAGCAAATTTTATCACGCATCATTCTCCACTTCATTAAAGAGTGTTATAGTTATTGTTGAGATATTTTTATTGCCATTTCATCCAAGTATACATCAGAATATCAATTCGTTAGATCGCGAGGTCGTATAGAATGTTGCAGGCTATAATATGGTATTGCTAAAGAATAGAAGTAGTTCTAGTTGTATTCGAGGGGTTTCGAAAGATGGCTTATTATGCGTTATGTGCTTCTTTAAAATGTTCATCCATGCTCTTTGCGATTCCCTCTTTCTATGTCAAAGATTTTAAGGTGTAAATATCAACGATCATCCCGGAGAAATTACAACATAGCTCTTCATCACTCTATATTGTTCTGTAACTTTCTAAATTAAATATGGCTATTTCACGGGCTGCGACTACCTAGGGAACGTGCGCATTTGGAGGTTGCAGATGCACAGGGATGACGCACTGGACAGTAATCGCTACCGCATTATTAAGCTCTAAAGAAAATTTTCATTTGAAATAAATGGTTTCAATTAAAGTACATATAATTTTATTCTAAGAATAAAGAATATTTTTGAATAGAAGTCGTTTTGGTAAATTATTATTGGTTCAAAATTAATACAATAACAATAACATTTTGTTGTTGTAAGTCATCTCTGTTTTAAAATATTGATAATAGATGAATATATACTAAGTTGCATGTACCAACCCGCAGTATTTTTTTTAACATTACAAATATTGAAACCTCGTGTTTTAGTAAAACATTAAAATCCGGCAAGTAGACTAATAAACGATTTTTTTTCTATCTCTTGTCAAAATCAAAGTGAAATAGAGATAAACTGATGTCGTGACGTAATTAGATGCTTCTACAATGTTGACACGCGGCAGGTAAAATACAGAATAATTACTGAACATATTTGTCCGTCCCTTTAACGTTTGTTTCATATAGCTTGCGATAGAGATCTAGCTCTACGAATATTAATTTATTGAACGCCGTAACTTATAATAGCCAATGTTACGGGTTAGGCGTAAATCCTACTTCAGTTCCACGCCTACGCAAAATACGTAAATACATTTTATAATTCTTAATCAGATAAACAATTGGATCAGCACTTTTCTTCTGTACATTTAAAGATATTCATTATGCAACTTATTCTCTTTTTATTCCTAATTATGGAATCCTTTAATCATTTCCCCAATTAGAACTCAATAAAACTTTCTATAATCCCTTTAATTTTCGACCTCTCAACGAACTCTTACAGAGTATCAAAAGCCGCCAACTTGCGCGCGGTTAACTCGGTTAAATAAAGACGGAAAAAGAAGAGTTTTCGTAATACCTTCACAGTATTTCATAAATGTGCGAATTTAGAAAGAAGCAAGGGTCGATACAGTTGTCGTTTTATAAATCACCAGCAAAATGGAGTGTTTTTTAGGCGTGAAGAAACCAATAATACATTCACAATTGTCTACGGAATTGTTATCATGCTTTTTTCACATGTACCTTTTATACCGATTCAAGAATTTTCGATCAAGTTTAAGTCTGGACTGCATAAAGCTCAGTTCAGAAAATTATCAAATCATTAGCAAGAAGCGGATCTATTAAATGGAATGTTGAAAATACTAACAAGATACCGCAGTCTACACCCGAATGCATCTGTACAGAGGCTATGCCCCTATATATGGAATACCTACATCACCCGTTAACGATAGCTTTAGCATGCAATATGTATAATGCACAGGAGACGCTATTAGCGCAGGTTAAACATTACGAGGAGCAGGGTAGAAATGGATTCGTTTCAACGCGGCTGAAAGAGCCGTTACTTTACTGGGTCTGTCCCTTCAGTTGAGACGTCCAACACCTCGAAACATCATGTTGCACTCGAGCCCACGGAATTAAAAAATTGATTGAAAACAACATGCAGCAAGCTTCTGGTGGACCAACATACTGAAAAAGTGTTACATGCTCTATATTATAAGAATGTCGAGAAATTGCAGTTATCCAAATCTTTCACATTTGCCTTTCTGCAGTCTAACACTTTGTGCGCCGAAGCAGAGGGCTTCGTAACAGCCTACTGGGATGGTGTATAGAACACATTGATATATCAGAGACAAATTATGGGTATAAGAGTGAAATATGTGCAGTGCAGAGCGTGCAAAACCATAGCCTGAAACAATAATGCACTTGCTGTCTGCGTATTCCCGCGTATCCAGCAAACAAATATATTGATCAACACGATATGGCTCTAAAAGTGCTCTATTAGCATATATGACACAAATACAATATTGACGAATTCTACATCCAGCCATATCAAAGACCAATTACCGAGACAGTTGTGGAGAACGAGTACTGTAAAATTCTATGGAATTTCTCCTTCCATACCACCACCCAAATAAGAACTACTAAACCAGATATGGCCGTACTCGGTCACAAGGACAGAATCATGTATATTATTGAGATGCCACAAACAGGAGGAGAAGAGAAGAAAATTTTTAGACTTCAGATACCAGCTGACGACGACCTACCCTAACTATCAAATAAAGTTTATCGCAATCATCATTGGAGTACTTGGTGGTATGAGACCTCAAATTGAAGAGTATATCAGAGTAATTAAAAAACTTGTTAAAAAAGACGTGAAGACACTTACCTCCTCAATGAAGAAATATGTTATCTTAGGGTCCCTGCGGACACTTAGGACGCACGAAGCTATCCATCCATCAACTGCAGGTTAGCGATTCCGTTGGCCAATCTTCCATGGATGACGTCGATGGAATTATATTGGCGGGGCCATGTATTACGCGAGCTGGATGGTCATGCACACAACTCTTTTATTATTTAGTACCTATAGCTGAAGATCAATAATAGCTTAGCGTTATTTTAACTGTATATACTTACCAATGGGTGTTAAATAATAATCTGAGTGTTGGCCTTTGACCTTATCCGGCTATGGCCGGAGTGGGCCATGGGGGCAAACCAGACGGGTCAACCGGAGGTGCAGGTTAAAAAAAGATAATAAAAAAGGTTAAACAAAAATTAAACAAAAAATAAATGTTATTTCCTACAAGTGAAAACTCAAATACAACGTAACATATTTTAATTCTAGGAACCAAAATATTCATCTCACTCAAAAGCCTGGAGATATCTTGGTGATTCAGTAGAGCATATGAACATTTTACATTTAGTATAATACATCTTTCTTGAAGTGAGGCAAAGTTAAATCTCGATAGCATGATGTTATAACCAATTCCTCTTCTTCGAATAGCTTCAACGTTGTTAATATGTTCTTGACAGATTGGGTATCACATTAGGGACGCGCATTCAAATTTCGGTCTAATAAAGGTGACTGACACTTTACATCACTTAAAATCACGATGCAGCCACCGTGGTAATAGTTATATGGTTAACGAAAAGAAGTTTGCTATCGAAAGTAACGCCCAGATCATTAACAGCATCACATCTACTCAGTTCTTCATTGTTGAGACAATAAGAGTACTCGAAATGAAATGACAAGAAAAGTAAGGTTAACTCGTAGTATAAACTGTGACTTAGGAATGCCAACCCTTTTCATTCGAAATAGACGTATAGATACAACACTCAAAACTAAAAGTATCTGCTGAAAGGTACAATACCTTAAAATCTATTGCAAATTGGCCGCCTTGCACTTTTTTAAATCGTGTTGTCAGTTGTCGCACATTTATTAGTTATTTCGTTCTCCAATTGGTCTAGATTCTATGGTCGATCAAGACGTTTCCCATAAATTGAAGTATGGCCAGAGAAAATAGTCATTGGGTGATATATCTGTTGAACGTGGTGGCCAATTGTTTGTACTAATTCAAATAATAAAAATTGAACTTAAAAAATTTACTATCAGCTGGGCGTTATGTACGGGACATCCACGTTGCCGAAACCATACTTCGTGTTAAAATTTTGCTGCACAACAAGAACTGCTTGATTTTTTAATAAATTAATTTATTTATCAATTATGGGTACGTTCAAGTATATTCAAACGTAACATTTCCCGAGTACTAAACGAATTATGATGCCCGAAAATTCACCACCAAATAAACCGTTTCTTAAGGAAATCAACTGTCGTTGATTATTTCGCAAATTTGCATGCGGCGAAGATAGTAATTTGGAAATAATTTCTACGAAAACGGGAAATTTGTGATTTATATTTATATTCTTTAGTATTTTCTGAACTAATGCAATTCAATGACTGTGCTTAAACTAAAAGCAGGTACTGCGGGAAACTTTGTAGTAAATTCCGTTCTTATATCCCAAACAGAATTATTCTTACATAATTTAATTATATACACGTTCCCCTATTGTATACCATATCCATGCGATAGTTCCACTGTATTCTAGCGCGTCTAAGTAAGAAACGAGCTATGACTACTGCGAAGTATTATCACAGTTTAGGGATAATACAGTAATGACACTTGGAATGAATGAAATCTGTTAGCCAATTTTGATGACCTTGAAATGTTGTTACTGTACCGCCACGCTCATCCTAACCCAATGCAGGGTCGTTCTCTGGCCACCACGTGGATTTCCACCGCTATGCTTAAAAAAACCCAGTGCGACGGATAGCGCGACACGATTTAAAATAATATTTCGCTCCTCGGATCCGTGAAATGTCAATGTCTTAGTTGTTTATGTTATCTGTTGATAATAAGTTGGTTTTGAACAACTTGGCCTCTAGAAAGTCTATATTTGGAGTTTGATTCTTTAGTGTTGGAAGTTACTTTTCATTAAAATCAATTTTATAAGTACTGTGAACCATTAAGATCTTGTAGGGCAGACTATATACTGCGTATGTCTACGCACGAATATACATAAATATTCCATTAGAATTACACTGAGAGAGACTGAGGACGTGTAACGCCTAGAAAACGTAGAGCGCATAACTTGATTTGATCCTATCAGAATACGATTACCCAAGTTCTGTCAGGTATACATTACATATCAAACGTCAATACTTGTCTTCTTTATTGTTTGGTTACTTTCTTACCCTTCACGTGTAATAAACGTTGTTATCAATTTAATTTTATATATTTCTACCTATTTGCGTATCTTTCCACTTCTGGTTGCTACGGTTCTGTACCTAATTGAGGCCACGAGTGGTTTCTCTTTTGCACGCAATTTACGGTAGGTAGGTACTGCTCTTGATGTAAGATAGGTTTCTCGCTATTTTCCCCCCTTCCCTCCTTACCAAAAGACTGGAAGGTTCAACAAGTGTATATATTAGGGAAGACAACGCAATTGCTTTGCACTCAGTAAATTTACTTCTCGACCCTTTTAACATTTTGACGCCATCCAAATAATAATATTTGGATCGCTTTCAGGTAGCTATTGTTTCAAGTTTGGAAAAAGAAGGAAGTCACGGGGGGCCAAATCTGGCGATCTGGTGGATGGGGCACCAGCTCGCACCGTAACTGAACCAGTATCGTTGTCATAATTGCCGAGGAGTGGGCCGGGGCGTTATTATGATGGTAGAGAACTTTTCTTCGCTAAGTGGGGCCCTTTTCTCTTTAATTCTTCCCTTCTGCAATTAAGGCTATGTGGATCGTCATCACAACTTTTCCGATTGATGGATTCGCTTTTGTCTTATCACCCGATTTTGTTTCTGATCATTCGTCAGCAGACGTGGCGCCCATCTCGACCTCTCTAATCTTCACTAGGTCTGCTAGAAAGATACCATAATATTGATCATATCACACCTCAATTGGACAGCGATGGTCGCTTTTCATTAAAGGTGGATAATGTTTATAAGATGCATCCAACTTCTTTTTCATTTCTGCACACGTTTTTCAATTCAAAAAGAGAAATCCAATCACTGACCGGTATTGTTCCATGATTCAACAAATACATAAGCTTGCTCACTTTCAACAGTTCTTAGGACAACATCACTCGACGAGTCTCCCCGAAGTTTTGAGAGACGTCGGTTAAAGAATGGTACTCGCAACAGTTGGTAATGCAGATTTTTACACAAAACGCAATCTGTTCCCAAACAAGACTACTCGTACCATCCATTTAGTAATTATTCGTTCACGAGAGTCAAATATTTCATCCGAGATCTAAAAATAAAATTCAAATAAAAATAAATTTCTTTTTGTAAACATCGCTCACGAATGATAGATATTTTGAGTAGTCTGCTAACCTTGGTATATATACACCAATTTTTCGGTTTTACTTATCAACGATTTCTAGTATAAATCATACGGCAATCTAAAAAGAGCCTTCTAAAAAATACCCAACATCCTTTTAATAATTATAGTCGTGCCGCATAAATGGCAATCCGACGTCTAATGTACAAACAGATCTCATTGTCAGATATGCATGAGGATGGATTTATTGCTATCCTTGTACATATCACACACTGTAACTGCAGCTCAGAATACAGCGTATTAGGGATAGAGTACAGACTATAATTTGCTTCCGTTTCTAGTTCCCCACACAACTTGCAAATGAGCCGTCAATACCGGAAATAATAGCAATGCGGTTCCGTCACGCGCGACCTTGGTTTAGTTACATATCTCGACAATATCTTGGTGTAGTCCTTCTTGAACTTCCCGACATGGATGCGTTGTATACAGCAGTGAATCGGGCAGAATCTAGCGTGCATTAAAACTCGTAGTAAACAGCAGCGGAGTGCCTTACAACTTCCTACACATATTAAACTTCCGATAAAATTTACATAGCGCAGCATATTCCTACGTTTTCGGAGTTTTGACATTGCGGAGATAAAGTTTGAAATTTTAAACTGGTGGGTTTCTATTTTCAGTTCACCGAATCAATATTTTCAAAAAAAAAGAGGAATGTCAGAAATATTACTCTGCCCGTGCAATATTTTCTTCTAAATGTTTCTATTGAATAAAACTTTAGTATCTACGTTTCTTAACGTGGCGGAACGTGTAAGTGATATTCAAAATTTGGTTTCATTACAATCCACACCTTAAAAACGTAACGTCCGAGGTTTAATTTTATTTTATTGAATTAAACAATCGGAAGTTTTGGTAATCGACACCGCTTCACATAACAGCTTGAACTATATTTGTTGCGCATATACATTTGGCAAGCTTCATCACATTGCCAGCAACTGGTTCACTCTAATGGGTTGTATATAAAAAAACTAAATTTAAATAATAAAAGAGGCAAAATGATGAATTTACAATGTAGCTTTTTCTTTTTTTTTTAATTTCCAGTAAAACATTGTTGAAAAATTGTTACATCGTATTTATGTTCTTTGTTTTTACATGCAAATTGTTTTCAGCATATTTATACTGTTTATGTACGTGTGCTTAGTATCTGCAATTGTCAACAATGTATATTTTTCGACTTTTTTTATGTACAATTTAATATTCATAAAACGAGTTTTTGCATTCCTGTGTTTGAGCAACATTATATTATATATGACAGAATCTATCCGATAGGAATCGGAGACCTGTCCTACTTTATTACAAACCAATGCCAGTATAATGGCTATAATTAGAGCAGCGACTAGCACTGTTCAGCTACGTGCACCCAGGTACTTACGTTCGCATATGACAATAGTTAGAGCGACGCCTTTTCGTTGCCGAAAGTGAATCATTGTATTATGCAGGCGAGGATAATTTCTTAGTAATATATATTCCAACCCATTCTCGAAACATTTCTTCTACTTTGAAGGTGGTACCTATTTGGAAGGGTTCAAACAGCTTCTTAAGGTGATAAAAATCGTTGTCCACGCAATTTTAGTTTAATATTCGGGATCAAAAAGAAGTCACTAGACGATAAATCAGGTGAATAGGAATGAATGATACATTAATTTGACGTTTTTGTCCTTTAAATAATCTATTATTTGACGTGTCGTGTGCGAGCTGGCGTTCTCCCGATAAAGGATGAAGTTCTTGACAAAAGATTGTTGAATACCATTCAGCAGTAACTACTCATCGATTCTCTAAAGCAATGGTTGCGGCATGCTAAGTACACCGAAAGAAGCAAGCTGTTACATTCTCCTGCTTTGAAGAACAATGCCCCTAGTTGTCTGCTTCGGTGTATCTTTCTTGCGAAGAGAGGGAATCAATTGTTTTTGCTTTGATATATAAAATGCTCGCTTATTTGCAAAAAAAAAAAAAACAACATTGAGATTTCCGGCTTGTATATTATATAAAAATATAATATACACCTTAGTATTATAGACGTATTACAATGCGGTTTTCTTACTTGTTTCTATACATTTTTGTGTACGTATTTCTATGTATATTTATATAAGTGTGCTTTCAGTGCATGTTAAATCGGAACGTTTAGCATTATTTTTGTATGATTGTAAATGTACCTAATACGAGTGCAAGGCACTAGTACTTTAATGTGTTTCTAGTATCACAACGAACACTATTACATTAAATTCGCAATCTTTGTGTATGCAATATGCATTGTTAGGACGGCTATCCAGACGTTCTCGTGTTAGAATCTGTACGCTATGACCCTCGTATGTTGGTTTCTTGTTGCTGCTTCCTCTGAAATATAGTTACATCACAGCTTCATTAGAAAAAGTTAAAAAAGCGATTTGAAGCGTTGTTGTTGTTGTGTTAGACCCTTTACTGAAATCGTAAAAAGTCATTTAACGGAAGCCTTTATGTGAAACTCACTTTTTCACAAAATTCTTTCTTTTAAACGTTCACTCTCTCGTTGGTAAAAACTTTAAGCATTAACCTCGCATATTCAGATTTTAATGAAACTATGTTTTTGAATTATGAATTTCATTGTTAATTTGCTTGTTGCTTAGGAATAATGAAATATTAACTGCATCAACCAATTTACTGAAACAACCAGTTGATTGAATAATTGCTTTTCTTTCTCTATTAACTAGAGTAGGCAAATTCGGATGCGCACCATCGACGCAGCTAACGAATGGACTCTCGCATGCGAAGCACTAGTCAGTATCCAGTTCCCTGCCGCCTGGAGCGTACGTAATAGTAACAGTGAAGTACTCTGTGTTCTGTTTTTAGTAAACCCGAAGGTAGATTGAGAAAATCCCTATCACTAAAGACAGTGAATGGGTTCATTAAGGATTATCCGGATTTGACTTACGACGGCATAAAAATTCAATGTTTAGTGTGCGATATATATCTAACGTGTTGGTAACAAACACATTGTAAACGGCATGCACAAAGTGCAAACCATAATAATATCAAAACTGGCGTCACCGCATATACGAACAATCCTTATTTGATTTATATACAACGATGATTCAGTGTAATTTGGCGTTTACTTTGTTAAACAATGATTCATTTATTTCATTTTGGAACAAATACGCCAATATTACGTTACATACCGGGCACGACCATGTTACGAAATTATTTACCATCTGTGCGTGTACATTTAGAAAATAAAATTAAGGCTGAACTGAATAATAAAAAGGTGAGCTTGTGTGCGAATGAAATAACTGATTGCCAAAAAAGATCTGTACTTAATGTTATGGTCCGCAAAATGGAACTGCATCAATCGTCGCCTTCAATTTTATTAGCTTCTAGACGAATAGAAGAATGTACTGCCTAAGTCGTTTCAAAAGTGCCGTTAAGCACATTGGAAAAATTTAAAATATCCAGAGATAAAGTCTTAATGTTTACGATAGATAGTGCCGCAACCATGCTTTCTGTAGGCTGGTCTCTAAAGGAACAGTGTGGTAACTTTTTACATATTACATGTAAAATTCATGCTATATGCAAAACTATGTTTTTTAGGATTTTTTGAACAGCTTCATTTCATCGATTATCTCGATTCATTCCATTGTAGCGGTTAGCCCTCCGAGAAAATTGTTAACGCCCATGATTACTATAATACTATAGCTGCACTGCTCATCAAAATTTGAATATTAAGTATTTGAATTCCAAAATCTACCTTGGAATACATACTTTACTTGTTTACTTAGATCTCACTTGAAATCTTTGATCGATTTTATGATTTGCGCCTATTCTATTATTAAAATAATGTGTTCATTATTTTAATAATAGAATAGGCGCAAATCATAAAGTTCAATGTTTTGAAAGGAATCGATTTATTTTCTCTTCGTAGAGGGCAACGCAAATATGTTTTTTCAGAGATTTCATGTTGACCAAGTCCGTTGCAACAAGAATTAATTGCAATTTTTCATTTACAATTCTTAAAGATTTTAACAAATTTTCGTTGTTATCTGCTTATGCTAAACTCAAATTACTGAAAAGTTGTTCAATTTTCAATTCGAAGTCATTTGTTGATTTATTTAATTGTTTGGCTTGGTGTAGTTATTAGAAATTGCCATTGATGACGCTCAAGATATCTTTTACAAGAAACTATAACTATTAGTTGAGTTTCATCACTTTCAAATAACCACGTTTCCAATACATTATTTATTATATCTTACCTATCAACTGGTCATAACAAACTCTCATTAAATATACACTGGCTGCTACTAAAAATGCACAAGAATGAGTAAAGTGCATACAACGTGTTCCAATCAATTGTAAGTCATGCTTCGCAGGCGAGAGCGTGCACCTTGTAAACAATGAACCCTCTTGGAACGTGGCTGGATTATTGGTATGAAGGCGATGTTAGTTTCCGGGTAATAGCGCGTACTCGTATTCATTGTTTCTCAAAATATTCGCCTTTAAGTTTTAAGCACTTTTGCATTC
This sequence comes from Oryctes borbonicus, assembly GCA_902654985.2. Classification (NCBI taxonomy): domain Eukaryota; kingdom Metazoa; phylum Arthropoda; class Insecta; order Coleoptera; family Scarabaeidae; genus Oryctes; species Oryctes borbonicus. The sequence continues at coordinate 8,735,000 of LR736863.1, read as the reverse complement.
GAAGAAACCGACAAATAGCGTTTACTGTTTGTCGATTCTCAAGAGCAACCCTAGCAGCAGTTTTGGTTTTGGTTCACTTTGGAACACCCAAACAGTGGATTGTTGTTTTGTTTCTGGTTCGTATGAATATATCCAGATTTCGTCACTTCTTATGAAACTGTGTATGTTGGCAGAGGCACCGCAATTGAGTTTTTGATGCATTTTTTTGCACCAACTCATTCGAACCATTTTTGGCTTTAGTTAAGTTGTGTGGAATCTAAGGACTGCAAAGTTTCTTGCACTACTAAATGCTTATATAAAATCGTTTGTATTTGACTTTTACCAATGCATAAGGATGCCTCTATCTTTCTATGTCATCACATGTCAATCCGCTTCAATCATTTCTCGCATAGCAGTGATGTTTATCGGAACAGCAGTCGGTTGACGACCTTCATGAAATTCGCCACTGACACTAGTACCTCCATGCTTAAATTCTGCAAACCAGTCATAAACTGTGGTTTTGGATGGTGCTTCATAACCAATGGCAGAATGGAGTCGGTTCTTATTGAGGTAAGCTACTCTAGGCTGGTTTTTTTGAAACGCCAGTAATACTAAATTACATGGCCGACTATTTTTTTGTCAATGGTATTTATCATACTAAATGTCAAGGTTTAGGACAATCACATTGAAATATTGAAATACGGCAATTGTCATCTAGTGATTAATTCCGGAAATTTTTAGGGTTCCCTCGTAGAACATCGTTACGGACAGTTTACGGACGAATAGTGCGTATAGGCTTCCGTAGCTACCGGACTTTATCGCGATTACCTTTAATAACTGAGCATAGACTTACTAGACGAACCGTATTTACTTTTCTTTAGTGGAATAGTCTTTCATTTAAATGTTTATTAGTTTTTAATATTAATAAACATTATTTTGCAAGAACTTTTTGAGGATGTATTTTTAATTGCGGCAAGTGTAATTGAATTAATGAGCTCCTTTCTACTTTGTTAACATTCTTTCATAGATAACAATAAAACAATAGAATAAAGAACCTGTCGTTTTTAAACTAATGACTGCATATTAGATTCTAGGTCTTATCTTTCTTTGAGAATTACGCCAGTTTCCTTAGTTGGAGCTTCTACTCCTTTAATGTAAACCTCAACTTCATTAACTAGTTTTCCAAAACATTATATTTTGATTTTAATTCTTCTGATTTAAGATTTCTTTAATTCTAACAATTTTTTAATAGTTAGGTCGACATTTTTATGTCTTTCAATGATAACCCTTAACGATACCCGTTTTAAGTATATAAATTTGTTGATACACTACTTAGCCGTTGTCAGGTAAATATTTTGTTTTATACATTTTAGCACTACGTGTACTTCATTTGGCGTTTTAGATATCAACAATAATGAGCTCGTCATTTCTAACAACTTCTTTTCGTATTTTCTTATATATAATTTTGTAATATGTGATTACTCCAACGAATACTTTTCATACGGGACGGCCCAACGGGGTACATAAGCTTAAAGGCTGCCATAACATCAAGGGCCTTTAGTATGTAAAGTGTGACATGGTTTTGTTTGCATTATCACTCGCAGTAAAGGATGAAAAGCAGTTAACTGTTCCCGAATATGCGAATGGTGGGGTTCGAACGTACCGAACCATTCAATTAATAACGATAATACTCCAACAACTTCCCGGAAATTCAATTAAATTTCATCTGAATTTACAGTTAAACCTCCACTGTTTACTACTTGCTCAATAATAATTTTATTCCCCTCTGTTGACGGATTAGCGCCCATCTTTACCGAGTTAGCCCAAAATTTTACTGACTTAATTTATTGTCGGAAATACTCGATCCGAAGATAGAATCGCCATGAAGTAAATTTCTTTGTTTTTTGCACATAGGCTTCAAACTTTTCAGTTTACCTCTTCAACCATAATCTAAAAACTTGCAGGCTATCGTTGTACTCATCAATTTTTTAACACTATTTTTTGTTATGTTTAGTTAAATATTAGCAGGTATTACTTCGACATGCGTTTGTAAAGAACAGTTTCAGCACCTGACTTCCGATGTTAATACACTCCGCACCTTACAAGTTTAATTGGTTATTTCTGGACAGCTGCTTCGAGGTTGTGTCGATCCCCATATTCAACCATGATGTGAGAAAAACTCTAATTGTTCTATTCCTACTCTAGACAATAAATTATTTACAAGCACTGGCTTCTGACCTACACCCTAAAACCAAGAATTGCGAAAAATACGGAAGAATAGAAGAAAGAATCTCTTGTCATTGCAGCACGGAACATAATGCATGTGTACGCTTTACGCTAATAAATGCCTTAGTATAACAAATCAAACAGAACTGACAATGACAACGTTCCGTTCTGATTATTCATGAAATTGGTGTTGATTTTTGTGTAAATAGATACGTAAAGGTCTAATTCCCGCAGCGAAGCTACGTTCTTAACCAATTTCAGGTTCTCTTATTTAGTATTCCCAGTAGTATGCCCAGTTTCGTTTATGTGTTCTGCCACACTTAACGATTCTGTTCGACCATATCGATAAGAGCTGATGTGAATCTTGTACTATCGCTCTTTTCGTTTGGCCAATATAGGCTTTTTCACAGTCACTACATGCAACTTTATAAGTATCCGATCTTTCCTTTATGTTTATATCTTGACCCCTAGAAACTTTACTAACATATTTCTATATAAATTTTAAAATAATTCATATCTGACGCTACCTCTTTTTGAATTGTTTGAAATTAACGTGAAATATGCAAATATGTATTTTAAAATTAAAGGAAGTCACAGAAAATGTAATAACTGATAATACAATGAGTTTAAGTGTGTAAAATAGTAAGCATGTTTCAAAAAGTTAATAAATCTTATTTCATTTAGAAAAATAAATTATCCAAGGTCCTCCATATAATCATAATAAGCAGGGGTTAAAAGCATTCCATTTTGCATGAGACATTGCGTTCCGCTACTGAGTACACGGTAATAGTAATATTTAATGAAACGGTTAAGTGAAGGACCACACGTGGCGACAGAAAAATACATTTGTCATAAGAGTAGCGTAAACATGTATATGTAGATTTACTGGTAAACTCTTTGAAATTTTCTTTAGGTTGATGCGCAGTCATGTTTACATCCTCTCTTCTATCCATCTCACGCGAAAACCTACTGTTTTTCCATTCCTCCTTTGGCGACAGCGCTAATAATAGCAAATGCGGTTCTGTTGTAAGCGAAATACACTGACGTTTATCGCTCAGAAAATGATCCCTGAAAAATTGCTAGGATATTGGATATGATTCTACACGTGGAAATATATTACCGTTTCACGTCTTAGCGTTACTTATGTTTTCAGCTATCCTAATGTTAACGTATCTCTGAATAGAAAATTTGTGTTATAAAATGAAGGCAATGGTATGCAGAGCAGTGTCTTCGTAATGCATTTTTATCATTTGATATACGTATATGATTCTCCTAGATCGTCCGCTGAGACGTGTTATTAGAAATAGACGGCTTAACTGCTTTCCAAGATATATCCAACAGAGTCTTATACTAACCATACTAGTATTTTTACAAGCGAGGCGATAAACTTTACTTTTGTAGTGATTCCTGTATACCCTCCGTATTTGCATTATGTAAAACATACAGCGACAAAGTAGCGATATAAAGCAACAGCAACATGTAAGAAGGTAATGAACAATAAAAAGTATTGTTTTTTTATTAGATGCACTAGAGAACCCTCTTTACGAATCAGATGATTGATAAAGTTATTGCGTTTCACATAAAAACCTACAGCTGTCGAGGACCAAGGCGGAAATCTCCCCGGGCCCCTGCATATGATAATGTCAATAAAGATATATAAAAAATGTATTTAATTAAACTTAAATAGTTAAAGTGATTTGAAAAACAGAAAATCTTATGACTAAATAAAAAACAACTTACATCTAGCAGACAAACGTACATACAATTATGGAAGCCTATTAATCTATCTTTTTGGATGTTTTATAAAATTGTTTTTAAGTTTTCTGTCAATAAAAAGAGCTAAAATTACCTTTTGCGGGCTTTGTCTGCGGAATATTTTCTTTTAGCTTCAACAAAATTAATGTTATTTTTTGAAAACGATTGCCAAAACGTTAAGTCTTCTTAACTCATTGTTGTTTCAAGATGGCTTTTAATCATCTTCAACTGAAAAGTTTCTCCCGCAAGAACCAACTTAAACACAAACTGTCAAGAAAGTCTTTAATGCCAAATATACGAGGATCGTTCAGTAAGTCCTTAGAAAAAGAAAAAAATTTCTGCAGATTTTTATTTATTTTTCTAAATAATCTCCATTTAACTATACACACTTCTCCAAGCGTTTTTAAGCCTTCCAAAAAGTAAAATTTCGGGAGGGCCATAAAATAGGCATCTGTTTAGGCGATGACTTCCTCGATCGACGTGAACCGTTGTCCGCCGAGCCATTTTTTCAAATTTGGACATAAGAAGTCACTGGGAGCCAAATCCGGTGAATACGGTGGATGTTGTACTAATTTGAATTTTGATTCCATACTTTTGGCAATCGAAACTGTTGTACAGCCGTGGATTGTCTTGATGGAAGAGGATAAAAACTTAGTCTTAGCCAATCCAGAATCTAATTTATTAATAAGCTACTACAAATACTTATTTAAGACTTTTAATCCTCTTAATTTATTCATTCAGAAAATGATTTTATTCTTCGAACCGCGTTTAACGCTCTTCGTACTCTGGTGGATGTATCTTGATGGATCATTTCCATTTTTAATGAAACATCTTTCAGATACTTCAAGTTAAAACTAAACTTTAGGGGAAATAAAATCATAATTGCCTTCAATAAATTTCCTGCATCTTCTCTAAAATGACATTATAAATTGGCTTTACAAAGTTAGCCAAATTCACAGAAAATGGCGATTCCCTATACTTTGCAGAGAAGTGAGCTAGTAAGAAAAGTACTGTAACGGTATTTATTTTCGAAAAAACTACCTAACAAGATATTAAAAATTACAGTCCACTGTGCAATTCCAACAATTAAAAACCATTCTAAACTTTGCACTTATTCTGCAAAATAGAAATTCCGGAAAAATTAGTGTTTACGGAAATGTGGAAAATTATGAGATATTTAGATAGTTACCTGTTATTTGCCATGAATTTGGCTTCCTACATAATAAAGTAGCTTACTCTAAAAGCTCCAGCTCAAATCTCATCTTTATTTAATACAAATTATTAAACGTTATATTCTGAATATCATTTTCGTCCTGAAATCATTCCAGTTTCCATGAAAGTAATTGAATATTATTTCCAAAATCAATAAGATTTTGTCGTTCGATTTATCAATATTCATTTTCATTTCTTTTTCTTGATAGCTTTTCAATTTCTTGTGTTTCCTTCAACATATTGCGAAGAATATTTATGTAGTAGTTCATTAATTTATTGAAATACCAGAAGATTCCGGTCTCTGTTAATAAAACTGGCCATTTGTCTTTGATGTTCAAAGATAATGGCAGCTCTAGCTGATTTAAAAATCTTCTTTGTTCAGGGTAGACTTCCTCTAATATTAATCATCGTAATGTCATTTAGATCTCTATAATTTTTAAGCTTTTCCTTTAACATTAAATTGGATGTAGTTTCTTCCGCACTCTTGGACACGAGAAGCTTCCTTCATTTTCTAGGAGAGACTGATTCATAGGGCGAAATACATTTTTATTTTCTTACTCGGTTCAGATAATTTATTTCATCGAATTCATTCATTTCATTCGAATCACACGCCTGAACGACCACTCCCATACTGATGCCTATGGAGCGCACGGAATGTGGCGAACTGTATTCATAAGTATATAGAAACTGATATACGTAAGAAAGATATTCACGTTTAAATTGAACTTTGCAACTGTCAAAAGTTTCCGAAAAAAATAATTTCTAAAGAAGGTTGGTACACTCATGATACGCTGCCTCATTTAAGTTACAGTTAAAAGAACTACACAGAAAACCTACAACATACAGATATTGTATTTAAAATAACAAAGTTGATATCCGCTTACTTTCAGGGATACTTCTAATAAATGCATAGCAAGCACGCCTGCTAGCCTTTCAATATGTACACTAATGGATTGCTAAAATGTACTCCCAAGATATCGTAGTGCCTAGTAAAGAAAGCTTACTGATGATTTATTTACGTGTCTAGTTATATGTGTACATAATATGTTTATACAATTACATTTTAAGTGCCATCAGATGCCAACAGATTGCAATGTATAATCTTTCAAACAAATAAATGCCTTTTTAGTTCTAGATGTGTGTCTATAAAATATTTATTAATTAATGGTTACCGCTGTTATAACAAGAGCGCGGACAGGTATGAAACAGTCAATCGTCTAATAAAGTATTAAATGCCTCCATGAAGATTGTATTATAGTTATATTTTGTGTTTTATTATAATTCTGCTCGAAACTGTATTTGTTTAAAAAAAAATTAGTAAATAATCAGTCGAAGGAGTAAATATTATTAGGTACAGCAGACGGACGAGACACGAGGAAAACTAAAAGACTCAATTTTTAGTCTCTGAGCTTTCGCCATTTAATTAGTGCTTCATCAGAGTGAGATAATAAGACTCATGAGGTTGTATTGTTGGAAAACAACATTAAAAATGTTGGCATTCATTTAAATATTGTTCAGACATTGCTTTGAACTTATTAGGCGATTCCATTTATGATCAATCGTTAGCAGACGCGGCACCCACCTCGCTGATAGCTTTCTCAAACTCAATTCTTTATGAAGGATGTTTTGTACAAGTTGTATTGAGAGTTTACCATATTAATAAGCTGTCCAATATTCGCCCGGCAGTCTACTTATACGATACTATGAACTTTATTGAAGTAGTTATCGCAAATGGAACGACCTAGCAGCTCCTCGAAGGTGCATGGTCCTTATAAACTGAATCCAACATGGTTATGACTGCTGCATACCTTTTCCTACGCGAAAAAGAAATCGAATCACTGATCGGTATTGTTCTTCTTCAATTATTCCACAATCCTGGATGAATCTCCCCGAAATGTTAACAGACATCGAGTAAAGAATAATTCTGACAGTCGGTAAAGCAGATTTTGACACAAGGCTCATCTCCAAATACTGGTATTTCTCATATCATCCTCGTATATTATATATTGTTAGAAGGGAAGTGTTGATAAATTAGGCGCTGATGCAAGAAACCTACGTTGGTATGTACATGTGGACGTGTGATGTGACGAACACACGTTCCTTGTACGTTACCTCTCATTGAGATTAATTGTTTACTTTTACCTACACTGCAGAATTACAAAAGCACTTGTGAAAAAAGAACACAAAGGGAAGATATCAATATAGGACGCTTTACATAAACCCAATTTAAAATGTTTATGTAGAATTGATTGCGTTTCAAATGTATACAATTTAGAACAGGCGGTTATCGTACGGGTTTATGCGCTGAAACTATGAATAATTGATCTTTTCTTAAAATCACTCATAGAAGACAGCGTTCTAAAAATTTGGAAAATCCGTTTGCATCTAGTGAAATACCTTTGGCTGACAGTTTCGTGATAAACGACCACTCGCTTATTCAATATATTGAAGAAGGTTGGTTCACTTGCAGCTGATGCATCTAAACGCATGAAATACTTAGTTTTCATTTTCGATTTGCTTTTAAAATGAACCGAACGTTTAGACGATACACGTCGGGATAAATTTAAAACCTATTTCGCAAGATCTATCAATAACTACCATATTATTTTGCTTCGGGTGGCATAAATAAATAAATCATATGAGACCTATTTGATAAATCAGGAAGGACGCGGCCTCTGTAATCCGCAGGGATGTATTCACGTAATATAATTCTGCAGGTGCGGGTAATTAAAGAGGGACATTTTATATATCTGTAAAGCAGTTCTGTTCACCGTCCTGGCTGCTTTTATCTTAATCAACATTTATATTGTAAATTTCATTGACGGTGAGTTAAAACTGAAGAGGATTGTCGCTCTTATGCTAATTTGCAAAATTTTAGGGGTAGCTGAAAAGTCTTAAATGCACTTTACTTAGTATTCAACTAGTAATTCAATTAAACTTAGTTATGATGCCGAACTTAATAACCCAGAAACTAAGAATATGAAAATTTGGAATAAAATAACAGCCTGCATTGGGAAAAATGATATACTATCCGTGATTTAGACTGTAATAATAAATAGAAAGAAAATGTGACAATCTAGGAACAATCAGAAATGAATAAAGAAACAAGTGAAGCCAAAGTATTTGGGAATGTAAGAAACAAAAATAGAATTCTATTCCATCTCTACCTGAATACTTATAATTAACTTACCAAAAAGCCCAATTTTAAAGAAATTGACACTGAAGAAGTGAGTATTGTAGTAAATCCAAAAAATCAAAATTTGGAGTTAGTGTGGAGCAGCTTCTAGAAACTGTTTTTGAGAACAGATTAGCCTGTATGTTGAAAACAGATTTAGAAGAAAAACAAACAAATATTCTAATATTGGATGGGATACGTAGAATTAGAAGAAGCCAATATAAACGCTATTAAGGAATTTAGCGACGTTTAGAGCAGCAATGGATAGTGTAGAAAATTATTTATTATTTTGAATCATGTTTGCTGTTATTTTCTAAAATTCCATGTTTGTATCATCTAAATCTAAAGAGACTTATTTTATGTTTGTTAAAAACTTTATATAAAATGATATTGACATAGAAACAATGCCTAGGAACAATGGAACAATAATAAAAAAAATTGCTGCAGCTATTCAGAGCACTCACATACGGCGCGGCACCCTCTCCAGTTAAGCAGTCTAAGAACTGCTCAGAAGTGAAAACTGTACCCGCTTTTTATCGCTGAGATACACCTTGATCGTCGTCAAACAGTGTAATTTTTTTCGTTATTGTTTCTAGACTTAATACATCGTGAAAAGCTTGAGGAATCACTCACATGTGTAGCTACCCAGTTACTTGTTGGTATCATTTAGCGCGTATTTTGGCTTTTATGCGAATATTTCATTTTCATTATTCATTACTGTCATTATCTATTGGACCTACCTGTATATATGCATGTATTCGTTTATCACGCGCAGTTCCCTGTTTCGGCATACGTTGTTTCTATACACTCAGTTATGATTTTCTCGGTTCTAACAGTACTAGATTTATTCCGGTGTATTTTTTTCTAGTATATATTTAATTAAATCTCGTGCAATTAAACGTATTTGACTGCTTGTTCATGGTGAAGTGTGATTGAACAGATTTGGTGCAGTTTAAGTATCGGAAATTCTAGAATACTAATGTTTCCTGTTTGTAGTGCCTTTTTTTCGGCAAGGTCAGATATGGTTAGCCTTGACAGATGTGCTCTTGATACCAGTAGGGTTTAGTAAGGATTTCTCGTCTGCTAGGTGTTTATTGTTTATTGCTGTGAGTTTTAAGCTTTGGAATGCCGCAAACGAATACTGTAATAGAGGATTTTTGGATGACGACTGCCGTTAGTATATGGATTTTCGATTTGGGGAAAACATTTGTTTTGTATTAATCGCTTCGTATGTAACATTCCAGGATTTTTTTAGGGGAGTGTATGGTTCCATTTGCATGAATATCTAGGAGGTTATATCTGCCATTGTCGTCAACCTTTATTGATGCTTGCACGCAATATGTGAAACACGAAGACTTAAAACCGATTTGCACAAGGTTCCAGGTTAGCGGTACCATCTATGACAATCGTTAGGTATACCGAAACTGAATATATTATGAGCTTCCGAAGAAGCTGCCTTCAACCGGATTTGAACTCATGTGTGTATCGTCGCCGTTGGCTCCAAAAATTCCAGTGATCCATTAGGTAGCATGCATTACTTTATTTGTTTCAAAATGTAACCATTTAATTAAGTCAAATATTTCCGATGATTTATATATACTTAATTTATTTTTGTTAGTTAATTAAATTTGTTGTAGTCTTCAGTGCAATTGTTATAAATTAGTGAATCCATATATACTGTAACTTTCATTTTAATTTAATTAATGGTGTTACTCCCTAATTTGTATAATTTTTTGTAATTAATAGTCCCTACAGGCTTTTGGTTTTCGTTTGTTGTACAGTGACAGAATTTAATAACCGCGATGAGCGTGACAACTTCAGAAATTATTCAACGTCTGCAAGGAGTGTTTGGTGATTCTGCAGAATCTAAAAGTTAAATACCTTTAAAATCGTTTTAAAACTGGCAGAACATCTTTAGAAGACGATCCTGCAGTGGTAGTCCGAATACGTCGGTAAACGAAAGAAACATTACTACCGCGGAAGATCTGGAATAAGTTTCAGCCGGCTGTGTGGCAAGGCTGTTGGGACGGGAAGAGAAACTCAATAGGTCTGACACTTGTCGTCAACTTCAAGAGCTGCCCGTTACGGTGATGAACACGGCAACGGATAATAACCACTGACGAAATGTGGATTCCTTATTTCAGTCTTGAGACCAAAAATCAATCCAAAGAATGGCGTAAACCGAAAAAAGGACCTCCGCTTAAGGCGCGTCTTCGTCTGCAATGTAAAGTAATGCTTGCTGTATTCTGGGATTGCGAAGGGATTATTTTTATGGATTATCCGCTGAAAGGTACTACAATTAACGCAGAATATTATCCGGGCCACTGCGGCAGACCTGGAAGGTTGCATAAGCTTAATTATTGCAACAGGATAATGCAAGACCGCATACCACAAGAAAGACAAAGGATGTTTCCAACGATTTGCATCCACCTTACTCACCAGATCTCTCATCTGTTCGCAGTTTTGAAAAAACCTTTACAGGATGTTCGATTTGAGCGTTTAACTGACGTAGAACGTGTCATAAATAGGTGGAATGCTGAGACACCGAAGAAGTTCTTTAAGGGTGACTTAAAAGAATTGGTTTAAGCTTGTGATGAATGTATTCAGTTAAATGGAGATTATGTAGAAGAACTACATTGTAGTATTGATGAAAATTGACAGAATAAAAATATTGCAGCTAAATTGCCAGCAGTTTGGAAACATCCCTCGTACATATAAATATTATTGGAAATATTACATTTACCTAATATGTACATTTAATTACTACTAATGCCTGACCTGGTGAAGAAACGGAATTTTTGTTTGTATATTTACAAATCGCGCATCAATACACCATATCTTTTTACATACTCTATGGTAGTAGAAATAGATCATTTTGCTCCACTATATGAAACATTTTGAAACTTATACAATGACAATGTGTTATCTTTTATAAACACATAACAGCGTTGAAATAATTTTCAATTACATTTGGTATTCATACATTTAGCTATGGAATAGTTCGATGCCATGTGAAGCTTTTTGAAACTTTCCTTTTTTAGCAATTGATAATCGCAATGAAGTTTTGGTTTTACATACATTCTTTTAATTATTAATAAATTAAAGAACTAGTATAGATAATCCTTCCAAATTCAAGTGATAAAACATTTTTGCAATAAGCTTCCTTTATTTCCAAAAACATTAAATCTACAAACGAATGTGTACTGATAATAATAAACGCAGGTATATCAAACGAAAGCAGTTTATTCTTGAAACGTAAATTAAAATTAACTTCAATCGTCAAAAATATATATATATAATATGCTACTAGAAAAGAGGAAATACCAATAACAAAATACAATATGTAGAACCAAAAACATATTAAAATGTACATAAATGATAGAGAAAATCAGTACGAGATCCAAAATCCAAATTGTTTGTAATGACTTCTTAAAGCGTACTGGGCATCGACAAGATTTTTCAAATCGGTCTTCCTCTAAGGCTCCCCCAAATCCTGCTAACATGGTCCTGGAGGCTGTCCTTGGTGGTTTCAAATGGGTTGAATCTGGCGTTTTTGAGGGTTAACGGAGAAGCTCGATTCAAGGATGATTATTAGTATCGATAATAGGAGCAAGTGGAGAATATAATATTCGAAAAGTAGGTAGATCCCCTAAAATACTGATGTACTCTACCGCATTCATTCTAGTGTTTATAAGAATGAGTTCCTGCACCTGCAACTGACATCCACCCTCAGTATGTAAGCTTATTCAACTACTACGTCGAATAGGAACAACATTGTGTGTTATTCGGACGCTATACAAATGTTCTTGTCTCATGTGGGATATAAAAAAACTTTCATCCGCAAAGATGATTGTATTCCAGTTACGATTTTTCATTTACAAAATGTAACCGCTGCAGAGCATAACGTGGCAGAGATTCCACTGTCTTTGCCGGACGCCTGCAGCATACTACTTGTTCTACCGCATGACGAGATGTAGTTTTCGGATTGTTGTCCATAAAATTTCAGCGTTTCTATTTTCAGTATCGATTTTAGGTGGTCAACCAGGTCGCCGTTTTCAAGGCAACGTCTTCATTTTGCTACCTTCTAATTCAGTAGTGAATTTGTGTTTCCTGTTATTACAAATACAAACATATATGTGTAGGATAACTAATACCTTTGTACAGTATAATGGTGTGGTAATAGATATTGAAAAAAACAGATATTCAAAGTATCTCAACACATATAATAGCTGCACTACAACTAAACTACAAATTTCAATTAATGAGACTCTTCTTTTTAATGAAATAAAATTGAATATTTTGGGTTCCTTAATATTTTAAATCGTGGGATCTGCTTATTTCTTTGTTGTTGAAAATGATTTAGAGAAAATTAATGTTTACTTTATTTAATGTTTTCAGACTATATTTCCCTTACAACGTTTTGAAAATTTTCTTTTAAATTAAAATGAATACGAAAACCTAATTTAATCCCTATCCGGTAGCTAATGTTCAACAAATTATTAAAACTCAATTGATTTTTAAATGAAAATTGAATTTAAATTTTATTTTTGGCTGAATGTTTAATTTTTGCTGTCTATGATATCCTAGTCTTCAAATCCAAATCCCAGAAATCCCTCCCAATCGTAAAATCGTTGCGAACTTGGGTCTGGTGACTCCAAATCCGTAGGTGGTGAGTTTTTTTTTGTAATAAATGGTCCAAATGATTTTACCAAATGTTTAAATCTACTCTTTATGCAGAAAATCTCATCAAAGTGTTTTAATTTAAACTTGTTTCGAGGAAATTTTTCTAAAAATGTAAATGTAGTGTGTGATAATTATTTAATTCTCGATTACTTTTCTCATCTCTATCCATAGAATATTCAATCGAATAATTCAAATGACATTCTTGATATAATAACCATTTTAAAAACGTTGCGATAACATGAGGGCGGTGTGGATAACTCCCGCTACGGTCCTGTTCCCTATTCCCCCGTTTATCCTAGGTTTGTCAAACCGGCGCTTAGAGTAAATTTTAGGGATAAAATATGTTGCATGGAATAACCTTAAAATTGAACACAGAATCCAACATTTTAACAATAATGGTAATATTTTATTGAAAACAGGAAGTTGATGGCCATTTCCGGTTGAAAATATTTTGGCTGGGCAATTTTTAAAGAATAACTTGTGACTGTAAATGTTTAAATATTGATTTTACTGACTTCCGCAAATACTTTTAAACGAAGCTGATCCTAATATATCTTGTATATTGCTCAGGTTATTTATTGGTAATCATAAATTTACAAATAAGATTAACTTATTCATTACAGTTTTCCTGTTTGCAAAGTTTTAACCTAGCCAGCGAACTTCTGACAGGGTATGCAGCACTAGGTACATATATACATACATCACGTTTTGTATTTACTACACTACGCTACGAACTGTTTAAGTTAGTAACAAGCAAGTATCCCAATAACATTGGCGCTAACAAAGTTTTCGGTAGTTTGTTTCTTTATTAAAACGCTTCGAATCAACCGCGAAGTTGCTTCTAAACGCTTATACGATGAAGTTAACGTGTATAAACAACGTGTTTTATTTCTATCCGCCTTACAAAGAAAGGCACTCAAATGTATCTTTTCGATTTTGATAAAATTTGGTAGGAATGTAGAACATCGAAAAATATTTGACAAGTATTTTATTTTAGCGTACCTTTTTTGGTTTTAGGGGATCTAATGGGGACTCAAAGTTATTTCCAAAACACATTTTTCGCAATATTCCAGAAACGAGAAAAGATATCGAGATTGGCTAAAGACCAGACCATTCCTTGTCAGCAGCCATACATTTTAGGCTTTAAAAATTATCGCTTTTTCTCTCCCTTGCTCTTGTATATAATAAATTTAACTTTTCTTTCTTTTGAACTTTAAACTACCTGAAAAAATAAAGTTGTCGTCATTTTTATGTATCCCTGCAGAAGACTATTTCTCTTCATATTTTTGGAATTAAATTTAATGTCACATTGTATTTAAATTAAAAATTGTTCCTTATATTACAATGTAAAAAAGTAATATGATACATACAAAGAGTAACAGCCAAGAAAGTTCATGCATCTCGTAAATATAAATTACTTTTTGACGTCTTGGCAAACCCATGCGTTTACGATTCCCATGTACGCAAGTGATTATAAATAAACCTTTAAAAATGATACACATTTGTGTACTTATCACTTCACATCCATGTATCTTGCGATACTCTGTCTTCGAAACTACATTTTCGTAACTAAGAAAACTAAATACTTTCTCTGATTGAATTTATAGCCGCCAAATTATGCGAAAGGCCTTCCTCAAGACAAAAATTAACTTCTACACCAGAGTGAACTTCGGGACACACCCAACTCGTAAGAAAGCCTAACGGAAAGAGAGCTTCAAAATTGTTAATCCTCACGTTCTAGAATAAATTAGTTTTTGTGATCAAACCACTCAAGCGAACTAATGGGAGAAACTATCGAAAATTGTTTAATATACGACACCTTACGACCTCTATTGCGAAAAACGGAAAATAGACTGCGAAAAATAATTTCCTCAATAAATTTTAGAAAAGAATAGATAACTAAAGACAGACATTTATATAGAATCTTCCGAGAATTATCGAAGCTGTAAATAAGTTAAAAGAGCAGCAATGTCCGATAAATAAAAACTTAATGTAGTCAATTCGGACTGTGCAAAAAACCGGGTTGCTTAACTACGGATCATTTTGTAAGCACATCGGAAGAAAAATTCGTAAGGAAATCGTAGTACAGGCTGGCCGCAAAAATTGCGAAATTGGAACGTTTTTTACTTGGAACGTTAAGAAAACGGAAGCAATAAAAGCAACCGAGAGAGAGAGAAAGAGAGAAAGAGAAAGAGAGAAAGAGAAAGAGAGGAAGAGAAAGAGAGAAAGAAAGTAGGAAAGAAGATTGGAATTGGGGTACTTGTATGGAGTGGTTAGTTTAACGGAATTAAAATTTTTGTCCACTAATTAATTCTTTCGTTATAACAATCTTTTATAGGATAGACGATATGCTAACAAAAAAAAAACAAATTTTATAAGGAATATGGCACACGTATTATTCATGCTCCCATATCCCCCAATAGCTTTCGCCAATTACAGGGGTTATCGTCCGCTCCTCTGTAGCGTATTGAGATGTACACATTCAGCATTTGCCTTGGAGTGAGTAAAACCACTAAAAGTTCATTTTGATAGTTGATAATCGCGATGTTCGCAGAACCCAGGAACCCGAGGCTAATAGCCTAGGCACTGCGCTTCCCATAAAAGTTATAACGATATAAATTCAATTCAAAACTATGGCGAGACAAAAACATATAATGAAAAAGACAAATAATTTTCTTACTGTAGCCGAATGTATCCAAATAACGGCTTGCCAAATGCTTGCAGATTTCGCGATGATGGTAAAAAAATATCATTTAGTTTTTTTTCGTTGCACAAGCCTTTCTTTTACAATAGATAAAAGAATTAGATTCAAAACTCCATTTACACTTGATAGCTCGTCGTAATTGTAGAACTCTAATGGCAGGAACGTAATTATACCTGAAAGATTTCTCGAACTCAACCTTTATTATGTCAAGATCACAACGTAAAATCTTCTCGGCTGCCTTTACAACTGCTATCGTTTGCGTTTGTTTCTGTTTTCTGGAGAATTCCCGTTAATTCGAAGTCCGTCGATTTCAGTGATGTTAACAATTAACTTCGGCTTTTCGTTTTTCGTCCTACAGTAAAACCAAATTGCTGAAATAACTTTCGGACGAGAACACAGAATTAGGAACAGTTTCGTTAGCAATTTACAGCAGACTAAATAACAAAACATTCTTCCTAATACACTAAAAAGTGGACAATACCAGACATGCAAAATATCATACCCTTTACCCAGATACTTTAATAAGATGTATAACCATATATAGGGCGAGTTGGTAGGAACGGACCAAACTCAAAAAGTGTATTGTACACGTGAAAATAATGTAAAAAAATCATAATTTCTTATCCAATTTTCACTGGTTTTCAAGTTATAGCGTAATAAGTAAACAACATTTCGTGGTATTTTCTAATAAAATAATATACACACTCCAAATAACTGTTGCAATATATTTACTCTAATACGTATCAGAATAATAAAATTATTGAAATAATTTTGAGTGTCAAAACAGTTGATTTTAAGTAGCCGTTACATACGGCATATAAGACAAGAAGTGAAAAAACTTTTAATAAATTGGAATTTGGTCCGTAAGAAAGTGCTCTCTTACAGACAAACCCAGCCGAAGGTGAGGTTTAAGTCCGCAAAAGCATTTCTTTAATGAGGTTTGAACTAGTCCAACTTATTTAATTAATTCGTTAAGCTGATTCAGACTATGCCGAATGTACCAATGTAATTTCTTTTATTAATAAAGATCACAACACTTACTTTCTTACGTAAGTGACAAAATAAAACTTTCTTACCTCCAATAAGGTACGAAGGATTCAATTTTCTAACCGGCTGAGAAAAAAGGTTATTAGCTCACTTTTACTAGCTACGTGTTTTATGTTTTTTTGAGTGTAGATATATGAATACATGAATGGGATTACCAGTGCTCCCAATTTTTCCATGAACTATGTTTGCAGATACAAAATGGATCCATAACACCCTTTCAAACTAAAAAGTTGTTAATTGCAAACCAACGTCCAAAGACAAGTATTCAAACAAACATCTACAAAATCGAGAAGTAATTTTTTTCTTAATTTATCAATTCGCTAAAGTTCTTAGTTTTGGATATTCTCATGAATACCCGATATACTTTATTTCATATACACTGTCAGCCCTGAGAGAGCTTGAATCCTACTAGTAATGTAAAATATCGACAGTTATACATGTATGTACGTATGAACAGCTAGTACGACGTATGTACGAGGTTAGCAGCCGATGTCTGCTAGTGTCGCTTTGGCGTTTGACGGAGGTTGCGAAAAAAATGCAAAACATTAAGTAAAGGGATAACTATTGTACATTTAATTAATCTTTGCGTAGTGCTTTAATACGTTTCAAGATTGGTATACGTAAGTAAACGAAAGAAGTATAAAGTAGGTTAGAAAAATTGACATCATACTGTATTCAGAGACAGCAATTTATTAGGATACGCTTTTAATATGCAAAATCAAAGTAAAAAGTTTAATAATAGTAGCAGGCAAAGCAAACAAGAGATAAGGCATTTCAGTATAAACTAAAATATTCTTGTGAGTTGGATACTCAGAACACATTCGAAATTGAAGTGAATGAAAAACTAAAATAAATAGTAAATTATTCTTTTAAAAACAGTAACAAACTGCTAAAAAATAAGAACGGGCTTCTGAATAAATAAGCTAAACCATATTTGAAATAAATAAATAAATATAATATGAAATAAATAAAAGAAGAAAGGACAATATCCAATAAAGTTTAAATATTTACAGCAACATAATTTCTAGAACTATTAATGGAGTAGATGTTCAAATATTCCACCGCTTTGTTCCTGACAGCGACAATCCCTGTAATAGAACTCATTTCGAAAGCATTTCGGGCACAATCAATAACTTTTTAGCGCAGTTCATCCAGATTATTGGCTCGTTGGTGCTCGTAGATGTAAATTTGCTGGTGAGTGTGACCCCAGAAAAAGAAGTCTAAAGGGGCGAGATCTGGAGATCCTGGTGGCCACGCAATTGTACCACTAGAACTAATTATACCGTTCGGAAACGTTTGGTGGAGATACTGTTGCACGATTGTTGCAGTATGAGCAGGACAGTTATTTTGTTGGAACCAGACCACGTTAAAGTTCACATTAAGAGCTCGAATAGCCGGTACGACTTCTGTTTTCAACAACTATAGATATTTTACTGCCGTTAGCGAGCCATTAATAAAAATAGAACCTATCACGTGACCACCTAAAATCCCAGCGCATACATCCAACTTTTGTTGGTATTGAGTTCGGTGCGATTGAAAAAGATGTTGATTTTCCCTTGACCAATATCTTGTGGACATCGAATTATGGCGTCCTCGTAAAAAAAATGACGATTCGTCAGTAATTAAATATTTTCTATAAAATTGTTATTTTCTGCAATTTCCTCCATTATATTTTCACAAAAATCAACTCTTCTTGTTCCATCACGGTGCAAGATTTCTTAATGTCGTTGAACTTTAAAACTTCAATAACCACGTCTTTGTATAAGTTTTCTTACCGTTCGGTCTGGAATACCAACTTGCTGTGATATTTGAACTGCCAAACGCGGTTGGTTGTGCTCAACTGCACTGCAGACATTAATATCTCTTTGTTCCTTTGCCTCATTTATTACCCGTATTCGGGGTTCCCTTTTTTGTGTTGTTTCAAACTTATGAACAATAGTTGATACCGTTTGAACTGTAGGAACAAGTCTGTTCTCAAACGAAAAAATAAACCGGCCGACCACTTCTTGTACGGTACTACCGGGGTATTACCATTTAATTATCTGGACCCTTTCCTCTTTAGTGAAAATCATTTTATTATAAAATTGTGAGAGAAATGAGAGGAACGATTCCAAAATAAATAATAGATTTCAAAGGTAGAAGGAAATAATACTGTAAATTGAATTTATAAATTAAAAAAAGTAAAAGACGCTTGAGTAATTAAGTTCAATACGCTATCAATATCCAACAAGTCCTAGCTGTGAATCAGCGTTGTTATGAGCACACTAAGCTAGTAACTGCTATGCCTGCTACGGTATTCTGTTCATCCTACCAACGCGGTTTCCCAATTTGCATCTTTCATGAGTGATTCACGATACGGATATGGCATCGCTGCTCGATGAAATGCATAACTTATAGGCGGCTTTAAAGCGTGAAAAAGGCCGTCAGTGTATTTACGAACTTCCTACAGGTCGTAAAGCTGTACCGATGAACCGTAAATGGCGAAACGCGTCTATAGATGACGGTGTCGGTGGTTTCGTCGCTCTGCAAGGAAGTTAAGAAAAAGTACTACTAAACCAATTAAAAAAGCGCGGAAACCATGGAAATTATTGTCACTTATGAAAACCTCAAAACAATTCCAGTGCTCCCCACATTTCTAGTGCTCTTTCAATTATTTCATTTTTTGAAAGGTTCGAAATATGATCTTCATTGGTAAATTAAACTTTCTTACGGAATGAATAATACAGGATGTGAGTGAGCTTTACGCGTTGAAAATGCAAAGAAATGGTTGAGGTTCCAGCTGAAGCCATCATCAGGTTGAGTCTATAGGATATGTATTGTAATGTTACAACTAACGTCTTAGAGGTTATCTGTTATAGCGCCACCCACACATCTCATCCAGTGACTTCAGTTTACGCACCTATCTGAAGTAAAGGTCCCCTTAGTAGTTGAGAGATCTTTTTCTGGCCTACTATCGTTCGGGCGTTGGTGGTAGAAAGATATTGTAGGACCAATCAACAACGGCGGTGGTGAAAACGGACAACATTTTTTTTATATTCTACTTTAACATTTTCTCAAACGTTAAAATCAAAGTAAACTTTTTCTACAACAAGACTCGGTGTAAGTTTTGGGCATACCAAAGTGAAATGTCATCAGTTAGTAATCGTTCGGTTAGTTTTGATTTAGATTTGTACTAAAGTTTCACATTGTAATGTTGTATACGGAAAAATATCATGGGAAAGCATAGAATCTCAGCTATACTTGCGTCTTTGCGTCAAGCTACATCAAAATTTATAGCATCCGTTTGTATTCGGCATCAACATATTTCTAAAGAGTAAAAAAAGACAAAAAGGTATTTAGACAAAAATAATAAGAATTGCACTGAACTGAACCCTAAAACACGCTTACTTGTTGCTAGTTGAGGAGGAACGGGAGGAGCAAGTACTTCTAAACTAGGGGTGGGTTTCTAACTAGCGAAAACAAGTTTGTAAACATAGTAGCTTTGTTCGCAGAGCAAGTGCTAATCTAATCAAAGCGGTCAACGTCAATCAAATAGTGTGGTATCAGTTGCATTGTAGTTGCAATTTTCTTTCAATCAATTAAATTATGTCTGACTGATTTGTGATTACTTTGAGCGCAAGTCAAATGAAACAAAGTAACTGTAAGTGTTTAGTGTAAAGTATAGATACAGAATGTCGTATATGCAACTGTGTGTATACAAGTTAAAGGGTAATTTTAAGATGCATTCATTTACATAGGTTAGCGCGAAATTAGTGTAAAAAATGGAGACCAACGATTTACTTTGCCATAACTTAACCTGAATTTATCAGTGGATATTGACAATAGCTTTCGTAACGCACGCAATCCAACATATGGCAACATAAACTTCAATTTGACTGTTTCGTTAACCCAAATAAACAGTATTAGTTATGATTTGTTAACACTATATCTGCGTTGTCATCGCAAACTGGGAGTAGCTGGAGGAATATACTGATGCTATTATTTAATATTACTATGTATGTTGTAAAACTGTCCAAAGTATTTTTTAATACTTCTCATAGTCTCAGAGACAGCAAATAGTGAGTAATTGCGATGCGTTTAGGATACCTTATATTTCGGAAACAGAAGATTGGACAAAAAAAAAAAAATATCACTGTTCTTATACTAAGTTGGTTTATGTACCCACGAAGTTTCACTTAAATCGATGAGTATCGATTACTGATGTTGGCTTGTGAGTTACAACAGCGCTTCAAGGTGGGCTTCAGGGTGGCCACCTTGAACGTATCGCGCGTTCGTTTAGCTGAGAAGTTTCCTTCTTCACAAATTCACTCCGAAAACGACGTCCGCATATCAACGGCGGAAGTGACTATTTTTGTTCTGTGCGATATCATTTTGGAAAGAATATAGAAAATAGCTCGAATTATTTGTGCCAATAATGAATATCACTGATGCGCTAATTGAATTGCATTAAGAGCATTGAACTGGAAAATTAAATCATGTTAGGAACAGTTACACCGACAATGAATTATTCCCCCCTTTGGCATTTCTGTTTTTAATCGCAAGTTGTGTAAAGTGAAACGGCGCAATCATCACGAATGAGGAGAAATGCAGAATTTGACGAAAATTATTGAGGCGTGATACTCCCTTGATGAATCCGCTTAGTACAACCGTGCTGCCTTTCGAGAAAGTTATTATGCGGACAATATTACGGTCGACGTCGCCAGTTCTTTTCATAAATCCCGCAAATTATACTTAAGATTAAGTTATTGTAGTGGGTGTAAAAATTACTAAAAAAATTCAATACTTTACATATCGCGTACTTACTTTATACCGAGTAATAATGGAACCCATAAACTGAACTGATTCAAACTATCGCCAACGAAAAAGAAATTTGACAAGACGAAGACAAGAAAACTAAAACAGATTTAAATGGACACTAAACATCCACGTACATTTAAAATGTTTTGTGTGTAGTTATTTAGAAAGCTTTGCGGTGCACGTAGACACTGATTCTTTTCAAAATTCACAGCTTGTCACCAAACATATGAACTATCTACGGCCGCTTTAATGGGTGAGATTTTCTAGAAATATTGTTGGGATATTGGAGGAAATACAGTTCTGCACTATGAATAATTAATGATGAAGCCACAGAGCGCGGCTAGGGATGAATGCATTTTACGAGCACCACAACGATGTACGTGACGACATTAGAGCCATATGTGGATACCCATGATAGTTCAATAGATATGTCTTCGCATGCTAATATTAGATAACCTACTCAAGTTTAGCCGCGTTTTACATCGCTTTCTGTTAATTTTCCCAAACAAAACTTATTTATTGGATATTCTGAAGCAATGCATGAACATTGTATTGTACATTACAATTATAGTAACGGATACTTTTATAATAATTTTGACCATCGGGAATGGATGGATGGTACGGTATGATAACGATTCTTGTACAAATATTTTATTACATCATTCCTGAATTTTATTTCTAATTATATCGTTGGAATAACTATCGTAGTAATAAATGAGAATAACAATTTCGGGAAATACCAATATATGCAAAATATAGAAGGTATCGCTCCAAGATGAAAATAATGCTTTTACTTTTAAACTCAATTTCGGTACTTTATACTATTCAACAAATTTTATGAGGAGAGCTAAAATTATTTTCCTGATTGTTCAAAACTCTACCCATTAGAAGGTTATTTCATCACCATTCAATATAGATATTTAAAAATAATAGGAGTCTAGGCGAAAACGAGATTGCAGGACAAATGCTGAAATATGGAGGGGAAGAACTGCAAGAGCGTATATACGAACTTATTAGAAATATCTGGGACAGAAGAAATTCCAGTGGAATGGTTAAAAACCTTTACTATACCGTCTTCCACCGAATGGCGAAAAGACGAGTTGCAAAAATTATAGGGGTGTAGCTCTGCCAGATACAACGTACAAAGTGCTATCGAAGGTTCTGTTAGATGAAACCTACAAAGCGCTATCAAAAGTCCCCAGAGAAAGGTTGAATAAGTGTGCTGAAAAAATTTTGGGGAAATATCACGCAGGGTCCAGGTATGGCAAGTTGGATCAGCTTTTTATTTCGAAGAATACAGTGTTATTTGCCCTAGTGTTGGAAGCCATTGTCAGAAAATGAAAACTGAAAACAGCTGAAACAATATATAATAACGAACACCAACTTATTAGAAAACTGAGGAATAAAAGCATTGATAAGAGAAGCGGGTCTTGGGAATGAAAGGCATAAGGATCAAAAGTTAGAAATGGGAAAGTGTGGAAGTTTGAATTTGTGAAGGATTTCGTATACTTAATTGTCTTAATAAACGAAAAAGGACGAAGAACAGGAAATCGAAGCAAGGTTTTCAAAAGGAATTAAAAAATATGGTGCGATACAAAATCAAAACATACATCAAGAAAAATCAGAATGTATCAAACCATTATTAGACCCATAGTTACATGTGGATGAGAAATGATGAAGAGAAATTGGAAAGTTGGGAAAGGAAAGCGTTGAAAAGAATCTTTGGAAGGATTAAAAAAAACGAAGAGCTACGTAGTATTTATAAAAAAAAAACATTTATATCGGCATATATCAGGTCACAAAGAATACGGTGGTTAGGGCACATGGGAAGAGTGGATGAAGACAGAATGTTTAAAATTATACTGGAAAGGAAACCAATCGTATAAAAGAAAAGAGAATACCAAGGAAGAGGTGAAGAAGTGAAGTTACGGAAGAAACTAAACATAAAGGACTGGAAAGAGAAAGTAAATGATAAAGTGAAAAGAAGGTACTGCCAGAATCCTACATGGCTTGTAGAGCAACTATACATAAATTATAGTATTTGTGAATGAATTTTATGAGAAGAAATAAAATTATTTTAGTGGCATTTCAAAACTATGCCCATTAGTTACTTCATTAAAACAATTTAGATGTGATAAAGACAAAACAACCTGATTTAAAGCGTGTATAGGGTAAGTTATCTTCGCGGGCTCGGAAAATTGAATAGAGATTTTTAAAAAAGGTTTCTTTCTAAGGGTTTCAAAGTTATCAGCCTCTTCCCGAAGAGGTCCGTATTTGCAGAAATCGTTATATTTTCGGATGTGGACTCAGGACTGGATCAGACTGGTAATTTTTGATACGTGGATTAGACATATATGTACCTAATAGACACGCTTGTATATAGTTTTGAACTGCTAATAAGATGCACGAGATATTGCGTTAAGATAGTACCAAAAAATTCCTTTTTATGAAACACCCAGTATATCATTTTAATTTTGAAATTTGTCATAATTCTGAACAAAAATGATCTACGTACAGCAGTACTGTTAATATTTATTATATTAGCGTGCCGTAACAGAAACATTTGAACAGTTATTGAGTATGAAGAAATATAGACATGAAACCACTATTTTCTTCAAATTCAAAAGTTTATAAGCGAACGGTTGTGTATTTGCAGATCTCTTAAGGTAGCTTTTCTTCTCTTTGTCATTTTATTTTTTGTTTTCCCTTGATATTTACTGCAATTTATGTATTTGTACTTATAGTTTAGTAGTACTTATTAGTATACGTACATACAAAAGCCAAAATAATGCTAATATAGCTTATGGTATTGATGGAATCGTTCCTGGCAAATACAATGTGAGAAGAGGAAAGCATTATACAACGGACATATTTCTACTTGCCATCATCAGCACAGATGTCATGAGCTCACGCGCAACGCCACCTTGCGTTAGGCAGTCCAAAAACTGTTCAAGAAGTGGTTTGGTATCTCCAGCATATTCCGGTTTTGCCGCTATTTTTCTAGACGGCATTACTCTATCTCATATTAAGTGGCTCCAGGAAATATTTCAATTCAGTTTTTGGAGGTTGGTAGCATATTCTGAGAAATAAACAGCAATATGGAACATGTCTGTTGGCTACCACTTTTCTCTTCTCACAATGTTTTTGCTGGGAGTGATTCCGGCATTACTATGAGCCATACTAGCGTTATTTTGGTTATTGTTTCTGGACACCCTTCTCGTGTATGTTATGTGTATACAAAGTTTGGGTTTGTTGTACGAAGCAAGTTTTTGTTGCGCAGAGTATTATAAAATAAAACTATGTAGATTTGTAACTTTGTAGATTCCTTGCCATACAGGAGTTAATTAACTTTAAGCCAATAATAAGCCAGTTAACCTCATTATAATGAGTTTAGAATAGTTAAACTTATTTCAGTATAATGCAAAGGTTTTATATCATTAAATGTAATCGTGTTCAATAATTGTCCCAATGGCTTACTTGTTTCCGCTGTTGCATACTGATCGCTAAAACCAGAAAATGGTTGAATGAACTAAAAGTTATGCATGCAGGGTGTTTCATTAAAAAAAAATGATTTTGATAAAATCATGTATCATACTAACTTAACGCAGTATAGCGCGCATCTCATTAGCAATTTAGAATCACGTAAGCGCGTGCTTTTTATATATAATCTGGGAAACAATTACGGTTTCAAAGAAAAATGTTCATCCATGTATAGTATGCTTAATTTGAATTGTGTGCCACTGCAAAATTGCGGGCAGCGTATAAATTTAAATATAATTTTAAAGCATGCCCATTATCAGACCTCGATATAAGAAGAGAAACCGTATTGAAAAATCTCTATTCGTAAAGGCACACGAACCATCATAGAAGACTTGCCTTGTCTAAAGTAAGCCAACGGCAGGCCATCTAAAAAATGAAATAATATGAATTAAACTTGGCAACGATATTGACAACTTTCCCGTAGAATCTGCGTTTGACATCGATGTCTTGCCAAAAACTTTAAGAGATACTCAATCGAATAAAATTTATATCGGCTGTTAAAGAAACAGCGACATTTCGCAAAATTTCAAATTATTTTTAAACACAGAAGGAAAGTATAGGGAATATTGATGAAATTTGCCATAAATCGAAGAGGGGTAACTGAGATTCGTAATAATGTAGAAAGAAGTATTCCATTTAATGTATTGTGCGCAGTGGAAACTGAACTGAACATATGCTTGTTATGTTGTGCAGCATTTATTTTCGAATATTTTTTATTTGAAAACTCTTATCTTTGTCCGTCGCCGCCGTCAGGCGATAATGCACTATTATAAAAAAAACACACCTGTACTAGCTCGGTTACATATTTGCAGCATTAAATATGTTTCTACAGTTGTATTGGCGAAGCCAGTTAGCAACGAAGTAATAATGTTTAACTAGTCGTTTCTAGTCTACATTACATCATATGCAATATATATTTTGTATTTCAGTTACTCCTTTTGGTTTTGTAGTGTTATCTTGCGTACAAGTTTGTAAGCTTCTTTTGTAACGGTTGCTTTGATGCGGTTATTTACTGGTTTCTGTTTGGATTGCTATTTCGTAATTTTCTGAACATTTAGTCTTTTATTTTCCCTCATTATTTGTTTCTCATTTAGTTAAATGTATAATGATCGTTTCATTCATTTTATTTATCTAAATTTAATCAAATGGATCGACTTACCATACTTTAACGCCTACTGTGGAATACAGGATTCCTTAGACTCCTAATTACTTGTTGGGAACCGACGCATTCTCTTCATTTTTGGAAATCGTAAAGGCACGTGGCGGTCGTTTCCTTTTCTGTTCTCTACTTTTCTTTCTTCCCTATCTGGTTTTCTTTTACCTTTGCTAATTTTGATTTGATCCACTTGGCTAATTTCCTGATTGGAACACTAACTACCTGCTATTCTACCTTGGTTGTCCACCGTGACTACCGAGGTCATCCGAGTCGTTGAAAGCCAAATAACAACGAATCGCAGTCGCATAGGCAGTAATCTACCTGCGATGGACAGCTGGACGGTACAGTGACATTGCTAAAGCAGGAGTTCATCAATTATTGAGATACCTGCATTTGTACAGGGACAGTTGAGCTCAAGTGACTCTATCAACATGCTAACTCATTCATCTTGTACTATTATTAATTTTATCCTGGATAAGGGTATTTTTGTTGCTGTGTTGGTACATATTTACTATGTTCATTTAATTTTAATTTTATACGTTATATTATTATCTACGTTCTAACCTGCCACTTTATTGCCTTTTAACTTAACCCTTCTCGGTTTTTGTAAACCATACTCGTGGACTTTGAAATCGAGTGACGCCTTTTCTCAATCTCACCGAACCACCCCATCTTCACTGCAGTTGGGTCACCATTAGCGAGTTACACACAGGAAGTCAGGCTGAACGGTGTCAAATCAAATTGAAATATATTTTTACGATGTTGTAAGGAATTGGCGTGACAACGAGTATCAAACAAAATTAACACAATGTGCTTGCGAGTATTCGACGACCATCCATCAAATTTAGAACAGAAGTTTGAAATTATAAGCTGATGGATGCTAATTGATGGTAAGCGATGAATGTTGCTCGATGCAGTGAGTCCAGTGCCATTATTTTACATGTTCTCTAATTTTGCTTGATGTTTATCGATGGTTCTTGATCTATGTGTGGGATTATAAAAGTCTGACGTGCAGCTGGTAGAAAGAGGGAATACTAATTACACTAACAACTGCAACTATTTACACGTGTACACTTTTCGTGCGAAAACTCTGCTAAATCTAGATTTGCTTCCCATTATTTTACTTTAAAGCAGACAAAGTCATTTACTAAACATCACTACATCTTCACAACGCCACGACGTGTATTGTTGCTTGCTGCACTTTTAATGGATTTGCAAAAAGGGTAGCTTATAGTATCATCGTAACGTTTATTTTAAGCAAATTTGCAACGCTAACAAGTCTAAAGTATGAGGTTAAAAGGAAGAAAAAAACACATTTCTGATCATTGTAATAAATGATGAGTGTAAGATCTGGCATAAATGGATTTGAAAGGGATGAATTGCAGCAGAATTGGTCTATTGTTCAAAACATGGAAGTACTTGGGTATGCAGTAGAAACACATTATTGATTTCTGAAACATGGACCAATTCCAGCAATTATACGTCTGTATATGTATATGCAGTGGAAATTAAAGCAAATTACCAGTGAATGCGCCAAACTGAGTGTTATTAACTTCAGGTACTAACTTCCTTGTAACTACTACAATTAAGGTGATCTGTTATAAAGCTATTATACAATATGCAGTAAACAAGATACTGCGTAATGTCTCAAACAGTATTTTCCACATATCTACTTTACCTTTACTGGCGTTTTACCTATAGAAAGGGATATAAATTATTTTATTTAACAAAAAGTATAAAAATAATACCAGTTGTTTTATCGCCAAAATTTCATTTCAAATTATTTTAGCGACATTTGCACACTTAGGTTTAAGGGATCAACAGTAGAAATTACTCTAAAACTTATACACCGTTTATGTACCTATATATTAAGGTAAATGAACACTTAACAATTCGAATTCAAATTAATTTGGGGATCTTTGTGTTCAAAAAATGAAACAGAAATTATCTGTTGATAGAATGGTGCGTTTAAACTTTTCTGGCGTAAAGTGGGTTATTTTTGAGATAAGTATATGCAAAAATAAAAGTGTTTGTCAAGTAAACATTAGATTTCATTTCTACGCAATCTTCTAATATATCTACAACAGAATTTTCATTAAAACATTGCAGGGATTCATATTGCAACAATAATTAACTTATTTTCGGAGAACAGTAGTTTTAAAACGAGATGTTGGGAAATAGCTAGAAATTACTCTGCTCTTTGCTTTCATTTTATTTTCAAAAATATCTGGAGTTCGGTAATGGTTAGACTGATAAGGTAAAGGAGTAAGATAATCACACTGGTATCATTACAATTTAACTTAATATAACGGAGTTAGGTTTTGATTGTGACGTCAGGATTTGTCCGATTTTGTAACTCACTGCAATGGAATTCTTAACTAGATTGACCTGCATTCGTACAATAAGCCGAAAGAGAACACTTGTTAAAGGAATACCATCTTCCTTTCAGAACACTTATTCCTTATTTTATTAATTAACATATAACGCAAAGAAACTACATGTTGTAAATCAACATTACTTTCTGCAAACGAAGATGGTTTTTAATCTCTATGGTAAGCAAACTAATTAAAAAGGACAGCTTTTTAAATTTAACAGAAACGTTAGATCAGTAACTTCGTGGTTTTCAGGTTCCTCCTGTATATCGCCACACATATATTTTTGCAAAACTTCATTGTAGTACTGCAACTTTCCTGCCAATTTTCACTTCAATGCTTTTCTAACACTTTCAATTTTTCATGACTAAGATTTACATGTACATGCTTAAAGCTGAACGGCGGCGATGAGAGATTAGCAAAGTAAGGATTTTCTGGACAGTTATGCATGACTAACCGCTATCTAGACGTGTCGTTATAGTTAAGCCTGCAGAAACGAGTGCCTTCGCAGTAGCGTATGGCTTGGCTACCATCAATATTAAAAATAATGTATATAATTACTTACTATTTTAGTTTGGCTGTATTGTTGATGTAGACTGATGCAAAAACTCGCTGCAGTATTGTATCATTAGCATGGCTTCCATTGATGACTAAGTCATACTCCTACGGCGATGTGTGTCTAATGATGCGATGTTCGCGAATTTAAAAAGGTCGTTCGCATTGCATTCGCACTCTTGGTTTCCACTTGAACTCTTGTCTATACGCACTATAAATTGAAAATCGGAATTCTTATTTATAACCGCGGATAATTTATCGGTTGTTAACCTTTCTACATTATCTATTAGATTTCCTAACGAGACTTTGAGATCATCTACTATATGTAGCGCTTTATATAATGAAAACTTAGTGTTCTCTAATTTTGAAATAGTATCTAAAAGAATTGAATAATTTTCGGAAATTTGCTCTGTTTGAGTATGGATTTCGAAACCAGTCGCCGACTTACTGAAATTGCTTGGGCTTCTTGCGGATTTAAATTTAAGATACAAGGTTTAATAATGTGCAAAAATTTTTCATAATATAAAACAGTTTTAAGCCACGTTCCCCACCCCATCTCGTCGATACCGGCTGTGAAGGCTGAGGAATGTCCAGAAAAATGTATAAACTCACGAATGTATTTTGGAGATTTAATAAAAACTTCTTTGGTAAAAACTATTTAATTAATTAAACTACTTTTGGATAACTGTACCAATACATTCAGCTAAACAGGTTAGATAAAGCAATTGGGGATGAGATCGTTTCAGTAACTTTCCAGCTTTAACCATGTTTGAACCCCCATCTGCAACCAGCATTACCACCTGGGTTACCGATATATTGAACTTCCCAAAGGTATTTACTATAGTTTCTATTATCGTTTCCGCATTTATCTTCTAATATTGTACTACGTAAAAGCAGAGGTACGGATGTCACATCGCTTTTTAAAGTACGCGCTAATACATTTAAAATACAATTCTTTCTTGCATCCGTTGTTTCATCTACCGTCAGTCATATTTTTTAATTCTGCCTTGATTTGATCCGTAATCGTGTTTTTTACCCGCGGTAAATTAAACTGTGAATGTTGGCAATCTCCATTCCGGAATGTATTTCCCCCAAAATTTCGTAATTTCGTTCGCTCGAGCCAAACGCATGTATATTAACAAGCATTAGGTAATTCGCCACGGTAGTAGAAGAACCATACCGGGCGCGTGGCAACTATCAGGCAACGCCTGCGACAAACGTTAAGTGTACGAGAGAAAATGCGAATTTTTCGCATTCTCGCCACGAGAAATCGATTCCCGGCCGATGTAATCGGATTTTCTCGGACCTATGGTGCGGATATCGCCACGTTTTACAAGTTTTATTGCGAATTTGAAATTGAAGCTTTTATATATAATAAATGGGGATAACTCTGCCTCATTGGTAAATAGAACAAATAACCTAAAGAGGAGCGAGCATCGATAATACAAAGAGAGTCCATCCATGCTCGAAACTGGTCCCGATGGAAAGCCCCATTGTCGGTCTGTGCTCTGGGCGGCATATGGTTTCGATTGCCTATGTTTTCATGAACATATATTTTTCCTTACGCGTCTACTCCTATATAGTATGATTCATGTCGTCCATCGTTCAACAGCTACGACATATAAATTTCAGTGAAATACAACTGACTTGTACAGGTCTTCTGGATATTTTACATACCACCCGTACGTAAAAGAATTCAAATCTAAGAACTATCATGGCCAGATGTGGCACACATAACATCAATTCACATGCAGTTCAACCGACGACCTACGACCTACGAAATGACCTACACGAATAATTCATATCGTATCATATTCGGGTACAACACATACGAGCGCATATAGCGCAAAAATTCAGTTGACTTATAGAATTCCCAGAGCAACTTTCACACAAGATCGTTCATATTGTTGGTCTTTCAAGAATCAGCACATTCAGATTCGACTCACACAAAACCAATTCACACTAGGTTCACCGATAGAAATGCCAAGAGCCCTGGAAGGTTGTTCGAGAACAACCACATTCATTTTCGACAGACATAACAACTAACGTACAGTTCTACCAGCCAAATACGGCTGACATGCAATGAGTTCTAGGAGTCGTTTACCTTACAGAAAGCAGTTCATATCGTTGATCGTCTAAGAACTACCACATCCAGATTCGGCACACGCAACGCTAATTCAAACACGATATTACCAATGAAATATGGTTGACACGCAAAGAATCCTAGGGATAATGTATCTATCACCTTCAGACTAAGCGCTCATGAACGATCTTTTAATTGGCTGAAGCGAATACGAACGATAAAAAATACTAACGAGTATAATCGTTCATGTGCACACCTCAAAACTAATACTTGTTTTAAATGAAACTCACGATTCACAATTACAGGTTAATCACATATAATTATAATTAGAAGTTTACAAATTCCATGCTTCTACGTTAGTTTTAGCATGTTTGACGTACTATGCATATACGTAGGTATGGAAGATATGTTGGGAAAACGGCTTATTATAAGCTACAATTGGTTATTGCAGAGAAGATGAAAGCGAAGGCGGTGAGTGGATACGATCATTAAATCAAAATCGAGCTCAACAAGGTGATCATAGAAATACGAGGTGATCTTCAAATGTTTTCCAATGATATTCGACTGATTGCTGACCATTATATCGTACCTAAAATTTACTAAATACCTATTCCATCAAGGCGAACGTAATATAGGACATGCTTATGGATATGTTGGACTTTTGTGACATATAGTGTTTTATAGAAAGCTTGTTCCATCAGAGATCAGAAACTGGTCAGACGTGATTTGATTGGGTCAAACAAATCTACTTTCTAGCTGATTTCACAATTAAAATTCACGACAATGAGTGAAAATCACCTGTACATTAAAATTTGCCATTTTGAATTAAAATCACACTCTGCGCATTAAAACGATGATTTTGAGTTAAAATCATACGCATATATTAAAATTTACGATTATGAATTAACATCATATTCTGTACATTAAAATTTACAAGTTTGAATTGAAATAGTACCTTATACATTAAAATTTACAAAAGTCATGCGTATTAGAATTTACTGTTAC
Organism: Oryctes borbonicus; assembly: GCA_902654985.2. Classification (NCBI taxonomy): domain Eukaryota; kingdom Metazoa; phylum Arthropoda; class Insecta; order Coleoptera; family Scarabaeidae; genus Oryctes; species Oryctes borbonicus. Next base: position 8,702,711 of record LR736863.1, on the reverse strand, counting down.
AAATTAAGATTATAACAAATTTCCGCTTGCGAAATAATATCATTAACCCTGTATATTACAACATAGTCAGACACGCTTTAACAGCACTGAACAAGTTTACAGAGCCAAACGGAGCTGAAGAGCACCGACTGCGGACGTGAAAGCTTAAAATATTTTAAGCATCTATTAGGATGTTGAAAAGCAAGGTTAGATTTTTCTTACAGATTTAATATACCTACTTTCTATTCTCCAATTCATAAAAGAAACAACACTAAAAATACTTCTATGTACTGTATCGCAGTCGAAACGTTTCTTTGGAGCCTAGACCAGTACGTGACGTCAGGCTCGTTACCTTCAAATCTCGAATGCAAGGATCATTAAAAGTACTGTATGGGCTACGCTATTTATTCTGTATTTGATATGGATCCGCATACACAAACAATATAAGATGCGAGAAAGTATGTGCGCATAGTTTGTATACACGTACGCGTTACATTATAAGCCAAGCAATTGTTATAGGTACGGTATGTAAACATCCTTCCCTTGTTAGGGAACCTAACGCATGTTATTGAAATCAAAAATAACTAAACGCATCCCAGATGCATTGAATTCGACTACAGAACCAAACGAAGCCAATCAGATGTGAGATAATTATTTTTTCATAACATTGTATACATACAAATGGACACGAAAAATGTAAAAGATGCCTTTCACTGACTTCAGGTTTCCTACACCAAAAATATCAAATCCTTTTGAGTGTTTACTTTTTGTTTAGAATATAGTCGTGAACAATGATATGAGATGATAACACCCGTACATTAACATTTTGCTAACATTTCATTGTTTGCGTACGCGTGCACATACCTTGTAATTGAAGGAAGTGTTTCTGCTATTGTGAATACGAATGCATTTAGGTACGATTTCGCAAAACTCTGTACAATACACTAACATACCAGTCGTTAGTGTTTGCTTTCCTTCTCTGCTAGGAAGCATAAGTAAACTTAACTACAATGGCAATCACAGATGGCATGCAATTCTGCCGTTGTTTATTTAATTGTTCGTTAATAGATTTTTTCCCATTTCTGCTTACTGTACAGTAATGAAGTACTTTGCGTAGTGTTTTTGCTGGTAACGCAAAATTAATATTTCTCTCCCTCTTCGTTTCTGAATAATACAATACTACAGTCGTTTTAGATCGCCCCTTTTGTGAAAAGGTTTTCTAGAAAATGCGAGGTTAGATTTCGGAATATAATAGTTTGAGTTGAAAGAAGTTAAACACGTGTAAAATATATCATCTTACCATGTCGTTGATATGGTACGTGGTATATATTGAATTAACAACTAGCTCTAATAAACATTTAAACAGAAATATTAGATTCGAAAGGTGATTGATAAAGCACATTGTTGCCTTAGAAACGCGCGGGTATAATTTTTTACTGTAATTGAATACGTAAGTAAATGTAGATCGAAAACATTAAAGGCGTTAACAATTATGCATTGTTAATGCTATTGTTGGGGCTTCTGGTGTGAAAATGCAGTTTGCTGCAATATGTGGTCTGTTAATTATATTAGAAGAAGCCTTTGTAAAGACTTAATTATTTTATAAATGCCGCTGTCAAAAGCTATAACTAATTCAACTCTAGTAACAACAGCAACTATTTTTTAAATATGTGCAAGAACGTCCCATAAACTGTCCTGCTCTGTCCAATTAGCAGACAACCAAAACTACAATTCTTTCCATGCTAGGGACAAAGTACGTACGTCTCTATGCAGCAATATTGTCTCACCTAGCTGAAGAATTTATTTCTCTTTGTGTAGAACACAATGTAAGGTTCACTTTTCCGTTCAACTAACACAACCTTTTAATATTTCTCCAGATCTTTAAAAGTTGCCTGGCCTATGATTTTGCAAGACCGGAACCAGGCTCCAGAAAGAAAAGAACCCTCAATTCCCTACAAAATTAGTCAAGGAAATATCTCAATAAAAAGAAGAAATGTAAAAACTGGTTGAACAGATAAAGTATTTTTGATGATACCGTTTTGCGTCCTGCTTAGACGAATACGTCATGGTAATAATGACCTTAAAAAGCAAAATTGTGGAAGGGGATTAATATTGAACTAGAAAGTTTTCTATATGGATAATAAAGAAGATCCGAATTTTCCTTCGACATTGTTGGAAAAGTGGAATCTTCTGTAAATTGTCTAAAATTTTCCGTTAACTTTCTCAACTCTTAACCTTGCCATTGTTCATGTAATATTTAATATTTTGCCACAGATTTATGAAATTCGTTATGAAATTTCTTTTAACCTAAGTAGTGGTATAAACAAGGAAAATTTTCTTTTCTTCATGTTGTTTCATTAAAATATGCTTATTGTAAAAAATAGTTGTATTTAGCACATTGGTTTATACAATATTTTTAAAACAACTATTCACAACAATTAATCGAATACCATCTTGCTCACAATTATATGGCCGACTTTATCGAGTACAACTATGGGGTTAATGAGATGAACAAACAAAAAGAATATTATATTATATTTTAATCATTCTATTTTACAATACGTCCTTAGAACATTTTGTCTTACGCTATTTTTTATGGGATTATCTAAACAACAGTGCGTTGGTTAACTTACCTCGACTTCTATTGATGAACCTCCATGAATTTGACCGTGGTCATAGTTCGCTCGCTGGTGAATTCAACGGTGGCCGTCCAAAATCGGTGTGATGGTAGCAAACATCGATCCCGTGTGCGAGCCGGTAAAACCAGATCGTCATGTGATATCGTGGGATTCAGGCATCCTACGCATTAGTATGACTGATACACGAATATTTGGCTGTCTGCGCGTTGGATCGCTCAACAAAGGCTCGTGTTGCTTAATCCAAAAAATACGATCATAACGTGTGAAAAACCATTTACAACATTTTTATAGGTGGTGAAGGATTCTGGATATATGCGTATAACCCTGATAAACAGAAATATTGGTCTTCCAAAATGAGCCAAACCCAATCAAGGTCGTCCTCGCTCGAATTACTTCAAAGCAAATGGTCTCCTGTTTTTCGGAAAAACTGAAATATGGCGACCGCATTGTAGAACAGCTAATTCTTCACAATCACTTATTTGCCCGAAGCCTTCAGGAAAATATGAAAAATGAACACTCGACGTCGGGTCATTCTCTATCATGATAATGCGAGCTGTCACACATCAGCGCAAACAGCTGATTTTTTGAGCACTCAAAATGGCGAATCGATGTATAGTCCTGATTTGGTCCCTATCGATTTCTTTTTGTCCTCACGTGAAGAGCAAACTGCGTGGATGCCGGGAATGTTTCGATGATGTAGGAAAGATGCACCGTATGCAAAAATGTGTCAACTATCACAGAGAATATTTTGGAAAGCGATACAAAGGTTTCCAACAGTGAAAATTTGTTTTTGTCGGTTTTTCGCAGTAGATAAAAAGCAGCCCTCGCATTAGCTGCAATATTATCCTGACATCTATAAGCCACATGCCACGAACGAATTGCATTGGTACAAAGTAAAAGTAAATACGTTAAATTTCAAACATGAACTGATTGTAGTGATAGCCGAGTATATAGTAGATTACTGAGCGACTATCCCTTCCCCCGTTCCGAATGTAGTCAATAATGGTAGGTACGGCTGTACTACCTGCTCGCGATCTATATAATATAAATCTTTGCGGCCAAAGTGAAACAATAGCTAATTTGCATTTTAAAACTTTTCGACGCTGTAAATGTGGCATATATGATACCATTGGTGGTAGATAATAAAAAGACGAGTTTCCTTTTTTTAACGCAGAATACGACGAAAGAGAAAGTTACGAAAACTGCCGTGGGCAAAGCGATAACCCCATGTGTGTGTTTACCTTGTGATGTGTGTTCTATTTATATTACGTTTTTGTTTATATTCTCTTTGCGTCAGAATACGTATACCTATATAGCTACGTGAGTGATATGAAGTTAATGTAGAACCCGATGCCCATCAAATATTTATTGATTCCAGAAATTCCATCCTTCATGGCTTATTTTTTATTCGGTGTTCTAGAATATTTCGTGCTTTGGAATAAAGCGTCGACATATTATTTTTGGATCTTTCTTCTAATTTTATGCCTGTTTTCCTTTTTGCGCAGGACTCCAGTTGGTTTTCCTTTATTGTTGTTCCAACAATCCACATTTAGGTTTCCATCTTTGACATTTCGTTTCACATAGTAGAAACTGTATGGAAAGGGTACTAAATTCGATAATTATAAAAATAATTTTCAATAATGTTTCAGGAAATTGTAAAAGAATAATTTTGTGATAAATGTAAATCAAGGGCAACTATACATAGTATATTAACTTGATATATTGGCCTATAGATTAGTTCCTTTTTCAATGGAATATCCTATAGTTTTCTGTTGGAATATCATTGCAAATATACAGATTAGTGTTCTAAGTCTTGATGTAATTATTGACAGACTCGTTACTCGTTATCTATTACCTGTAATTTTAAAAGCTTGTCATATCACTACAGCTCATGATTCGCATAATGGCGCATATGGCGGTAAACTAAACACTACGGTAAAACATTAGACTTATATACAATAGGAGGGAAGCAAGAGAATTGTGGCATTTTTGATATCTTGATTTGTACAATTTTTTGGATAAATAATGTTAAGAAGACTGTTGGTTATTAGTCATTGTTACGTAATGACACTATAAAAATATGGTACTAGAAATCCAACGTTAATGTTGTGATCAACCGCACAAATCTAGACATTTTAAGCTAAAATAAAGTATAACAATCGTAATTTTTATTTGTACCGAATTGTTTACATTTTATTTCATTCTTATCAAACTTTTATTTTGTTTAATCATTTTCGGAAACCCTGTAAATACTTGTAAACTGTAGTGTATTCATTTTGCCAAGCAATCCACCCGCAATTTGTGTAAAGGAATGTAATGAAATTGCTTTGAAGAGGGTAAGAAACATAAACGTCATGAGAAATTTGCTATATAAACCATTCAAATTTTCGTTTCAACAGTCTCGGGAAGTATAGCACCGTGTTGGTCTGTCTTCACGGTTTGACGTGGAATACTTTCCAAGTCCGTGGAGTATACTGCCGTCGGTCTGCCTTAGCGGTCCGATGTAGAATATTTCTAACCGTTATCTCGCTAGCATTTCAGCAGTTTGAATCGGGACTATCGCGTATATTGAAGTCCACATTTAACAGTACATCGTCTTACCGATCCGCGTGTAATTTCCTACCGGAAACATGTTCGAAGATACATTGTGTGACCCCGTTGAGCTTCTTGCAAATCAACTTGTAAATAAAATTATATTCTTGATTTCTCATGTTATAAATATTACGCCGTATTAGAAGTTATTTGAGTTTTCTGTTTTGTTTTAAGAAATTATTTCCATTTAATTGTCTTAGTGTCATTCTAACCTTGTGAATAAAAATTGCCTTTTTTATGTTACTAAATTCGTTTATTTTCATCCACCTGATTTGTTAAAAGATTTAACTATGACCGGTCGACGTCGATACACACAGCCCCCGACACCGATGCAAGTTATTAATTTAACTAAGACCAAGACCAAGACCTCTCCGTATCGCTGTCGGTGCTAGACACTGGCCTAGGCGGAGCCCTCTCACCGTATCGTTGTCGGTGCTAGACGCTGGCCTAGGCGGAACACCCTCCGTATAGCTGTCGGCGCTAGACGCTGGCCTAGGCGGAAACCTCTCTGTATCGCTGACGGTGCAGACATTGGCCTAGACGGAGCCCTCCCTCCGTATCGCTGACGGCGCAGGACGCTGACCTAGACGGAAGTCTTCTCCGTATCGCTGTCGGTGCTTGACACTGACCTAGGCGGAACACCCTCCGTATCGCTGTCTGTACTAGACCCTGGCCTAGACGGAGCCCTCCCCGTAAGCGTGTTATTCTTTTCTTTGCAAAGTTAAATTAAATCTTATTTAATTCACGTTAAAGACCGTAAGTTTGTTCACCGTGATTATCAATCGGTACTTTGCCGAATTTTCCGTTTATTGCTTAGATTCATAACCGATTTTTAACACATTGAATATTAAAATACTGTTTCTAATTTCTGTATCTTTTGTACGTAAAAGTGTATCCGAACTTATTTTCCGAATTTCGTTTGGTTTCATTTCTCGTTCAAGTTCCTTACTTGTTTTGTACATAAGATTGTCACCGACTTTAAAGTTTGAATTCTGTTTGATTTTATTTCTCTGAAGTTATTTGTTTATTTTCTTTTGTAAATAAAACAATTATTTTTCTTAAGTGTACTTACCTCTTTTATTTCCGATGGACCTTGGACATAATTGCTACCCAACTGTTGATTTGTTAATGAACGCACAAGCATCACGATACACTACTCACTTTAATTTAATAATCAGCAAAGTTAATTTAAAACTCCACGAGATAGTTACCATATAAGCAACATATGACAGCTAGAACATACCGTAACCTGTAAGCATATTAAGCACCGACGTCATCTATTGACGAAGGACGCAACTGCAAAGAATAAGCAAATACCGACCGCACATCGTTATCATAAACTTTGTCAAAGGTAGTAAAAAGCAAAATAAGGGATAAATTGCTTTATTTTTAGACAAATTACTAATTTGCTAAAATTAATTAACCTTAATTTTCCGTATTTTCAAAAAACCAAAATTTACCAGAGCCGATACACGAATTTCCGAGTTTGTGAGTAGGAGTAAAAACACACGCAAATTAGAGCATTACAGCATCAACGAGCAGGATGTGTAACTAGCTGCGCACACATTGCTAAGTCATTAATGCAGATATCTCGCTAGCTTTTGCTAAGAGAATAATTTAAGAATAAAGTAAAGAAACGAGTACAAGTAGTTTATTTTCATCTGTCATGCAAGTACATACTGAATTTAAAATATTAAGGAAAAATAAGTAACGTCAATTCTTAGTTAATAGTAGTAACTTTTTTCTTTAATGGTATGGTGTTTATCCAATTGGGACGCAATAACAGTACTCACACCACGGTAAAAACTCAAGATCGTTACAGAGTGGAAAAGGCTCCTGAATAATGGTCATTAACATTATATCTTCATTTCCTCAAAATTGTACGTAGTGCTTGCTACATTCTTGGGAGTTGACGAATTTTGTGATCTCGGAATTATTTTTAATAGCCGTTTAAGTTTTGGGTCACATACTAACCACATTGACATTTCTGTATCGAAAGTTTGACTTTGTAATGCGCAGCTGCAAATACTCCGAGAATGCATCTCTTTTGGAAACTTTATTTTATACCTTTGTTGTGAACAAACTCGAATATGCTTTGCCTGTTTGGTCACCGAACTACATCTCTACCTACAACTGTAGATTGAAGAGATTCAACGGAAATATCTCAAATTTTTATATCTCTCTTCTTATAAATTAAGGAATGCACACCTTCTCGTCGGGAGCAACAAAGTGCACGTTTTACATCGGCGTTGGTGCATGGTGTAAATGATTGTCCCAAATTGCTTCCTTTCCGTTGTCTCCCTTCCCATACCTCGAACAAATTTGTTATCCTTTTTCTCCCATTACTTCTATGAGCCATGTAACCGATATAGTCTACGATACTGTGCTTTTCAGTAAAAATGATTTTCGAGTTTACTTTGATATTCTAATTTCTCTTCAATTATTATTCCAATTTTTATTATTATACGTATTTTTTTAGTGTACTGTTGTCCTGTAAGTGAAAACCGTTGGACAATAAATTTTATTATTTTATGTTTGCGTGTAACGTTTTCTGTTGACTATCTTGGAATGGAGTAAATGTACCATATATACCTTTTCTCATCGCTGCAATGCTATAAAATGAATCATTTACCCTCACTCTAGTTCTAGATCAAGAGGAGCAATGAAAAATAGTGTATCATATGAGAGAGTTGGCACATATCCAATGTCTCCATTAGTTGGTTGTCCCAACTCTCCCTTGGTAGCCATTTATTTAAAAAGTACGAACTGTGACTTTAGGTTTATGAATGGAGTTGCTCATTCGACTTGTGTCTAACCTTAAAGCAATAATCTTATAATGCGTACATTAAATACATATTCATATGTATTTATTTAATACATATATATTTATCTATTTAAGTAGAATATTCGCTGGTCTTTAATAAGGATTAATAAGATACCTGCTATAGTCAAAATCAATCCAAATAATTTCGAATAATGTTATTGTAGCTTTCAAACTACCCAGTGTCACAGCTACCTTTTGTTACCAATTCAAAAGTAAACAATTTACTCCCAAGTCTCTCATGGTACCAACTCACCCTCATATTCCTTAGTTAAAACTGTAAAAATTTCTCTATGTAACTGCATCACCTATAACAGTTTGAAATGCATGCATATAGGGTAACATTATGGCAAGATTTTACAAGGAAAGTGTGTGAGTGATTTTAAAAATAATACACTTGACTTAGCAACAGATTTGATTCCTCCTCCCAATGCATTATTGATTGTAAATATGTATATTGGTTTCTTCGGCTAAATTTCGATTCATCCACGCTGTCCTCTATAGTTTCCTGGGAGAGAGCATATTCGCCAAATACTTCTCTTTTTGTGATGTCCTAGCTATATCAACGCCTTTTCTGGCGTCAGCCAGGAATTGTTCAACCAAGAATTGCGAGCCGCCGAAACAGGCACGTTTTCTGCATCAGAACTGTTGTATGCAGTTTTCGTCACCAGTCAGGTCCATATCTTGTCTGCAGCACATCTTCTTGTCGTTTACAAAAGTCCAATGTTTTCGGCACTAACGAATTGCATCCTCACCTTTTGCCCAATCGTTTTAAGAGAATTGTGAATACGATAGATAATTTGTTTTTGAGTATTAAGCAGTAATTGGTAAATCTGGTGCAACTATGCAGCAAAGCACCTTTCATATACAGAGGAAAAAATAGTGATACAAAGGAATTGTTTTTAATGTGAATAAATAAAACAGTTCCAAAGCGTATAATTAAACATATTTTACATTTAAAATGAAACTACTACTGTTTCAATTTTGATAAATGGAGATCGTCGGCAGCATTAGTTTACATGTCTTCAAAGTTTGAATGTTTCCCAATTATTACTAGTGACTATTACATGATATTGGATATCGGTTGTTCTATTCATACCGTAAATCGCATTTACCTCTCTCGTCTAGACACCACGCAAATACATGAGGAATATTTATCACAAGAAGCAAGATCAATACCTCATATTCAAAGCGGGCACTATTCCCTCCACATTTTCTAAATTTATTGCGGTAAGAAACGTATGTATAAATGTATATACGTAGTTGTAGCAATAACAATAGGTGTAAAAAAACAAAAAAGTTCCCTGTATCTGGACGCGCGAAATTGGATTTGGAGTCAGGCTATGCAAGGTACACATACCGATAGCCAGTGGCGATTTAAAACCAATCTATATGATAACAACGTTTTTCTTAATATTCAGATATGTGGGATAGCAAGAGTCTGTGCCAGCTTATTTGTTTTAAAGTAGAAGTTCTTTTCCATTGGATAATGTAATTTTTTTATGGACAAAATTGGGATGTAACATTTTGAGCGAAGTAAGTAACTACAAACTTGAAAACTCATGATGTTTTTCATGACGTTAGCAACAATAATGACAACCCAGAACAACAGATAATTTAGGGTATGTTTAGTTTTATATTTGTGTGTTGGTAATTTTATGTTTATGTGCTGTTTGTATTTCTCAATATACCAAGTTCGTAACGATGATGGGTTAGCACTGTAACTAAAATAAGCCCCACCACAAAAACCCAAAAAATACTGTTATGAGGCTGTTTTTAAAATGAATGAAATTCAAAATTTTGGGTTTTTTTGGGCTCGATTGTGATTGTTTTTGCGAATAGAAAGATGATTAAGGAGTAAATTGAACAATTTTCTAATGTGCAAGTTACTATTTTAGTTTTTAAATGAAGTCCAATTTGTCTAATCCTTCCTGCAGTTCTATGAGTGGCAAGAGAAATGTAAATAATAAATAAAATTTTATAATATCTAATAATGGGAAAAACCACCTCTTTTTTGAATGCATTCAGTAACCCGATTAGGTATTGAATTAATAAAGGTAGATATTGTTTTTTGGAGCGCTTTCTACCAAGCTATATTGTCTTGGTGCCATAACTCGTCTCGGTTGGTAGCGCGAACAGAACTTCGCAGGAGCCGACGTCCGATGATATTCCATATGTGCTCCCATTGGCCAGATATCTGGAAATCTCGCAGGTCACCGAAACAAGAAATGCTTAGTTAATCTAGCTGTATTGACTCCGAACATTATCTTGTTGGAATATTCCGCTCGCAATGGTCCGCAAATAGGGTAATGCAATGGGCCAAGACATCCTGCATGTAACTGTTGTTGTGCAACTGTTTTGGTGCTACGAATTAGTACTAATACTGATTTGGAAACGGAAGTGATAGCGCCCCAAACCACTACAAGGATTGTAGGCGCTGTGTGCCTTGGAGAAATGCAGCTTTCTTTGACCTTTTCTTCGAAGTACCCTAATCCTACAGTCACGATGCCGTAAAGAAAGTCGAAATTCATCACTAAACACTATGGAATTCCATTCATCCCGCCGCTGCGGCGCATTTTTCATTGCAGTCATTGTATTATGCTTAATTGTTTACGACGAAGATCCCATAATAATATTTAATTTTAAAGTTTTTCTCCAGAAATTTTTGAAAAATTGTCGTTGTTGAAACGTTTATCTAATTTTTCTCTTGATTATTTTTGTAATCTCTATCTATAGATTACTATATCGATTAAGTCAAGTGACACCCTTGATGTAAAGCCTTTTAAAATGCCGTGTGATTCCATAGCGACAGTGTGAATGCGTTCTCCAACAGTCTTGTTAGGTAGATCGAAATTATGTATATTGATTACTATAAGAATAATTTTAAATTTGATTGTTGCAGACGAATGACCGTACGCTTGTCTGAATTTGAAATGATTGAGACATTTTCATATAATTCATGTGTATTTTTTTTCCGAAACCTACATATATACTACGTGTGTAAGAGAAAGATGAGAACAAGATCGAGGGGAAATTGGAGAGAAGAGGTCATTAACACTGCTGCGCCTCGGAATTAAAAGGAGCCAAAAACGTAAATAGGTCAACTTTCCAACCCAGATAAGCATTATCATTACAATATATAGCCTCTTAGGAATCGCAGACTGCACAAAACACATACAAATTGTAACTAATTATTAGTTGCAATTATACGAGAGGCGGTGTTATTATTTATGAATGTCCAGAAAAGAAAACGTACAGGGAGCATATTTAATACCAGTTTAATTACAGAATAGAATACGTGAAATTATACCACTTTGTAGCCAGGAATAGTTCTCACCTGGGTTAGTTACTACAACTTCGTGGTTGATGTAGGAGCGCCTCGTTCGTGTAATGACTATGTTGTGTTCTCATCAAGTATACATGGCTGCAAATTCATTATCGACTACCTGGTACTTGTTACCACGAACCGTGTTGAGACGGTTAATGATTTCTTTAAAAATTTAGCTTAGGTTTAGGTAATTTTAAATATTTCGAAGGTGGTTATAAAATCGGAAAGAAATCTCTCTTAACGTTTGATGATTGTCAACATTTTATCCTTAACTTGGGCTTTTAATTGAATTCCCAAAATATACGGTTTTCGTAGACAACTAAATGTTGAGACGGAGGAAAAATTTTAACAAATAATTATGGAAAACAAAATTAGACATTTGCCTATCACCTTTGTTGGTAATCTGTTGTTAATCTCTAAGCGAATCAAATTATGTCCGGCGTTGTGGAAGAGGCTCATTAAAAGAATTTAATTAAGAATGACGAAGCCTTTAGTGGAAAATGTCGTTAAGCTCTACAAACAACGAACCATCGAAACTAAAGAAAAAAGTGCTGGTAAACCTAGAATTAACGGAATCAACATAAAATAGGCCTGATGGTTTTAATGTGTTCCAAGAGTATTGCTAAAAATATATGCACACAACTAAACTCGTGTTCTACAAGGGGTTTCCCTCTCCCTGTTGCGCGAGTGTTGGAACGTAAAGTTATCTTCCAGGGACAACGGTTAAATAACTTCTTCTTTAATGTAAAGTTTCCCTACAAATGTAAAGAATAAATTCAGTCATATCTCAGTCGTAATATCCTGAATTAAATATCACCGCTTAAGAGGTTTCCTGTCCGTTAGGAGTCAACAGCCAAGGTCTGTGATGTTAACGATCTAAAATCATAGGGTCAGTCTTTAAGCTTGCCATTATGCTATTTTAAAATAAGAATATTAGATAGAAATTTATTTTCAAATTGCAATTCCAAAGGTATCCTAATCAGCCGTGATTAAACAATCACTATCGCAAAAAACTAGAAACGGGAGGACGCTAACAAATATCTCGATTTAGTACAAATACACGCCCAGATAACTCGTATTTGGCTAATAAGGAACCATCCCGAACCTGGAAATTCAAAAAATAATGAAACTTTGTAAACATATAGATCACATATAAGTATGTACTACGAATTTTCTTTCTATAAAAAAAACATTCTGAGAGGATGAAATGAACTTGGGAATTTTCCGCGCATAACTCGCTAACGGTAAGAGGTAGAAAAAAATTATTTGCTTAACTCAGTTTTATTAAGCAGACGAAAGCAACGAAAGTTAAATATATCAACATCTTTACGTATATTTTTCGACAGGTAAACGTGTTTGGGATTAATAATAGGTACTAATATAAAAATGTTGTAATGTTATATATTTAAACATGCAGTGAATTATTCTGCATGGCGATGCAACTCCTCAAAGGAATGTTGAAAATACAGCAATTTGTTACACCTTGCACATCGTATAATGGCAAGGCTGCCATATACGGAACAACGAGAAGGATGCACATCTTGTTGTGTGAAAGCAAAAGTTACTGGATTTTCAAATTCATTCGGCCTCTGGTCAACGTATTCGCTTCTATACCAAGCGTAAGTGATATTTTGGCGCCGAAGACTAATTATGAATAAAAAATAGTAATTTGATAATGTTATTGCCTTCATGTAATTCAACAACATAACTACACATTAGTACAAGGTCAGAAAATTTTCTATATGCGAAAACCATATATCAAGACGTTGTTGTTTTCTTTAATATCGCTAATATATTTACATGTTTGTTGGATAGTATACTGTTTTTTTAATGTAGCAGGATAGTGGCCAATCCAAGGGTCCAAGAACAAAATACTTTGAACTCCCACATTTGGCAAATACACATTGTTGAAATAGTTCTTTTGTTAATTTTGCTTTTTCAGGAGAATGAATAGAGGTTTCAGTAGTTTGCTGAAAGCTGGTATTGTGAGGAGTATAGTATAACTATGTGTAGTTGCAGATATAGTCTGCGCAAACTTTTTTTGTTCCTTGCACAGCTGAGATGCGGCCGGACTGCAGCTCTAGATTAAAACCACGGTATTGAATGTACTATCTACACCCACCTGTTCTATATGATCTTTTATACTATTAACGAAAGTTGGAGTGGGAGTCTATACCACATGATCGCATAATAAATTTATTTATTTTTCATTAAACTATTTTATAAGCTCTGTGAAAACTCTAAACCCAATGTTGTGATGCTTTAAAATTCTCTAAACCAATCTCTGTGTTAGCTTGTAATGCCCATTGCTGGATATCCAAATCATGAATAGCACTATCTGAATCAATACTGTCTATAAATTCATTATATACAAATTGAGAAATTCTTTTCTCGTCGCGTACCGCCTTTGTTTATTACTTCTTCCCACATAGAAAAAGTAAAATTAATAATATTATAGAATAATACAAGTAGGAACAAGTCGTTTGTATTGTAAACCTACAATTCCTCCTTTTTCTGCTATATATTCTTCTTCTTCAGCTTCTATTGCTCCTAATGCTTCTGCCCGTATGAGCATATATACTTCATCTACAAATTCTAGAGGTTGCGAACATTCTAGGTTCGTATCAGTTTCTAGTGAAAATTATGTTTCTCTTTGAGCATCAAAGAAGAAGGATATATTTTATTATGTCGTGCAACTCGATTTCGTTGGTATTTGTAGGGTTCCCGTTATTATTATTGGCAACTTTGAAGGTTACCTAATCTACTAATCACATTTATAATAAAAACGTAGGCTTCCAAGGCTAGAGTCAGTTGAAACTAAACGTGTTCCGGGTTTGAACCGTGTCATGTCGTTGGTTAAAATAAAAACTCAACGTTTCGCCCACAATCGTATGGGGCTTATTCAGAAGGGTGATGGTAACAGTTAGCACGGTAACTCAACGTGTGAACCACGCCAGAGGCGAAACCGGCGGTGGGTGGGGCCTGTCGCTGATATCATCTCCGCCCAACCGAGACCGTCACACCCAACCAATCAGCGACAGGTCCCACCCACCGCCGGCATAAAAGCATGATGCTCCCCGCGTTCTTCGCAGTTGGTTTTCGCCTCTGTCATGGTTCACATGCTGAGTTATCGTGATCAACTGCCTACCGCTCAATTAGTTTCGCCCCTGGCGTGGTTCACACGTTGAGTTACCGTGCTAACTGTTACCATCACCCTCCTGAACAAGCCCCATACGATGGGCGAAACGTCGAGTTTTTATTTTAACCAATGACATGACACGGTTGAAACCCGGAACACGTTTAGTTTCCACATTTATAATGTTTATGGTAACCTTTTTCAACACTACAGGCCTGCTACACAACCGACCAGTATTTATTGTTAATCTCAAACGTGATGAACTGTATATGTACTACTTCCTTATCTAATTCGCTTTATCTCTTTTACAAAAACATATTTAGTGTTTACTCGTCGAAAGTTGCTTCCTTCAACAAGCTATATATCTTTCTGGCAACAAACAATCTAATTAATGGAACCGATGCAGTGAATGCAATTAAAAACAAATTTTACATTACTACAAAACAGGTTGCAGGTTCTTTAAACTCCCCACTTCAACTAAAAAAATGTACGTGAAAATGTTGTTTTATTCAAATTTTTTTCTTGGTTGCTTGATAATAACTTTTTCTCTACCCACTGACGAAGCGACTTATATGCATAGGCGGAATGGAAAACGTCCAATTTTCAAAAATTCATTTCACCCACCCAGAGTATTTTGCACAAAAAAATGCATGGTGCATACATATATGTGATCTACATATTAATATAGATATAATGTTTAAATTTCCGGGTTTGGGATCGTCCTTTGTTCAGGGCTTAAATCATCTTTCAAGTCTATCAATTTAAGAGTACGCAGGTCTCGTGTACGTAACGCGTAAACTTTAAAGCTTATTCTAAACATCACAATTCCAAACCAGCTTTCTCTTTTCACATTTAATACTAATAAAACTTTATTATTTATAATAAATATTTTTAATTTTAATCTGCCGAAAAGGTATCTGGGGAACATTCCCGAACCTTACAATCAAAAAAAAAAATAGTTAATTTAGGAAAATCAAAGTTTCTCTCGTTTAAAACATTACAATGTATTACATAAGTCACGTAATTAGTAATCAAAGAAAAACTTCTGTTACCGATTAATTTGGGCAAAGTCAAAAGCAAATTTAACGATTCGAAGAAAATTGTTTTCAGTAACGAGTTTAGCTTTAATATTTGTGTAGGAATAATTGGAAACATTATGCATCATCAAATAAATTGTATTTCACTCTTTTGGGTATATGAACCAAAACCGAATGAAATGCTTGTCTGCCTTCAGGCAACGACCATACGGAAACTGGCAAAATGTTTCTGGCCTATTTGTTAAAGGCTGCAGTAAGTTATTGCACTATTTACTTGAATATCCATTGACAACTTATCTAAACTTTATTCGTATGGGGACAAGACAAAGGATCGGCTTTCTTAGTGCTTACTTATGCCTTTTCTGTTTGTTATAAACCAGATTTTAATTTAAATGCGTATTTAGGGAAATATTCGTGTACCTGAACAGGGGTTATTGGCAATACAAAATATTAAAAATGTTCAAAAAGTTCCCTTACAAAAAAAAACGAAAAGCCAGTATTTAAAAAACAACTTGCTATAAAATCCGCGCCATTTTTTAGAGAAAGTAAGTTGCCTGGAAAATGCGATTTTAGTATGAATGTTTCACCAGGAGTGTAATAAATTACCGGATTATATGCACTTACCTTGGATAAATGTAAGTAGTTTAAGTTAGAGTTGAAAACTAAGTGGTGACAATTCTATCGTACTATTTCGAATCCACACATAAGCTTCCAATACGCATCAAAGTGTGCAAGTAAAAAATCGCTGCCATGAGTGAGAGCGAATTTAAGGAGAAGTCGACGTTGACAGGCTGTCCCGGGCTAACAAAGACAATTACGTTGACGGAAAGCTCTCAGAGGCTATATTTGGCACTGTTGATAGATGGGGTGTGTTCATGTATATGAAGAACAATTTTTCACAAAACTTCACGTCGCATCGTGCTGTAGATGTTTACGCAGAAACACATATTGATCGACAAAACGTACATAAAGGTGTAATTATTATTTGATTCATGTAGTTTTCGATAATGTATGACATACGTGTATATACAAAGCCAACCAAAATAAAAAACGGAGCCATTAATGTAAAAAAAGAATTTTCTACAACAATCAGTATGAAAGATGAAAATTACCTTAGAACGGGAATTTGAACAACAAACAATGCAAACCTGACAGTAATGTATTCAGCAGCGCATTCCTAGTATCTGTATGAACACCAAGGCCATGCGCATTATATCCACTAACCCAAGCATTACCATTATTGTGTTTCCCAACATTCATAAATTGTAATTGTGTAAATAGTATAAAGCTAACATCACAGAGTATCTTTTAACAAATATCCACGTATACACAAGGCTAATGGGTAAATAGACAAGCAGGCAGCAACTTTGTTATTTTAAACGGAATATCATGTATATTATTACCTTTCTGGTTTCTCCATCTAAAAAATATGGTGAAACGAAAGAACCAGCGCAAAGTACACCTTCAAACACAAATCTTCACTGAATGTTGCCTAATTCGCCAATCATCACTGGCGTTAAATTTGTATTTCTACTTCCTGCTTTGTTTGTTATATTCTGTTATTTAATAAAAAGAGGCATAAAGTTATACTTATTAATGTATTTGACATGAAGACTAAAGTTTTGCTGCAGCTCTACCCTGCATGGTCTCCAGTAATTTCCTGGTTTCATACATTTGATACAAATTAGCGCAAAAATTTGTATCTAATAGTTATCTTAGGAAAATTGGTGTTTGTACACGGATTGTATTAGTTTACTATTATCCTTAACCTCTAGCTTTTTGTATCCATGTAGTATATTTAACGTATAGGTGTCCTTTCTCTTGGCAACTATCCTTAGTGCTACTTTAGGGCAACCAAAAATAATGCTAATATAGCTCCTCATGGCGTTGATGGTATCATTCACGGCAAAAGCAATGTGAGAAAAGAGAAAACATTAGCCAAAGGATATATTTCTACCTACTAAAACATCCTTCTCTGTACTGAGCAAGTTGGGTCCAGAAGAAATGCACGATGTTTCAATAAAATCTCGAAACAACTTAGTTACACACACATACTTAATATAGCATTAATAATGACCTTTTTACTTTTATTTTCAGCAGTTTTCAGATTAAATGTTTGCCAATCCAAAAAACTTTTACTCCACTCTAATGTTTCGCTGCCCTCTATCTAACGTGTATGTTGGTGCTCTTTATCACCAACATACACGTTGTTTCCTTCCTGCCAATGGCGTGGGTTGATTGCTCAAGATTTGCAATCGTGTCTGGTTCGTTTCAAAGCCTATGAACGCATTTATTTCATCATCTGCTATACTTCCTACTCACTACTTCTTGGCATTTGCAATACAAGAAAAATTGTTTCAACATGCGGGATTTCACAAACCCTAATCGACTTTGTAACGCTGCATCTGAAATGCATTGAAGTTTGCACCGACTAATTGCTAGTAGGGTGGCGTCTAGCGTGACGAAAGATAGTAATTATCCAAAAATAATTAGAGCACTTTTCAAAAAGTCACAAGTGATTAAAGTGAGCTGCGGTTTACCGAACCCCACATGTCGGATACCGGTTTAATGAAAACGATTGCAAAATTGAAAGTAGAATCCAAAGCGGATGGCAAAACCCGCATTTCCATTTGAAATAACAAAGTTTTCCGCAATTTCCGGTATAATATTGATGAAAATATTTTACTTAAATAGATCATAGTCAACTATGCTTAACTTCAAGTTTTAGAATTAAATTACCGTACCCATAAACTTTTAATGTAAAGCAGCCAGTTCATCTACATAAACATATGTACATATGTAGTTTTCTGCATCACATAAATGCATACGAGGGATACCTCTTAAATTTTTAGAAAAACAATGAATGATTTTTTTTTGCGTGAGCCGTTTTATTGCTTTTCAAAATATTCGCCATTAAAATCTACATAATTTTCGAAAAAATTTTTCCTCCTTGATGTTAACTCATTCTTTGCACGCGAGAACAGAAAGAAGTCGTTAAGCGATAAATCAGGTGAATACGGACAATGAGACATTAATTTGAAGTTTTTTTCCTTCAAATAATCAATTGTTTAACGTGCTGTATGAGAGCTGGCATTATCATGATGAAGGATACTGCGACGTCGTCGGTTGTCTTTACTATGGTAATTTTATCGATAACTTCTGGCAAGTAAATTGTTGCTTGCCACATTAAATGTTCCTCGATTCCCCAAAACAATACTCGCGACATGTGTTAATGGACATTCAAAAGGTACCTTGCGATAGTTACTAAGTTACAATGTAAGTATAGTTGTTGATTGACAGTTTATCCCTAAATGGGTCCAGACAAACAGAAACAAATAAAAGTGTTGATAGAAGTAAACGGACTTGTATTCTACGAAATAAGTCAGAACTATTATCGAAATGATGCTCTTCGGAAAAACAATTACTATACATGCAGCTCCGAGCTCAAGTTGTACCAATTCGACAGGCACTCAAGGATTACATTTCTGGTGCAAAAACCAAATCAAATGAAGACATAAAGGTGCTACAAAAGGCGAAAAAGATCTGAATGCAAAATTAGAACTTGTTTTTTTTTTTAATAAAAATAAAAGAAATAAAAGAATTATGAAATTGTGCCACATCCAAAGATAATTGGAATATATTAGGCAACAGCTTTCAAGCAAGGGGCCTGTCAGGAAGATGCCCCTTTAAAGAATTTATAAAAAGTGAAGAAATTTAAATTAACATTTAAACAAATTTGCTGGTACTGTAGATAGGCTATCGGAAATGCATATAAGGGCATATCATGATTTATTAAGCATCCCGACGTTATATTAATAATCTACTTCTTTTGAAAGCTTCCAAATTGCCATACCTAAACCTGATACTTTAAAAATCAAAATATTGGAAGAAACTGAAGCTCCTTCAAAGCGCAATAATCTTATAACGGAGGATGCTTTTTCATTTTAAAAACAAAAAGAGTAGTTTCCACAGAAAGCGGAACTGCCAAAATACATATTCAAGTAAACGCGATGATTTAAAGTCATAAATATGGACACTCCACAAAAGATTATAGAAATGCAGATCGGTTAAAATTGAACAGATCTGCTTATTAAGTATAAGAACTGAAAATAATAATCTGTGGTATTTAAGTAGTGGATGCATGTTACATTCATGATAGTTGTTTAAAATTAGCATTGCAAAATCAAATCGTATCTATCGGAGGTACAGGGCTCGTAGAAGAAAACAAGGAAATCTCATATTTATGGTCAGATCCAGTGCCATAAAAAGGTAGGCCATCTAAATGAAATGAATATAAGAAAGGCCTTAAAAATGCATAAAAAACATTGTAAAATTTATTTTTTTATACACAAAAATGACGTTTTAAAAATATTTAAAGACTGCAAAAATTGGCTTGAAAATCATATAAGCAAGAGAATAAAATTTTTGCAGTAAGAGGTCAGAATACTGCAACAACGAATTTGATCAATATTTGGAGAAACATGATATACTGGAAGTGGCAGAAAACTTCCTATGTTGCTCAACAAAATATCTTCCAGTAGACTTAAATTTGCCTCTAAATTTTTGGGCGGAAGCAATTATCACTGCTAATTATTTATTAAAGAGATGCCCATCACTACCATTGTATGGAAAAACATCCTCTGAATTATAGGTTGGTCATGTGTCGTCTGCTCGCCATTTGCATGTAAATTAGATTTAAACAAGAAGTTAAACTCTGATCGGGCCTTAAACAAGAAAAAGGCGCGATCAGTAGTCCGCGGCTTTGCACAACGGTCGGATTTAGAATTTCTCGAAAATTTTGCACGCGTCGTCAAATTGCGTTTCGTGTGAATGTTGTTAGCAAATGTGGTACAAAAAATCTAGAATTAAATCATCTAGATGTTAAAACCTCCTTCTTGAATTGGGAAATTCAAGAACGTTTTTTATGGAAAAACCAGAAAGCCTAGAATATTATCTCCAAGGAATACTAATAGAAAGAAGTGGTAAAGATATACATCGGAGCAAGGAAAATATTAGAAGTAAGAGCAAATTTAACGAAAAAGATTCAACGTTTAAATAAAGTTATATATGGACCAAAACAAGCTGGTCAACAATGATTTATGAAACTTGATACCGAGTTAAAGGATCTCGAATTTCAACCCACAACAGGAGACCCCTGTGTATATACTTACATAAGACAAAAAGAAAGAATTGATGTTTGTAAAAACAATTTAATTACTGCATCCAAGAACAACGAAACATTAGAAAATCTAAAATTTGAATTTATGAATTGCTTGATATGCACAAGTTTAAAGTCTTGTCTTGGCCATGAATTTACCAAACAAAATAGGATGGTAAGTATAATATATTGATGAATCGCTGATATTGATGTCCGAATACACAAGAGCGTAACAAAACCCAAATGGAACCTGGTTTAAAGTTAGAAAAAAATTGTTGAAGAACAGCAAAATATACTATATCAAAATCTAATTGGATCATTAATGCATAGACATAGCATCCGCAGTAAGTTACTTGAGTCAGTTCGATGCATATTATGATACAAGACATAGGACAGCGGCAAAATGTGTATTATGCTATCTTTGTAGCATTAAAAATGTGAGGATATTTTTCAAGAAAACTGAAATACCAATAATAAGATTTGCCCACGTTGATTGGGCCGGATACGTTTTGGAGAGGCCCTCATATAACGGTCCAAGACAGCAGAGGCTCTTACGTCGTTAACGAATGTTGAAAGGTTCGTTCATGTAAAACTTTTTGGAATTAGAATGGTTATTGTAAGTATTGTAGCTATTGAAAGCTATTGTAAGTAACGAGATATTTATCTTTAACGATAATCAAGCTGCTCAAAACTTGATTGTCAATCCAGTAGTGAGTTCCAAATCAAAGCACATTGCAATTAAAAAACACCTTATACGTCAATAAAAAAATTGAAGTTATCTATCAAAGAAGTGAAGATATATTGAAGTCTGTCTATGGAAATCGTCTTGAGGTTGAAGGAAGGAAGGGAAGAATGTTCATGAGGGAGGGTGTTTTAACGTGATAGTAGACACTTACCTTGCGATAGTTACTGAGTTTCTTTGTTTAATAGTCAGTAAATATAATTGTTGATTGACAATTTATGATTATGTAAAACTTTTAATCACGATATGTTCTCTTCTTGAGGCGCAAAAATAACGCCTTTTTTCCCGCTGAATGGCACTAACCAGCGAAACGCACCAAATCGTCTTACACTAGTGATAAAAACCGATAGTTGAAATTTGAAATGTAGGGAATCGCCATAGCATTGCGCAGATAATACAAGTATAGTAACTACTAGGCATACTTCAAACGCATATATCTAATTTATACTTATGTTGATTGTGATATGTTATATTTGCTGCAGTTCAGGGATTTGGGCGGTTTACCTACATCTAACCTATTTAACGACTACTTTTCTTACTAGCACCGCGGAGTGTTTACGTTCTTCCAGACGCTTGAGTCTGAAGCGCAACAGTGCACTCAGGTAATTGAATTTTGCAAACATACGAAAGTTATTCATGTTATATATGTGTGTGACTGCATGCATTGTCAGTGACAGTTAAAACCAAATCACATGGATATTCCTTACGCTCTACCGCCCATCAGTTATGAATCAAATAACTCTTACTCTTAAACGTTTTTTGTACAATATATATATATATACATGGATTACAATAAAACAATTAGTATGAATGATTTTTGACAAATGTGAATATTAGTGTAGTGCATGTACATAATGTGAGTATATGTGTAATGGTATGTTAATATATAAATGAGTAATATTATAAAATATATAAAAAATCAATATGAAACAATTACACCTAAACTACTGACCGTTTTACCCTGATCTATGTATCTATTCTTACATTTCTTAAATTAAAAAAACAAATTAAAAATTTTCACATTAGTTATACACAAAAAACTTTTGTCTTCAATATCTTTTCAGAATTTGCCTAAAGAAGGTTATGTAGTATTGACTGAAATAATAACTAAATAATTTAAAAGATTATGAAGTACTCATTTTACATTTACTACATATTATTACATCAACCTAATTATGAAGCACATTACCAACTTTAAATTATCCTGCGGGTTTCACTTTAATGCCTTCATTACCAACAGATGAAGGAAAACTTTACCGTTATGTTACACTTCTACCTGCGTAGTAGTTATTAATTATCGATGCATTTTCTTTAAAAATATGTAGATGTCAAAAGAAAACGGTCTGGCGTTAAGTGTTTATTAACTCTGCTGGTAAGCAATAATCTTCTTGCTTCGTGAGCAGACTACTTTTGTTGAATATCGTCCGTTTGACAACACGCAAACAGTTGAATGTTGCTTAGTTTCCGGCTCGTAGAACGATATCCAAGTTTCGTCGCCTGTTACTATGTTGTATACAGTTCTTGTAGTTCCTCTAGCGAATTCTTTGAACGTTTTCATATAATACTAATTGGTTCAAATCATATGAAATCCATTGGGAGCTTTCTGAAACAGCAACCAATTTTGGTCGCCATTCGGACGAAATTTATTACTGATGGAAGCACGACCGTTACGAAGCTCTGCAAAGCAGTTGTAAAAGTCTTTTCTAATGACGTTTCATTTCCGGAGATTGAGCTAAGCGGTTTGGGTTATTGTTGTAGTGAAAGTGATTTACTAAATCGTAAAAATCATGCAACGGAAACCTTTGCCTAAAATTTCAATTTTTTCACAAAATTGATTTTCTAAACGCTCATTGTAAACAAACTACTAATATTTAAATAATGATAGCAAGGACTGTGGCGTAGTATGGTAAAATGAGTAATGAGTAATATAATAATTATTATATTATTATATTACTATATAATAAATTAAACTTGTGTGGTTGCCGATACTTATGTGTTGTTTGCTAATATTTACTCATTTTACAAAAGAAAAAACTTTCATTTAATTATTTGTTTATTACTATTTTATTTAATTTATTATATATGTATATTTATAATTTGCACCGCAACCCAACAATAAAATATTAAACAAATAAATTTTAAATAGCAATCCCTATTCCTGACCGTATCCAGATATTCCATTCCAGAAGACACAGCTGTAACAACTTTTTCTTCTTTCATTTAAATCGATGGATGACGATGGATGACATCAACAACATCGTTAACCTAAAATGATTGTCTGAAAAACTGATACAGCTTAAAGAAATAATAAGCAACTGTAGAAGGTTATCAGAGCCGGCTGAGGCGCTTGACAGATTTAATAAGCAGTATGTTAATCTTCTGCATTGGAACTGCGACGGCATTTTTGCACAGGTGAAGGAACTAATCGCGGCCGTGCAGCAGTGGGTCGTCCACCTAGTCCTACTGAATGAACTCAGAACCTCTGCCAGATACATATTAAAAATTAGAGGTTACGCCACAGAACATGTCCGAAGAAACGGCGTCGACGATGGTGTAGCGATTCTAATTAGGGAGGACGTGCCGTGTAGATGAGTACACTTGTCAGGCGCTGCTCTTATCACTTCGGAAGTGGTGGCAACCCAGCTTGCCAACAATACGATTATTGTCGCCTTTTATAACAGCTCGGAGAGGGTGCTACGCCTGGACGAATTGGACGAGCTTCCGCTTAGGAAGAAAGGTCGTCCTGGCGGCGGACTTTAACGCGACGCTTGTTTCGTGGGGCTGCCACCGCAATAATGGCCGCGGGGGTGCGCTAGGTAGTTTGATCGATCAAAGCAACGTAATCCTGCACGATCCGGGTAGGCATACGCATTTTTCCCATAATTTTTTAAAGAACGTAGAGTGAGTACGGACGACAGGCTGCGGGTCAGCCAGCTTACTGCGGACATCCGTCGGCAGATTCGACAGCACAGGAACCAGACGTACAACCAATGGCTCAAAAACATAAAGCCGCGGGACGGCACGCTTTGGCACCTGAATAAACATCTCAGGATACAGCGGAGTCGCATCAATGCGATAGAAAACCCGAATGGAAGCGTTGCGTTACAGGATCAGGATATTACGGCGAGCATTGCTGATGCTTTCCAAGAATACTACGTCACTCCTGACACCAACCTCAGATGAAAGAGCTGGTAGCTAGTTTCCTCATCCAGTTCTTCTCGCCCGTATATTACCACCCTAAGAAAATATGTCAATACATATCTCAATCCTCTTCGTTAAAAGCTCCTGACAATGACAGTATTCAGAACCACATTTTGAAGCACGTCTCCCGTAAAATAATTGCTCAATTTACATATATCTTCAACGCAGTGATAAAATTGCAACACTTTCCCACCACATGGAAAACAACTACCGTTATTCCCGTTCAGAAACCTGGAAAAGACCCGATTAAACCTGCTAGCTATCGCCCCATTTCGTTCTTATCCGCAATATCCCAGATCCTCTGGATCGGCTCAATGATCACATCCGTGAAAACAACCTGCTTTCCCCGGACCAGCTTGGCTTCCAATCTGACCACTCCACCAACTATCAGGTCACCGAGGTGGTTACGAATACGATTTCTACGTTTAACCGACGCCAGCACACGGCTCTTATGTTGGTGGACTTGGAAAAGGCCTTCAACAGGATTTAGACTGACGGCCTACTGTACAAGCTAATAACCTTAAACTTCCCGCCGCCACTTGTTAGAATACTGCCCAGTTACCTGACGAACAGAAACTTCTCAGTCTAAATAAATCAGCACCCCTCAAGACTGGTTCCGGTAGCAGCTGGCGTTCCGTCCTTGGTCCCTTCAGTCCTTGGATCAGTATTATTCAATCTCTACACCTCGGATATATCGAAGTTCCCCAACAACATGATTGCAATCTAAGCCGATGATGTCGTACTGTACGCACACTCCTTCTCCCAAATAACCGCCCTCCAAAGACTACTAAATGAAATCCCGTATTATGAAAATTACTTCTTCACCTAGAAGTTGACAGCAAATCCCTCCAAATCCATAGTAACAGTCTTTATACGACGCACCAATCTAGCGCATATCCCGCTATTCCCTGTTCTTTAACACGTCACTCATATCTGCAAACCCGATAAAATACCTAGGTGTAAAACTCGACAAGAGACTGACCTTTAGAGACAGCATAAACAACAATGTTGCCAAAGCCAATGCTGCTCTTCACAAATTATTATTCGTCCTTATCAATCGACATGTCAACCGTAAGAACAAGCTGCTCCTTTTGGGATGCCTTACTGGAGCAGAGCAACCAAGCACCATCTGCGACAACTATATGTACAAAACAGGTGCCTGCGGCTGGTTGTTGGGGCTGTCCGCCAATTCGGCGGCTACATCGCTTGGCTGCGGTCGAAACCATACAGAAATTTGTCGCCCGAGGCGTAGCCAAGTTCTATGACCACACTCGACTGCACGAGAATCATCTCATCATGAGAATCACGATAGCCCACCACGGAAAGCACGGTCACGTCTTCCCTGACAACGAGATTCCTGTCTAGCGGAATCGCCACATCCTCCCCGTCTCCACGAGGTACACCGAAAACGATAGGGGTTTTTTATTATTTTTTCCCTAACGCGACCGTAAATGCTAAGACGGCTAGTTGTATTCGTGCCGCCGCGTTCCAACGTCTTTGTGTACCGCAAATGACTATGTATTATTAAATATTTCTCTTTAATCCGAATTGTAAGTACTAATGTACAGGTAAATTCAAATACCACATATGTTGATATATATGGTGCTGTTGTTGTTTTTAACTATTGAGTATAATAAACATCTTTTCATTCATTCATTCTCGACATTCAGGGTTCGCATCGTTTGTGATACATATTTTTTTGGCTGCTGTTCTAATATTATTTTCATTATTACGACAATTATTATTAAGAAAGGAATTATCAATCAATTTACTGTTTTTTTCTTCAACTTACGTTACGTACCGATATGATCGTCACCGAAATATCGAAACATGGCGTCGCGAAAATACGCTCGATATGAATATCCTGTCTAAATTGCAGTTGGAATGCTTTTTCAAGATGATCCCGCATCATTTTGGATCCGGCACCAGTTTGTTCCTGAGGGGTAAGTTATAGCGAATTTCGCATGTGGGCATGGGTCATTAAAAACGGTCGCAGCCGTACGTATATCGAACGCTTAATCGCATCTAGATAACGACATTTCCATTATTTCAGGTAGAATCGAGTGCGAAACTGTATTTTGCTCACTATAATGGTCGTTTGAAGAGAAAAATGTCCTGCAGTAATTGGTTTATTCGAGTATAGTAACCTACAATAGTGCATGACTCTGTTTGAAAGAGATTTAGATACATAACTCTGGACGAAAACCGTATAAAGCAAGTATCTGGAACGTCATCTGCAAGAAAAATGTTCAATGTTCCATTTCAAATGAGTCCAGAGCGTAGAGTTAAACGAGGGAATATGAGAACATAAATTTCAAGAGCTTACATTCTAACAACCAATCAACCCAGTCGTAATGTGAAGGTTGCACTGCAGAGTTTGTATAACAAGGCGTATGACGAAAAATTTCCCTTGCCATATTCGTATTGACAAAGGTGTAACAAGCAAGAAAACCAAATGACACAGTATTTAAAAAACACAGACTAACTTGCAGAAATCAAACAAACAAAGCATGAACAAGCAGAAATCAAACAAGCAAAGCAATGTCATGTGTTAATAATTACACATGTATTCCAAGGTACATAATATGTGTTGTGGTAGGAGAACTACACCGATCTATCGGCTAGGTAAGGGAAGAATGCTCGCCTAAAGAAACAATAAAATCAATAACCTTATGAATTAAGAAACGAAGGTAAAATTAGATATACTGTTATCAAGGGTGCTGTACGTTTTAATAACTATAAGAACAGCAATGGACCCCTGCGTATTTGGATTAAGATGTGAAGATCGAATGAATAGCGCAAATGAAATCAATGAATATGTTGAAACCAGTTCCGAATAACTAACGGCTAAAGAGTTCACCATTGACAAAACTAACTAAAATCTGGTATGGAGATTCAAACAACGTATAGTATAGTAGTCTTATCTTGTCTTATGGCAAGTGAAGCACAGCATTAAAGTGTTTTTTGCAGGTTATTTCTATTGGGGTTGATGTCGCAGAACAAAATCGAACATAGTTGAAAAAACCGAACTACACTAAACACAAAACCGAATTAAATCGAATATAGCCGAATGGAACGAAACAGAACAGAACCGAATATAACCGAACGTAGTCGAACGGAAACAAACGTAACCAAATATAACAGATTGGAATCGAAGCGAATCGAGAATAGCCGAATAGGAACAGACAGAACAGAATACGGTTGAACGTAGCAGACTGGAGCCGAAGAGAACCGAATATAGCCAACCATAACTGAATGTAACTGAACAGAGTCGAACAAAATCGTATGTGATTGAATGCAATAAACGAAGAAAAAGCTAAATTAATCTTAAAATATCGTCATGTCCGGATTTTTAACCTCTTCGGCTGCGACTTGGAATACGTCATAATGTGTGGGAATTTATCCGTCTATAGCAGTGAAAGGATTAAAAGAAAATGTGTGTGGGTTGGATAAACTGAATCGGGTATCCCTTTGTATATATCACTCTAATTGCTTTAAGTGAAATAAATGATTATGTACTTAAGCACAGAAATTGCCGATACTAAGGACATTTAATTTGTAAATTCGTTTGCAGACCATGGTATAACGTCATCGAAGATCTTGACAATTTTGACAATGCGAATACCGTCTAACATATTTTGAATATTAATTAAACGTTATCTTGATATAGTAGATGTTTACGAGCTACTCAAGTGCGATGTTTCCAACAAAGTAAATAAATTGATATCAACATTTTAAAATACCATTTGAGTACTAGGTGGCGCTATGGCAGACTTTTAAAAGAAAATCTGCTGGGTTGGTCAAACAGCACCTGGTATTTCTAACTGATACTTCCCAAACCTTTACGGTTTGTGTTTTAAATGTTTCTCAGGTTGGGTTCCGCGGAAACCCAGGGCTCCACAAAGGGGAGTTTGTCATGAAAGCGTAAATAAAAAAATATTCGAAGTACTCTCCCTAGTGCTCTCTGTTTCTGCATTCGCGTTTTCGTGCAGATAACGTAATTTTGTCTCTCTTCTATACGTGCTGTAGTGTATGAATTACGCATAAGTATATTCAATTGTAACGAGAAATTAGGTACAATCGGGCAATCAGCCGGATCCCAGGACACAAATACATATGATCAAAAACATTTAGCAGTCAACAATAATAAGGGTGGAGAAGGCGATAAATGGCTTAAAACTGGTAGTTTGAAGAGAAGACAATAAATAGATTCAACCAGACATAATGAAAAAGTTGAACAGATTCTAGATAGCACTAATAGCAGAAATGAGTCTTTGCGTACAACTTCAAGTTTTGTTCACATTACAAGTAAGAAAATCAAAATTAGAAATACTATGAAGAATATTTGACCTGTGGTTTTGTTTCCGTTTGGGATTCTACTGTTCTGAATGGTCAGCGTGTAATTTGTTTTACAACTTTTAACAACAGCTTATTAGCTCCAGCAAAACTGCTAAGACACTTACAAACAAATCATAATGAATACAAAGACAAACCTATAGAATTCTTTCAACGTAGGCTAGTGGAAATGAATAAAAGTAAAAGGAACTTATCCTCTGTAATCCTCACTTCATGCAAGTTACCGAATAGATAAGGCAACAAAAGCGCATATTATTGCCGAAACTCTTACAAAACCATGCATAATAGATGTTGAAACCATGATTGGCCAAAAGCATAGTAATAATATAAAGATGCTGCCACTTTCAAATGATAATGTACGTAGGAGAATTTATGAAATAAGTACCGAAATAGAAAGTACAGTTGATGAATCAACACACGTGGTAGGATTTGCAGTACTGTTCGTTACCATCCAGTAAATATGCAACAACTCTGCTGAATGAGAAATGTTATTTTGCACACCTTTGAAAGCTCATTACAACTGGAGAAGAAATTTTCATCTTGGTCGATTCTTATATCATTGAAAAGGAAGTAATGGAACGAATGCATTAATCTTTACAGCGACGGTGCCGTTTCATTGCACGTCTTAAAAATATCATTCCAGAAATTGAAAGTAGCCATTGCGTTATTCATGGACAAGCATTAGCAGTAAAAAAATGACACTCAATCTTAAAACCGTTTTGGATGAAGCGGTCAGGATTTCAAATTTCATAAAATTCGCGAATTTTTAGTGTGCTCTGTGAAGAAATGGGAGGTCAGTTCACCACGTTCTAACTTCACACTATGTTACAGCAAGGTTATCTCGCGGAAAAGATTTGGTACACCCCTTCAGTCTGCGAAATGAGGTCTTGGTAACTCCTCATTTCAATTGTCATCAAGGTTAATTGAAGTCACTTCAGGGTATATGTGTGACACTACTCCAACTTTACGACAAAATTGAAGTCAAGTTAAAAAAAAGATACAGTTGTGGGAATCTTACATAAACAAAAGAATAATTGAGTGCTTTCCTACACTCCATGATCTTGTATCAAAGTCAAAGACTCCACATTCAGTAGAAGCGACTTTAGATATAAGCAACCATCATCAGAATTTACAAGTTTCATACAAAGATTATTTTCCAACACGAGAAGAGGATTAATTGGCTTCGCAATCCATTCTCAGTCACAATTTAAAGTTTACCTTGATATAGTAGCTGATGGAAACCAAAAAACTACTTTTAACTTGGCTACTTTGTTTAGAGTTTTAGGCCTAGCTTAGATGTGAATACTCAGAAATTGCCAATTGTGCCTTAAGAAAATTAGTACAATTTGTTACTAGTTGCCGTCGTGAAGTTGGATTTTCTAAGTATGCTCATACAAAGACTGACAAAAGAAGCAATCCTGAAGCTGATATCCGGATACAGCTGTGGAACATAGAACCTATTTTTGGCGAACTTGTCTCGTGCAAACAAGCTCAGCCGTCCCATGAAGCTTAGATGAAATGTTAATCATTACAAAATAACGTAAAAAAAGTAGCATGATGACGAAACATGAGATATCTCTTATTTTAATGTTAAGAGGGTTTCTTAGCAAAAATATAAATACTTTCAGGTTGCTCGTTATACAAAAGGTTGAGAAACACTGATCTAGTTATTTAAGTATATTTTCCAGATTAATATAAAAATAACTTAAAATTAATGTAGGACTCATTTATCATTAGGTGCGTGCTCTCCTAGCTCTGTCTACCATGTGAAACCTCGCTTTTCGTTGTTTTAAGCTGCTTCATTTAGCGCTTTAATAATTTGATTTTAATAAAAATTAAATATTGTTACTTCCCTTCAAGGGCGCGCAATTGATGTACATGGCATGGTTAAGTGCAATATTAGTATGATGTTATCACACAGAATAAACTTCTCTAGCTATACACTCTTAGAAAAAGCCGAATATAGTTGTGGTACTACAAAAGCATCATTTTATAAAGCTCGTTTCATATTTATAATAGACCCGAAAACCCAATGTAACAGATTCGAAAAATATGTCTTAATACTACGAGACCTTCGGGTTTTCCACAGATATCGAGTAATAAAAGCATATTATATTTAGGTTCTGTATATAGATTGATATATCGCAGGCAATACGGAAAGACCTATAGACGCGCACTTCAGAAAGAAATTACGTGCGTATATTCGTTTATATTCTATTGATCATAAAACGTATATACATCATATTATTACATTCATACGTACAACTGTGGAATATAGATAACAATTTTATAGTCGAAGTTTATCTGCATATATAGAAGTATAAAATTTTATCCCGGCATATCGATTTTTAGAAGTTTTAAACTTGTGCATTAGATATATATGAGAGATAAGGCTGCTATTAAGTTATAGGTGAAAGTAGCAATAACATACACTTTATAATACTACACCTCCGACAACGTTACTTGATAAAATTGAACGAAATCAAAAGGTATGCACTACAGCTGTTTAAAATCCAGATTTCCGGTAATTTGAACTGAAACAAAATCATGGGTCTGAAAATTTTGAACGTGGATTCTATTCTGGATATATTTTTTCAATTCGGTATTGATTAATCGTTGAGCTAACTAGGAAAGGGATTGCATGATGCAGAAATGAAACAAGTGAAGTCTTAATGCAAAATGGCAAATCAATCGAACCGGAAGCGAAATGCAAAGAAGCAATGGACCGAAATGGTCAAAATAATACCACCGCAGTGGTCGAGCAATTTCCAGTGTGAGATGTAAGAAATTACCGATTATGACCAATGCCTGTCATGCCTGTGATGAGATCAAAGTACTACTTTGACCTCATCTCGAGCTCAAAAAGGACAGAAAACTCTTATTATCTTTACGAATTTTCCCACATCAAAGCATTTTTTCAAAAGTTAAAATTCCCATGAAGCCGTTTGATAATTTATAAGAGAACCCTTCAAGTAATTCAAATGGAATGTTAATTAAAAACATTCTATAATTTTATATATAATAATAATGATATATATATTCGTTGTGTCACATCTGTCATTCTAATATGAATATAATGTAACTATTATCTAGCAAACATTCGAGAAAAGTTATCGGTGTTTTACCAGTACAAATCGGAAATATATTAGTCAAATAAATTGCCGAAAGGGACAACAGCGGATTTAGAAAGAGTTGGCAACTCTATATACGAATACAAATTTATGTATGGTAACAGTACGCCTAAGCGCTGGTTATTCACCAGCGGAAGTATAATAGGTCACAAAAGAGTACACCGTAAACAACATACATTTCGTCGACAAGGTACAGTATACTATCAGATACAAACATTATTTCGGATAATATATGAAATTAAAAGGTGTATGTGTCTAGCCGCAAGCTACAAGGAGATGTTTCCTTATATTTCGGTCAATACTTTTATTAATACCGGGCAGGCTCTATATTGTTTCGCCCCGTACATACTTTGCAAATTTAAAGTGACTACATTCGCTAGGTGCATAAATAACATTTATATTCATTCCACTAGTTGTTGTTGAAGATACACATCCATGCCAACTCGCTGAATTAAGTTAAATGTAGCATTTGAAGAACAATAAAAAATTTAAAAATGGAAAGCTTACCACAGTTAACCGTGGTTGAAAATTAACAAATGCTATCAATAGCAGATGGGCAAAGATATGTTAGAACCATATACTCCTTTTAGCTTGAGTGATAATAGAAAGAAAACGTTTATTAACGAATCGTATTTAAAGTAACACCAAGTGTAAACCCTACGTCTGTTGCTCGAAATCTAGTACCTGAATACTAGAAATTTTTAGCAGCGGTTCTATCCCATTTTGGGTACCCGAAAACGGTTTTAGAACCAAATAGTTGTATACCCGATTCCGGGTACTCAATTTCGAGTATTCGGGTATCCGATTGTTGAGCTGGGTATCCAGATAGCGCTGAATAGGACACTGCGCTGGACGGGTAGCTGGTTTCTGAAAAAGGGCTATCGAATACCGCGACAGCCCTAGTAAACACTAAATTAAAATTATTTCCAAGTATAATTCTTTATATACCCGAGATATGAAAGAACGCGACGTTTCTATACGTGGCGCGTTGGAATAGAAAGGGTAATATGTCAAGGCTAAAAATAGTTTTTGTTTGAAATATAAACACAAATAAATTCCCCTATTATTTTCCCTCTTTCTTATCTACTTTAGTACCAGTTTTAGCCATTAATTAGAATACCCGTGATAAATCTTAATTAAATTGTGATATAATGCTATCAAAGGCTAAATGATAACCGATGTTGATAATGTTCAATTTGAAAGAAGTAAATGGAAAATAGAACAGAAATAAAATTAGGACGTTTAGATTTGGAGTAAAGTTCGAAGAAGGAAAGTGGGCAAAGATGAAAATCGCACTTAATGAAAATTACATGTTCGCTTGCAGTGAGTTGAGGAAGAGCAGGGTTATAACGGTCATTAATTTACTTATTTAAACTGAAAGGGTAATCCAGTTGGTATTCCTGAATTTATGAGTCGACAAGAAACGTCTACCAAACCGGTGAAAATTCAAATTCATAATACTATAATACAATTGTATATTTGGAAAGTGTTATACAGATTCAGCAAATGATTCCGGGCAACGCTAAAAAACTAATGGCTAACAAGAAAATATTAGGAAATACCGTCTAAATATTAGAAACGTAAACATGCATTCAAATTCATATGAAAGTAAAATGATTGTGTATACGACTTGGTAATAACAAAAACTTTAAGCCACAAGAAATCCTAACATTCAACATCGAATCGAAACGCTAACAAAAGCATTCTTTTAAGTGGTTGGATGATACCGAATCAGAAATTCCACAGAACGCCAATAAAACACGAATTGTAATAATGTAATTTTCCTAGAATCGATAACAAACCAATGAATTTAAATTACAATGTTCAAAAAGTGTATAAAGAAGAGACAGACATTATTAAATCACGGCAAGTGCAAATATATCAAACGTATTCGATACTAATATACGAAAGCGAAAAAAGAATACTTGGAAGCGAACGGAAATTAACTAAAGGGGAAGAAAAGAAAAACTTGAAAAGGAAAAAGAATGGATCAGGAGAGTAGGCACTATATTTTGCAATGTATAAGCTTCTGCAATTAACTTATTTTGTCATTTTCATATGTTACATAGAAAATCCGTATTCGACTAAAATGTATGTATATTCCTGAAACATTTGGAGAAGATAGCAAATAGTTTTTCGTTTACTTTAGTGTAAACATTCTAGCTTTGTAGTAATGATAAACTATTTAATTCATATTGACAAACTCCTAATTGTAGATATGTCTATTTCTCTCAAAAAGCCCGAAATGCAAGTACATTCTGACGTAATTTTTTATGAGATTAAATTGCATAATTACCTCTATACAGGCGTACCGTTAGGACTTCGAAATACAGCCTGTCCATCTAGTGCGCGGCCGGAAGCTAATTCCCTTCCTGGGCACTTTAGTGTTCAAATAAAAAATATTAAATAAAATTCCCGAGCACAAAAGATATTTACTTTTCGCAGTGCACGATACAAATTTGGCTTTTTAAACACAACGCCCTGTATATTACGATTTTGGAAGCACCTTACACGCTAGGATGGTGACTCAAATTTTGTTCGATTGAGTATTCCTTGGAGTTACAAATAGTACATGGAAAAGATTTTTTATATCAACTAAAGATGGCAACCGAAGTTGTCATGTTTGATACCCTGTATCATTCTTTAGTAAATTAAGTGTAAAACTATGTAGTGTGATGATAGTATTAAAAGAAAAGAAAATAAGGTTCGTCTAGCGCGTTCATGCTCAGGAGATAAAGGTAATCGCAATAAAGGCCAGTACCTACACTATTCGTCCGAAAATTGTCTGTAATGTTACCGACTGTGTTGTACAACCAAGCACTTCAAAAAAGAATCTTCGCAGGGGGATAGTCCTTCTAGCTGCGCCTGAACCTGCTCTACGTGCTTTACTTTGATCTCCCAATCCACGAGATGATTACGACTAAGTCTAACCGCAATTTCTCGAAAACTAACACCGGCTTCATGTAGTCCAATAATCGGGCCCCGTTCGAAGAGGGTTAATTGTTGGGTAAGGTGCATTTTACTCATTTTTGTACTTTTGGATTGCAACTATCGCGCTATAACAGGAGTTCCTGTAAAAACATAGAAACATATACGGAACATCTGGCTCTTGTAAGTGCAGCAAAACGAACTAGACCAATGCAATATGATAAATAATCGTTTATGTTGACCTTCGGAGATACGTTTATAGAATTTTCACGCAATAACTCAACAATTTAGGGGAGGCATTAGGCGATTTAGGGCGGACTTTAATTGCAGCCAGTGTACATTAACTATTGTTTTGGTATATATAGCTTTCATAGGTGATTCACCCCAACCATTTGGTTTGTAATACTTTCCTAGGAGAAAACTTGGAAATATTTTTTAAATATTTTAGATGAAATGTAAAGTCGTGAAATTCGGCAATGTCTCTAAAACACTCTTTAGGCAATTCAGATTTTTGATTTTGAATTTGAATTTAAATAAAATTTTAGATGAGTTTTAGAAATTCAAATGAAACTAACCGTGTAAAGGGAAATTATTGTATACAAACGCTACGTTTGTCTGTTTCCTCTTTTGTCCTTTTTCCGATGCTGCTTCTGACAATTAATACTGCTCACACATTGAATTCTTCAATTTAGCACCTTCTAATTAGAGATTTACTCAGATATAAATAAACTCAGTCAATTACAAAACCAGCGTCATTTCACACTATTTTTTTATGGCGTTGGCGATTGTATTATTTCCGGGCGATACCCAACTCGGCACAGAAAGCAGGTGTATGGATTAAGTATAGTCCAGCTCGGCACAGAACAAAACAGAACCACCTTTTTGGACGACCTAACTCGGCACATATGTTTACAGTGTGTATCTAGCGAGTCATAGTAAAATTGCCCTTTACTGAAAAGGATCGTCACAAAATTAAAGATTATCGGATTATTTTGTGCCGAGTTGGGTATCGCCCTTATTTCCACAGTCACTTTTGATAACTATACTATTTAAAAATACATTGCTGTGAATCTTGATGTAGCATGATGCAGGGACGCAACTACAGTTGAGATTCTATGGATTTAGATGATATTTTACATTGCCTACAATCTTACAACGTGAAATTTTGCTGTGAATTTTAATGAAGACCGACCGAACGATTACGAATTGATGAAATTTCACTTAACTATGTCTAAACTTACACTAAAACCTGTTGTAGGAAGATTTTAAATTAATTTAGGTGTTGGGGAACATGGGAAAATAGAATACAAAGAAGTTAATGTCCGTCTTCCCCATTGCTGTCGTTGACCGGACTTATATCACCTCTCTACCACCCATGCTTCAAACATAATAGGCCAGAAAAAAGTAATTTTGTTCTAGAATTGGAGCTTTCAACTACTAAAGGGACATTTACGTCGGATAGGTGAATAATAATAATAAGTCGCTAGAGGAGATGTATGGGTGGCATAACCTGTTGTTACGGCATGTAAATAAATAAGTAAATATATGTCTGTTGTACTGTAACAGCTAAGTATATCACAAAAGGATTTGAACTTGCAAGGAGACTCCGTGGTGCAGTTACTAGCGCACCCGTTTAGAAACCGAGAAGTCGTAGGTTTAAATCCTACCGGCGTCTAATGAGATTTTCATTTCACTAATTAAATTTAATTACATTGGTAAAACCAACTTCAACATCTACACTACCGTTCATATATTTGGGGACGACTAAGAAAAACTCCGAAAAATAAGCAAAATTGAAATATTGACAATTGATTGCGTTTTATATGAAAGAGTATACATTTCTATATGTATGAACATAATTTACAACAGTATTCTCTTCTATCCTATCAAATTTATAACGCATTTATATTCTACCGCAGCCTCAGGCAAAATTCCTCTTAATCGCTTTTATGGGGTTATAAACGTAAATTTGAAAATATTGTCGAATATTTCCACAAAGGAATAATGTGAGATTCATAGAACACTTAGTACAACAAACAACGCAGATATCGTCTTGTATTTAAAATAAAAGCGATCTTGATAGTAGTTTAGTTTAAATTTAACTATCGTAATAAACGGGTGGTGCTGAAATGGCAAAACGAAAAGAAATTTCCATCGAAACGCGTTCTGCTATTATTACTTTACGTAATGAAGGATACTCAATGGCAGTTATTGCGAAAAAATTAAAAATATCGAAAAATGGTGTATTTACAACATTAAAACGGGTGGCGGAAACGGGTTCGTTGGTTAGTAATAAACGTTCTGGACGCAAAAAGAAGACAACAGCTGCTGAGGATCAGTTCATGGTTCTTGTTTCAAAAAGAAACAGATTCCTAACGGCTCTGGAAATAACGCAGCAAGTCAATGTTTCACGAAGAAATCCTCTTTCGCATTCGACCGTGAAACGAAGATTAATTGCGGCAGGCTTAAAGGGACGAGTAGCTGCGAGAAAACCGCTTTTGAAAGTTCAAAATAAAAAAAAAAAGATTGCAGTGGGCACAAGAACACAGACACTGGACATTCGAACAGTGGTGCAACGTGCGGTGGACGGATGAGTCCAAATTTGAAACATTTGGCTCCAAACGGAGAACGTTTGTCAGGCAATAGGTTGGTGAAAGAGTTAGTGAACAGTGTATTTTACCTACAGTGAAGCACGGAGGTAACGTAATGGTTTAGGACAGTTTTGCGGGAACAGCTGTAGGTAATTTAGTAAAAATACAGGGAATAGTTCGTAAAGTGGGCTATCTCAAAATATTACAAGAAGTGGGGAACGATTACGAGGTCGAAACTTTACGTTTGAAGAGGACGACCCTAAGCATTCTTCTCGTATGTGCGGAAACTATCTAGCATCTCTGTAAGAAGAAGATCTTTTAAAAAGAATGATTTGGCCACCTCAATCTCCTGACCTGTCGCCTATCGAATTAATATGGGATGAACTGGACAGAAGGATTCGCCAAAAAGGAGTGACCAGTTCACAAGATTTAGGGAGAAAGCTCCAGCACGCATGGACCGAGATCCCAGCTACATTTTTGAAATCTTTAATTCTAAGAATGCCACGAATATGTACCGCAGTAATTAAGTCAAAGGGTGGACATATAGACGAAAAATCCGTATAAACCTAATTATAATTAGTACAACATTTCTTTTTGGAATATTTTTAGTTTTGTATAGTATACTCAATGTACAGAAGTAAATTAAATTACAAATAACTTTTTGTTTTTATTAGAATTAAAAAAAAAACTGTATTTTTTAATCGTCCCCAAATATATGAACGGTAGTGTATATCATATTCCTCCATATTGTAACTCGATTCCTGATATTTTACAAACCATTATTAACATCGCCGGAATATTATTTTGTATCCATGTTCTGCATTCATTACATTAAGAAACTTATTCAAGTAGGAAGTTTTTTTTATAAACATTTCTATTTGCCTAAATTGCGACATTTTTTTAACATTTTCAAAATGTTTTTGCTATATTTTTTACAACTGAAAGAAGAAGAGCGTGTTCTGCTTTAAATAAATCTATTACTTTTTTGTTGAACTCAACATTTGTCTACTTTTTTCTATTTATATATTGCTGCTGGTTAACTTACTAGGCGATGTATTTTAGAAGTAATAGTGATTCCATAGCAGATTCTGGAACTGTACGATAAAGGATAACGTTTAGACATTTGTTTTCACGAATATTTTTAGCGAAATGAAATTTTGTAGTATTTCGTTGCGACATTATATTTTCAAATGAAAAAACTTACCTGCAGATCTTTGTATTTAATTTACGCATTTTAGGTATAGCAAAAAAGATTCCGGAAGACCTGCTCTGTTTTATTTTGTAAAAATGTACGGGATGTTCCATTTAACAAAATTGAAGTAACATGGATCAAACTTAGCAACGATATCCATGACTTCTCTGTAGAGTCTAGTTGGTACAAAGAAAATCTTCGATCTATTGCCGGTAACCCCAAGAAACACTCGATCGATGAACCATGGCTTTAGCATGTGAGACATCGTGAGATATCGTCCGTTAAAGAAATAGCGGTATCTCACAAAAATTTCGAATTATGTCTACTATTTCAAGAACTAAAATAGATGGGTGTAGGGAATATTGAAGAAAGTTGACATGATTGAAGTGAAGCATTCAAAAACATAATAATATACAGACCAAAATCAAACTTGTTCCCGGAGCAACGGAAACTGAACACTCTGTACAAATTAATATAATTTCATGTTATGCGGTATATGGCTCTTAATATTTTTATTTGAAAGCTTTTTGGGAATTGCATTCAAATGGTTTCATGTGTTAATGCACATTGGGTTAGATGACAGTAGTAAATAAAACATGTTGATTCAGAATTTCGAGTTCGCTAATAACTATTAGTAGTAGGAAAAAGTGAAAGGAAAGGTGTGTTTTAGTTAGTAGCATGCTTTATCCTAACTAACGATGCCACAACTGAAAACATTTGTCAAATTAAAGCTGAGATTTAATGCTAGTGGAAACATTCATCCTCTTAATGTAGAAACAGCAACGTCATAATGCTAATACATCTTCTTAGTAAAAAACGACAAGCGATACAATATTTCAAGTTCATACAGGCTGACTTAAAACCAAAACAATAAGTCTAAGAAAAACAGTAACATGTAACAAAATTACAGCACACTATAAACGATGTTAGTTTCTTCAGTTTTGAACACATCAGAAAATGTCTAGAAACAATAACTAGAAAAATAATGCTAAGATAGCTTCCTAATGGTATTAATGGAATAATTCACTGCAAACGCAACAAAAGGAGTCGTCAGCATGGTACTGAGAACATTTTTTATCTATATCCTTTATCACTGTTGTCTCACAGTTAATGGCACAACTTTCAAAACGACAAACTCGACATTTCTTCGCGCTCTCTAGTGCAAACGCATGTCTGCCCAGAAATCATTTGCATTTCCGAACGCAAAACTCACGTTTAACTCTAAATATCCTTTTTATTTTCAATATTAGAATATGCATCCATATAAAAATGCGTTAGAGCTGTAAAATTTTTATACGGTAAATTTATGGATTTGTGCTAAAGTAGTGTGTAAAGTTAGCGATAAACCGTTATTCTGCTGGCACAAATACGACTGTACAAAGCCTGTCAATAGTATAAAACACACAAATCAAAAAAGTGGTGTGCCATCGAGAGAGCAATTTATGTTGGATTTATTGTCCATGTTTCTCAAGTGTGGGTTGCAACGTCGCCTGCTGAATAAAGAGCCATTTTATTTCTGAAATAAATACAATTCCAATTGAGAGCTACCATCTCGGACAACGTTACGCAGGTATCTACCATCTTTGCGCGAAGATAACGAAACAAAGATCAAAGTTGTAGTTAAAGATAAAGGGATGTGGTTAAGTGCAGATAAAACGACAACTTGACAAGAAAAAACCGTTGCTCATGCTATGGTGCGTGTACTGGAACCCCTTCAACCGAATTTCCCAATCTTATTAGCAAGCAAAAGATTACAAAAGTATGCTGGTGAAGCGATTACGAGGGTAGTACTGGATCCATTACAGAAATTTGAGGTGTCATCTAATCAACTGTGTTTATAGGCGATGGTGCAGCAAAAATACGTTGCGTAAGCCGTTCTCAAAAACAAGAGTGTAACAAACTTTAACATGTGACGTGTAAAGCTCATGGTTTACATCTTGTGACACAAACGATTCGCAAATGTTATCCAGAGGTGGATGCATTAGTTTCAAATACTAAAAGTGTTTTTTAAATCTCCCAGACGAATTCGGGAACTTCATAGACGGTGCCCCGGTATTTCCGAACCACCGGAGCCGATTCTCACAGGTTGGGGATCATGGTTGAAGGCAGCTGTATATTATTCATAATCTTTGATCTTTGCATCTGATACATTATCGACGTATAAAGATTATCTTAGTTATGCGCCGTGGATGTCGAGCGATCATTCTCAAAATATAAGAACATTTTTTCATCCCGACGAACGCAGTTCAGCGAGACAAATCTAGAAACGTACCTAATGCTGCAAACTTTTCAGTAATCTTATTTTATTTGTGCTACGTAGATAAAGTAAGTGGGTTATATATAATATTTATAATTAAATAAATAAATTAACATTACTCTTTCCAGATATATACTTGCGTTAAACTCTAACGAGTATATAGGTATGCATACATGAAACTTAGTACTGTCACAGCATGCAGACACTCAACATATGTAATAATGTACAACAACAAAGTAAATACTGTAATAAAACGGCCGCGTTAAATGCTGCAATTTTCGGGGCTGATTGCAAAAGCAAATTGTTATAAAATGACTACTTACTTTGAAATGCTAATTTTTAATATACTTATGAGACCTTTTTTTATATTTCCTAGCACGAAGCTATCTCAAGTCGTGTGGTTCTACAGTAAAAGGGTAGCTCGTCTCTAACGAATTAATAAAAAACTGATTTTCTAAGGGTATCATTTTATTACAGCAAGTAAAATGAAAATATACAAACGGGTACAAAATAGGTAATGCAAATTGAATTAAAATAAATGATGTTTCATAATAAATGTTGTGCCTCTGGTACTTAAGTTAACGTTTCTTGTACAATGAAAAGTGGATACAGATATCTAT
Organism: Oryctes borbonicus; assembly: GCA_902654985.2. NCBI lineage: Eukaryota > Metazoa > Arthropoda > Insecta > Coleoptera > Scarabaeidae > Oryctes > Oryctes borbonicus. The sequence goes on along the minus strand of LR736863.1, from coordinate 8,661,003 downwards.
AAAGAAGGATGCACAACGGAGAAGAAAACAAAACAAAACCTATCGGTGTGCAATGCATGTTCATTGGGAGGGATATCTTTCTACGGCGGAACGCCAATAACCTTCCGGTTCTCTTCTTGCTCTCGGATTCTCGTTAGCAGCTTTAGTTAAATACTTTTCACACTCACTTTTAAACCACTATCTATACTGTGGTTACGACTCTACACTTTTATGTAGTACTGTTTAGTACCTCGTTTGTTGATACGTCACTTTATTCGCGTGTCGGGTATTCTTTGATTCTTCTATCCGCGACAATTACTTTTTGGACAAAGGGAACAAGGTTAGCCCTTCATCTGAATCTTTATACAATTTCTTCTTAAAATTGGTAGTCACCTGGGCTCCGTTTAGGATCAGTGTCGGATAGATGAACGTTACCGGAGTTTTCTACTGGACCTATTATTAGTAAAAAAATTTCCTGGGATTGAATATTGGAATGGTCCTTATCCTTAGTTAAATGTGGACAAAGAAACATCAATAGCTTTTAATTATTACAACAATGTTTACTCTTTAGACTGGAATGCGACCACATTGTCAAATAGGTGGGATTCCGACTCATCTTATTAATATGTTCAATACAACCTTAACAAACAAATTTTGTGTGTTGGTTATAGTTGCAAAACTATCGTTTGCTATTGTTTAAAAATACAAACTTGAACACATACGCATGCGCGACGAATCCTACCGCAGACTCGAATGAATTAGAAAGTTATCTTACTGGACGTCGAACGTTCATCATTACGAGTTGTAATGATGAACGCGTTAAACTTTTGTACGATTACAATCCTAGACGACTTTAGAACATACAATAAGCACACGACGCACGTTCGGCGCTGCTCCTGGTGACACCCCTGCAGAGACGATACGAACGCGTCCTCGAACTTCGGTTTTTTCTTTTCTGGCTTCGGGTGATGATATCATCCTCGGGCTGATATTTTATGAATAGGCCGTTCATCTCCGGCCAATTAGAGCACTGGTATACTACATCTGATTTTAAAAAAATCAATAATATCATGCGTCGCACACTTCTTACTACAGAAGGAAAAACTATAAAATAACGGTTCTAATATACGGGGATGATTTAAAATTTAAATAATACATGTTTAGGTTAGAAAGTGTTTGAGGTTGACAGATTTGTCTTGCTGCAGTGTTGAGGATTTCTTCTCTCCAATTTTCCTTAATACTTATCAGACGATTTGAGAGCTAGAATTACGGAAGAACTGCGAAGAATTACCCAAGATACTATTTCAAACGTCATTGAGGAATTCCACTATAGATTAGCATATTGCAAAAAAGTATGTGGTCGTCAGTTTGAGCACATTAATGTTGTTTATGCACATCACATCCTCCTAAATTTATTTTCTCTCTTGTATGCATTGTAAGTATAGCTTTGTATGTTATTAAAAAAATGTAGAAAACTAATCATTTTCATAATTGAAATATTGTGCTCTATCAGAATATAAAAATATAAGAATGATAATAATTTGTGGGATAAAAATATAAAAATAAATGTATAAGATATGTCAAATACAAACTATAAACCGTCAACTTCGACATAAAGCAAAGTATTCGGCAAAGGAATATTATACAATTACTCAACAGCAAAGCCTTGACCTTACGATACTATACCACCACCACCATCACCCACGGACAAATCAGAAAGATCTTTTGCTTTGTGGCGCTTGTTAAAGTTATTTTTTTCCCTCTCTTTCCTTTCTCCTTAAGTAATTACTGAAGGTAACGGATTAACGGTGTCATTTAATGTGCTCGGAAGAATAGGCAAGGAACTCTGCAATTTTCTCGCCATAAGCAACTCAACCGGACTAAAGCCGTTTGCCAAAGGAGTGGTTCTATATGCCAATAACGCCGTATAAATGTCGTTATTCTTTTTAATCAATGATTTTGCAACTTTAACCACAGCTTCTACTTCCCCGTTTGACTGTGCAAAATGAGGAGTCGAAGTAATGTAAATGAAATTAAAATCTTTGGCAAAGCGCTGGAAGTCGGATTGAAACTGAGGTGCATTATCGGAACGAATTACATCGGGAATACCCTATCGAGCAAACATTTCTTTAAATTTTAAAATTATCACCGATTGAGACATCTTTCTTAAGGGCGATATTTCGATAAATCTAGAAAAATAATCTATTATTATTAAGTACCAAGTACATTTAAATAAATTGACAGAAACTTTTTGCCAAGCGCGAGTCGCTATTTCATCTTTCAAAAACATTTCTTTGTAATTGAAGCGTTGTTCAATACAATTTGGACAGTTTTTTATCATATTTTCTATTTAAGTCGAAAGACATAACCATCAAACAGACATTTTTGCTCGTTCCTTCGTTTTCGTTATTCCTTGATGGCCTAGATGTAAAAATTCTAATACCTTTAATTGTAGCGGAGGTGATATTACTAACCTTGATTTGTATAGTAAAAAATTTTCATTGACTGAAAGTTCGTTCTTATACTGATAGTATGAACACATTTCTATGGATAAATTAAAAGTTCCTTGCTACAGGAACAATACTCATTTTTTTAAATAAGGTCTGCTATCAATTCTGGAAGCATTTAATAATTCTCATTTGAGCGAAAAACACACCTAGATGATAATTTTATCTAGAATATATTGTAAAACGCACAATAATCTGTTCTTCTCAGTAACATTCCCCAACCATAGAATTTGATGGCATATCATACCGACTAGTTGACTGTAGTGGGATTGCCATTCTAAGTTGTCATCAGCAGTTAATCCTACAAATTTAACTTCGACAGCACATTGTGTTTCGATATTGTTTGTAAAAATATGAGTACTGTATTTTCTTGGTTTGACTTAACTCTGGCAGAATAAAATTGGAACTATGCTAATTTACGTGGATTAGAAAGAGATGAAACCACATGAATTTAATTTCACGCTATACATTGTAGAGTGGGGGATGTCTTGTTAGAGTTTAATAACGGGAGCACAAACTATGTAGCTGGCAGACCGGAACAAGAATTTTCTAAATACTTATACCCGCCGCTACGGAAAAGTATTTCCAGTAATAACGTTCTGGAAAATGACATTTCTACGTGCTTCCGGTGAAGTATGCTTTCCGAGAACCTTTCTCTTTCGATGAAACCTATAAGATTCTCTTGCTAGACGCAACCTTTCTTTTCAACGTAACAAAGTGTATTCTTACTAACGATATTATTTATTCGAAATGAAATATTCCTTCTATTTTTATGGCTAATTCATTCAGGAAAATTTCATGGATGTGCTTATAATTCAATTTTTCAACTCGTTGCATGTAACAATAACTGATAAAATAGTGGAATTGAAAAAGTAGAAAGCGTTATTGAGTATAAGTACCCTTACGTTGAGTTTCCTAAGAAGAGGAATAAAGTACACTTTATGTAAATAATCTTCAAGAAAAAATACATTGTTATGCGTTGCGATTTTTGAGAAAACAAAGATGTAATTAGCGAGAAAGCACGGTGTTTACAGTAAGAAAACGAATCCGGAAAAGAAACTTTCTTTCTTCTATTTTAACTAGAAAATTGCATAATATGTAAGTAATACCATCATCACCCAAAATTAATTTCTAAGCCAAGCGAGCACGCTACGATCACCTAAGGTAATTGGCATTCTTCAGATTTGTAAGAGCGGAACCCTGTTTCACTCGTTTTTGCTCTGCTAGTAGTCGATGTATCTAAGAACTATGTTATCTACAAGGTTAAATAATTCAGTTGATCCGTTACGTGTTAGCTACAGAAGGAAAAACATACACATTTATTGAATTGCCATTTTTTTATTTTTTCTCAGAAAGAATATCTTATTTTCTTATCAAGAATCGTTTTTATATTATGTTAGGCAACATTTTGACATAAACTTACAACAGAATTGTTATTTAGTTATTTTCCTTCAAGAGAATCTTTTGTTAATATCCTTTAGTTTTTTAACACAAATCGTTTTCATTTCATTCTAAAACCCAATTGTGCTGTTGCATATTTTATATTTAATTTCATAAGTAGTGACTACACATTCCTAACATCTTAGTATTCCATGCAGTTGCCATTAATAAAAGAGAACATTTAACATTTCCCCTCAGTCAAGCTGCAAAAAAAGTTAGCAGTGCTTCGCTATGAGAACGAATGTTAATGCACAATTCTCGCCTCGTCACTGTTACTCACTGCGGAATAAAATATCCTTCACAAAAAGCTGACTATAAGACTATGATCTGTTGGCGAGATAGATGTCGTGTCTACTGATGCTTGACCAAAATCGGAATCGCGTGATAACTTCAAAAACAACGTTTGAACATTGTTTGATGTAATGTAATAATGTAATATTTGAGTTTCGCGCCATTAATTTCCCGCTATATTTTGGAACTATTGGCGCTAGTTGTAACGTTTTCATGTAGTTGTAATGCAGTAACTGTACATATTGCAAGAAGCAACGCAAGAGATATCATGCAATAAAAATAGTAACAAAACAAGCACCAGTGTAGTTTTACATAACAAATAAACAACAAAGCAAGAAATACAGTCCACGCACAAACATCTGATTCTTCGAGCCGGATAGCACAAACAAACATGTTTAAGCGCAATGAACGTGCATCAAAGACGGCAATTCCGTCAACCTTAATTGATTGTTTGGAGAAGGGAATGACAATTAGCGGACGATACTACGCTGACTTACTGGACCGATTCAACGCTGATCTAAAGGGCCAGCGAAGAAAAAAAATTCTCTATCGTGATGATAACATGATGATGGTTCATCGCGAATTACGACACCAAAACTATTCCAGCTACAGGACAAATTAGTACCCCATCCACCATATCGACAGATTTGTCTCTCTGTGATTTCTCTTTCTAAACTTAGAAAAATGGTTTGGTGAAGAATGGCTCGCGTCAAATGAAGAGATCATAGCCAAAACATAGGCTTATATAGAGTTTCGAAAATTTCTATTTTTTGGACAGCTTAAAAAAGCTGGAACACTGCCGGACTAAGTGTACAGAGTTGCAAAGAGTAAATTTACCAAATGCAAATATTTGCATTGTCTTCCTTTGCATAGGTATTTACTATACCATCCTTGTATATTGGTCCACGTTTAGATGCGCTGAATTCGTATAATATTGGATGAACCGTCGTTCATGCAACTGTAAATATTACATGCGATACCCAGATTAGTTGTATAAAATATGTAAAGAAAAACTAGTTGAAACAAAATAAAACACTCTAGAGAATTAATAAGGTACTTTCTACATTTGATAAATCGATATAACAAACATGCAACGTGTACATATATGGTCTGAACTTAATGAATACTCTGAAGTATGTTTATTGTAACGATGAAACTGCGATAATTTCTAAATACTCAAGAGATGAATCTTCGATTCAATACGGTCGAGAAACCACTTACTAAATGCACTACTTTCCGCTTCTGTTAGTTCCGCTATATCTCCTTGATTATTTTAAGGTACACGTGTTCTCATCTCTCGAAACCATAGAAATGTATTTTCCCAAGTAAACAACACCTACACTAGAACAGAAAACCGACTAGACTTCGATTTCATTGTTTGACGCTTTTCTATTTACAACTTCACATCTCGGCTACCTATTTCACATTTATTTTGTTGCCCTATCTTTTTATGAAACCAAATATATATATACCAAGAGACTCCAAAATTGATGGTTGTTACTACCACATGTTTGGAACATTTTTACGTATTCGTACATCTACATAAAGTCTGTACATTATGAGAAAATTTTTTGCTAGTCAGTATAGGTAAATTTTGACTGCATTATTTGTTTGCGTTGAAAATGTGTTATCAAATGAAGTACATAAAATCAGGGAACCTTTTACCTGCTAGATTTAACATTTTTTTCGGAAAAATGAAATTGTTTCTTACCCTTTTTTTGGAAACGTCAGAGGAACAAGTTGGGATTATTAATCTCTCAGGTCATTTAAAAGAACACGGGACATCCTAGACAAGACACGTAAAACGTTATAATTTTCTGGTCAGTCATTTCATTTTGTAATTGTTTTGAATTGAATCCAATTTATTCAAAGTGCCGAGATTGCTATGTGCCCGTCTATCTATCACTCGGTTTATGTCATTCCGGTAGCAACTGGAGACTCCCTTCTTTGGTCGGAAAATCACAGGGTTTTAAGTTTGTCTGTATATACAGGGTGAACCACAAGCATTTGTCTACGAAAACGTGTTTGACAACCAATTGAATACGTAATTTAATTCTTTTTTTGTTTTTTCCGTTTTTACTTTCTCATCCTGTTTTTGTTTCTAGTATACTTTTGCCATGTAGATTACACTGTATAAAAGTATACATATATAGAGGATAAACCACTTAAAGTGTAACATGCAAATAACAAAGAAAGAAAGAAAAAATTGCAAATTCTGAGGAGGTAGAGTTATTATGCATGGGGCAGGGGGTCACGTTTCTACTACCACAGACAATCTTAATTATTTAGTATTATATCACACGAAACACAACCTTCATTTCTTGGCACCTTCAATAAAGGCATAAAAGGCATTTGGAATACATTGTACATTTTGCATTCATTTTTAATGTCGAATTTTTTTCTTAAATTCGTTTAGGAGTCGAATATTTTTTTCCCGCCGTTTAAACCATGCATTGGTTTACACAATCTTTACGTAAAACATTGCGCTATACCACCAACCGTAGATAAACGAAACTGCCATAATAATAGAGTGAAACACAGCACCTATCAGCATGTAACCATACACGCCTCCAAGATATTCGTTACTCGGTAACCATAAACGTTAAAGTTTTTTGAAACAACTATCACAGTCCAGAATTCTTATCGTAATGATTTAAAGTTAATGTAATTTTATGTTTTCAAATGAAAATAGTTATTTCCTATTCCATACACATTTATTGCTACTACATTGTTAAATCTATATATAGTCCGTCTAGAAAGTATCCGGAAAACAAGAAACACAGCTTTAATTTGACGGTATATATTTTTATTACTTGAATAATAAAATCACAACAAATAATTCTTCTCATTTACTAATAGAATCTCCATTTAACTGTAAACACTTAACTAAACGTTCAGGTGATCTCGAAACGAGGTCAACGCTATACTTTTCGGTGATAGTGGTCCAGGCTTGTAAAACTGACCGAATCAAATCTTTATTTCGTGGTGCTGCTCGTTCTACTTCAATTTTCATTAGTCCCCACGTTTTCGATGGGACTAAGATCTGGGGAAGCTGCTAGCCATGGAATTGTTGCCAAGTTTTGTTCTAGCATCCAAGCTTTAGTGTAGGCAGAAGTATGACATCTTCCTAAAGTCACTAAAGAGTTTAGATTGTTTCCGCTAATCTTACGTGGTCTGCAGAAACTGGTCCATGGCTCATATCTCTCCTATTTTTTATCCTCTTTGTCTCATATACTGCACCTTTCCCGAGTTCAGTCAATTGCACTAATTTTTTAACGTTTTGAACACCTTTTCTATACAAATATTCCACCAACTTTCTTCTTTCTACTTGCGACATTATTTCACAAATATTAAGCCTGTTGATAATCAACAATATTTGATAGCTGGTGTTGTTATATGATTTTTGCCATGGCCTACAGTCGGCACAACCTACTTGATGCATTACTTTTGTCTTAGGATGTAACAAAAAAGAAATGTATTAAAATTGAGAAAAATAATAAATTCCTTACTTTCTAGACGGACAATAATATTTATTGTAAAGCTTAACTAGTTTCTTAGTGTTCCACACACAGTTAGTAGCCGAATTTTAAAATACAGAAACTACTTTTCAGAAGTTTTCTCCATTAGCAGCAACACACTGCTGCAGATTGTTTACAAATTTGTGAGGAACATTACCTAACATTTCAGGTGATATCTTCTGAAAGATATTTCTGATACTATATTTCCTAACATCTGGAATAGTTGGTTGCTCTCTATTTATTTTACCTATTATGTAGCTTTATAGGAAAAAATCTAAAGGTGTTAAATCTGGTGACCTAGCTGGGTACAAAAATACTCCAGTTTTGCCTATCCAACGGTTTGGAAATACCTCATTCAAGTATGCAACGCTTATGCGTGTGGTAATAGTGGTAAAATATTTCTTAGGAAATCAACATACTTAATGTTATCGTCCCTTCAAAAAACTAGGGTCATACTACGTATTGTGCGGTTGAAAATAACACACCATGTATTTATTCCCCATCGACTCTGTGTATTTTCTCATGTCAGATGTGGATTTCGGATACTCCAATAGACCAAATTGTGATTATTTACTATACCGTTGTTATAAAAACAACTTTCGTCAGAAGAAAGAGCAAAACAAATATCTGTCATTGTTTTGTAGCAGCGTAATACTTCGGTTGATAGACTTAGTCCAGAATTTACAGCCAATTTCCTTGTCGATACATGAGGAATATTTCCAATAGCAGCTAGTACATCTACTTATTTTTTCTCATTATCAATACGATTAATACGAATTCATTTCCTAGCAGTTAACCTTCTCGAACTTTAGCAACCAAGCGTGCTATTGTTGCCGAATTTGGAATAGTGTGATTGGGATATCGCTCTGCATAGAGCAAGGAAGTTTGGTGATAGTTGTGGTGACATTTGTAACAAATAGATGTTTAATAACATGTATTATAAAGGTATACTATGAAATACAAATCTAAAACTAGTATATGTATAATGCAGCCGCGTAACCTGGACAAATATCATTATATTAATATCAATAGTGATAAAATGTAATTTTTCCTATAACTTTGATGTGTTCACTACCAGAGTACTACGCTTACCCTCGCTGACAATGACAATTCCGTTTAATTTTGTATCTAAGAATACAATAAACTAACAATAACAAACGGATACACAGACAAAGCTATATAACATTTAAACGTATTTAACGTATAGGTTATATTTATCGAAATATTAACATTTGTACGGGTCGATTCCAAGTGCGTTTTAAATGTATAGAGTTAAGTGAGTATATGGCATTGCATATCCATTTTTTTAAATTGCGTCTTACGCAATTTGCGCGTCCGGTAAAAACATTATTCGCACACTGAACAATTTTGAATATTGAAGGGATATTTAGACGTTTCCGATTTTTGTTTTTTATGAATAATAATAATAATAAACTTTATTGCCCAACAGATTTACAAAAAAAAATCCAATGACAGGACAAAATATAAAAACAAACGAAATTAAATACAGTATACAAAAAAATATATATTAATATTGGAGTCATTAATGATTGGTGTTGTACTAACAAAATTCATTTAAACATCAATAAATGCGCAGTACTTGCCTTTACCCGGTCATCCAACCCGCAAATATTTCATTATAACGTTTCTAGCACTTCTATCCCAAGAGTTTTTAGGGATCTTGGAGTTTTATTTGGTTCCCAACTCTCGTTTTCTCCACATATTGATGCCATGACTTCTGCTGCATCTAGATCGCTCGGATTTTTGTTCAGAACCTGCAAGAATTTTTATAACAGTTGCGCCTTGAAGTCTGTCTACTACTCAATCGTCCGCTCGAAACTGAAATATGCGTCAATTGTTTGGTGCCCATATTATCACTACCACCAATTATCAATTGAGCGAGTCCAGAAGAGATTTCTTAAATATCTTTCGTATAAGTCTGATGGCATTTGTCCTCCTCGTGGTACAGATTATACCAATTTACTCTGCAAACATGATTTCGACTCGCTGTCACATCGGAGAGATGCAGCTAGCGCGAAATTTCTATAACATATTGATTCCCCGCGTTTACTATCTCAGGTTTATTTTATCATACCTCATTACAGTCATAGATCTGCAGACACTTTTTTTACCCCTACGGCACGTACCAACATGCTATTAAAAGCACCACTAACGCATATGTCCAGAAACTAACCACTTATGCAGTGACCCTTTTTTTCATGCGTGAGGGTTTTTCTTTTTTTTTCCATTCATCATTGTACTTTTCTTTTTCTTTTCTCCACCGTAATGCTTTTTTTTTTGTTAGGCATTAGGAAGTATTAGTAATACATCTTTTTTTCTTTTTTTATATTACATTGTTTTGTATAATTTTTGATATATCTATATTTTTTTTATTAATAAATATTACGGATTATGCTAAGATGTTCATAAGATACGTAGATTTTAATAAATGCAAAATAACATATACATTCCATAAAGAAATGTAGGTTGTTTTCCGTGACGTAACGCTAAATAATTAAGATTGCCAGTTGTAACCCTCACCGTGCATAATAACTACCTGCTCAGAATTTGCGATGTTTGCTTTCTTTCTTTGTTATTTGCGTGCATCATTTTAAATGGTCTACCCTGTATATATGTATATGTTTATAAAGTGTAATCTACATAGCGAAAGGATATTAGACGCAAAAAGATGAGATAAGATAAAAACAGAAAACACCAAAAATGCTTGATAAAGTTGCCAGCATGCTCAATGAAACGTCGCAAAAAAGAAAAAGCGCAAAAAACTGTTTCCCCATTCAAAACGACAAATCCAAATTTAAAAGAAAATATTATACTTAAGTAATACAAAGAATAAACAAGATACTTATCTACATTTTTAAAAATGGCAATGGGAATCTTTTAGTATTACATAAGTTACTCGTTTGAGATATTCCCAACAGTAATTACGTTAATGATTCGAACGTCAACTGCAAACCGAAGTACATTCGATGGACGCAAAAGGAGAATTCAGTAGGAGCATACGTTTGTTTTTTTAGATAGTATTGGCTGCATTCGTAAACAATCATTATGCTTTACACAATGGTTATTAAAATCAAAAACACTGCACTGAGGAGGGATCACAGATCAAGTACTCAAAAAGTTATCACATGAAAAAGTAGACAGGCTGCTGAATAAAACACCTACGCGTTTATCGCATACCTGTTGTTTCGTGAAGCGAATTGCCCATAGTCTAGTTCTTCGTCTTTCGAACAACTTCGTGGTGTACAACAAAGTGCACTTTCACGATATATAGAGTATCCTATTGTATGTATATCTATGCTTTTAAGTTCTGTAACATTAGGAGCTACAAGTTAGAATAGGCATACTGCATAGAATTATGATATGTATATTTATAGGCACGCCATTCAGTTGTGTAATTAATTAAGAAACACTCTACCATGCAATGTTTTTTTACAAGAACTGCCATTTAAATAATTTAGTTTTAGGTCATATCGTGTATTTCTAATAGAAACGAGAAATATATCGTGAAGACTACCACTTTTAAACATTTTTACTTTAATGTTGCTTAGAATTATTTATAATGGGTCTTATTTTTGACTATCGGGCCTTCTGTAGCTGCTATAATATTATAGTAATAAGGAACCGTGTTACTATTTTCTTACCTGCTATTTCCAAAAAGCTTTATTTTGGTGTTTTTAAGGATAGGTTCATTATATCTTCGTTACTTTATTATTAACTGAGTAACTTGCGTCGGGCGAAATTTCTATTCAAAATCTTTCTAATTTTGAGATAATTTCCTTTGAGAATATTATTGTAATATATGTTGAATGAAAACGATTTCAATGAAGCGCTCGAGTTGGACGCGCTTTCGCGTAGCAGCACAGACAGATTATTCGATATATGCATTCGATTTATATAATAAGATGTTTCCCTTAGATCATGAACCCTACCCCTTTTTCAAAGTATTTATTTTTATTGATTTATTTATATTTTTAATGTTTGGCGTTGCTATATGAATCGGAAGGAACAGGCCACACTCCAAGGGTGTATTGTACATGTGAAGATAATGTAAAAAAGCTCATACGTTCTTATCCCATTTTCATTTGTTTCCAAATTATAACGTAATTAAGAAATGTTAATTTGCGTTCTTGTAAACGGTCCAAATTCAGCTACGTTCTGCGTTAAAAGAATTAATTTAGCATGGTCCATAGTTATTTAATTGGTACTTTAATTTTGGAGAATCGCCTCACAGGAGAGCACTGCACTACTTAAATTCTTTACAAAATGAATTATAAGAACGACTAGAGACTGTTCCTGCAAACATCAGAATGCAAATGTGTTAATAGCATGGTGGTCTTCGCGCACACTACGTTCATCAAGTCAACAACATTTGAACAATTGGTTTCCAGGACTTTAGATTGGTCGCGACCCTATTAGTTGAGCTTCAAGATCTCCCGACATCCCACCACTAGACTATTACTTATCGAGCTGGTACAAAACTGAAGTTTACAAGATGAAAGCCGACAGAAATGTGGGTGCCCCACTTAGGAGAAAGCTACTGACCCGTCAATGCATTCTACCGGTACCCAATGACCAACGAGGAACTGCCCGGATAAGTCCAAGCCTCACCGGTTGGATTTTCCTTCCGTGTTTCCCATCTTCCCATGTTAGAAAAGTTCCTTACCCAACTGACTAAGGGTCGGTGCCAATCTCTCTCGCAACCTACGTCACATCTTGCCCTACGGGATCTACTAACTATCGGCTCCTCAGGGCTTAGGCCGCCGAGCACTGGCAACTATCGACCGGCGACGGAAACGGAACCGACCGTGAGGTACAATCAGCCCGCCCGTGATTTAAACAGGAATAGTCGGGCCAAAACCTTATCGAAATCATTCTTGCTGAGATACTCGTTATTTGATATTGAGTCAGATCATGATGGCTAGCTCCAGGACTTAGGGTCTAGGTAATAAGCTCCCGGAATTAGGATAAATCCAAAAAATTCGCGAGAAAACCAGCGAAGATACGGTCGGCATTGCAAAATGTCGCATCCTCCCGTGTCTAAAGTTGATGTTGACTCTGTGACCAGCCAGAAATTAGATAGATTAGGTGGGGTAAGCGTTTACCCAGTAAAAGTCGATAAAAAATATATAATCTCAACCTCCTAAGAGGAAGACTGCTGACCCACGTTTCCGCATGCAGCAGGTTCTTACCGATCGCTAGAAAGGAAATGCCTGCATGAGTTCGGGTCCTTAGTGGAAGGGACCGCCGACCAACCGGCGGTGGGTCCTCCTTTCCCCGTGTTACACAAGTTAAAGAAGTTCCATTCCCAACCCTTGATAGGTAACGGTCGGTATTGATCTCTCGGAACCTACCTCACATCTTGCCCATCGAAGCTTAAGTTGCCCAAGTGCGACAACTCTCAGCTTCTCGAAGCCCAGGTCACCGAGCACTGGCAACGATGCCGAATATTTTGATAGTAAGAAGTTTTGCTTTATTTCTGTAAAAGGTTAGATCAGCTCTATTTTTTACCACAAATGGGTATTATGACATTAAAGCTACGAGGTCGTAAGTCGCTGTCATTAGCGCCATGCGGAGTGACATTTATTCAAGTGCTGTAACGCAACTTACATCAGAATGACTTTCTTTCTGATCCATTTTCAGGGGTTTTTATAGTGGGCTGCCCCCTTCCCGGGCCCGACAGTTTCCTTGGTAAATTTATTTCCAGCTAACGACAATTCTGAGAAAATTGCTCGTCTCCCTCCACCTTCTTCACGTCGTAAACGTTCCTTTTTAATGCAACTTTTTGCTACAAGACTTCATAATTCATTCACCAATTGAATATTACGTTGTCGTCAAGTGTGGTAGGAAATATCTACATTTGACGGTTGCGATACTTGCTATGCTATGTTAATAAGCAAACGAAAAGAGCGGCGGGCGCCAGATTTAAGGAACACATCAGATGTTATCGCTTCGGTAGACTAAAATCATCAAGTGTAGCACAATACATAAACGAAACCGAGTATAATATTAAATTAGAAAACTTGAAATTAATTAAGAACAAATTATAATAAATATTCTGTAGTTAATGGACTCCAAACTCTTGGAGATATCACATATTTCAATGAGGTTACGTCAAAACTGATTGCTTTCAACGTCCAAAATTCTTACGTTAATCAAAGTCGAAAATGTGGCCTGTTTACAAGTCAATCCACCTGTATCAACTGGGTTGTTAGCAATATCTGGGTCATTACTAGGATTGGGATGTACATGACTACTAGGTGTTAAAACGTTATTCATCAGGGAATTGGGGTAACCATTGGATTCTAAAATATTCTTTATTATCACAAGGCCTTTGGTGTGAAAATCCTGGCGGACCATGTTTAAAATTCTATATTTTATAACTGAAATTAAACTAATCTGAAATTTGATTGGATGGGGCGATTTAAAGTACCTGTTTTAATATACCAATCTAATATAATCTTGCTATCTGTTCGTATAACAGGGGTGTCGAGAAAAAGGACTTGATTATTAACCTCAGTAAATTTTGAGATGTCATCGAAACTGCTAAACATAATAAGTGTGGGTTCTATTTTATCTTTAGGCAAGGCCACAAGGAGGTCATCTACATATTGAAACATAAAAGCAAATTCGAAATCGCTACTAGCCTTGACATAGGAAAGGAAGGCATGCATAGCTATTTCTGATATGAAAGGGCTAATTGGACCTACCATTGTTAAATTGAAGAATCAAATAAAGATGATTGAAATATATATCGTAACTGGCCGTATTTGCACTTTTTAACAAAGGAGTATCTAGGTGACACTCCTGAGCCTGCGACCACGACAATTATCTTTTAATTAGATTTTCCCGAACGATGAAATAAATTACCATTACATTGTGAGTTTCCTATTCAATTAACTTAATAAACCTTTTAAACGCAAATCGTTCGTAATTGGAAATAGAATTCAAATGCACCATTCTACTCCGACGCCGGGGCAAGACCGATCTGCATTTTCTTAAATGATGGGACATGGACTGATGTATTATCATCGTCGCCCTTTCCTTTTTAATGTATAACGTTTTGCGATTGTATTTTTTTTTTGTCGCTTTATGGCTCTAACATTATACCAGTAGCTACACGCGATACTATTCAATAAATAGCAAGAGGTGTACCGTTTGCAAACAACAATCTTGAAATAACTTCTATGAAATCTAAATAATAGTGTAACTATCTTTTACTGATTTCTTTAGAAATAATTTATGGATAAACATAACGAATTACAAAGATAAATTTTAAAGACTGCACAAGAAAACATGTTGCTTGGGTTGTACATTGCAGCATTTCTGCAAATAGATCAATAGCTATAGTACTGGTACATCAAAATGCTAAATGCGAAATATTGGATTGTAGAGGCATTCATAAATAATGTAAATATGTAGTTCAACTGACTAGAAAATGAGCGAATTGCATACAAACTAATAATTTGTTTGTGCAGTCGCACTGCTAACTGGAAAATGGCAACAATTGACAATAACATGCGCTAGCACTTACTGGAAGTATGCAACTGGCAATTATAACAGAGAAAAGCACTCAATTATTTTGCGTATTGTCAAAAATAATTGCCAGTAATTTTATACCATGATATGGGTTGAGAAAAATGTTCACTAGTCCTAATTAAATATTTAATAATCGCAAGTGAAAAGTTTAAAATAATAGAGGACAGATAAACTGTTTATTTGCTACAACTAACTAATAACACTCAGCAGCTGTGGTATTACTTCACCACTGATTATTAATAGCAGTAAAATCTATTCACTACCTCCCTAACTGTTTTTTTTTAAATTACGTGTATAAACGAAAACAAGAACAAACCATTAACAACGTTTATTACTGCAATTCTATATTCATAAGCAAACGTTCGTTCATACTTTTTAACCTTGACAGTGTTAAAGCTTTTGCTTAGTCTAATTAAATAATAACAAAAACAGAGATTTATGCAAATCATTTCCTGTACCTTTTCACATATCAACGTTCTACTGAAAGTACATTTATTTTTAGCTTGCGTTTATGTTTAATTTGCAGAGAAAGAAAGAAGCCATTTTTCTCATTATTCGCCAAACGTTTATTACAGCAGAAATGAGAATAATTATTAAAACTGTTCGTTAATTGTCGAGTAAGAGAGCAAATTTATGAAGTACGTATTTGTATAAATGTTTTTTTTTTTTTAACAAAACAAGCTGATACATATGTTACATAAGTAGCAGCGATCATCTTACAAGGAAACTTAGACTTAGGTTCTCGTTGCTCCCCTACTCGGTTTCGATGACCTCAAAAAGGAAATTGAGAAAAATAATAAGAGTACTAGTAATAAGCTCTATTTTAAATTATTATATTAAAAGAATAGCCTCAATGCATATCTAAGCTGGTATTCTTATGAAATTATTTCAAGTAATAAAAGGAAAATAAATTACGTCAAAGATGTAGAAGGACCGAATACATGTGGACTTGTTAAACTTTGAAAGACAGCGCTCGTTGGTTCAGGCTTCAGGTTAAGAAAGCATGTTCTCATTATATAGCAAGCCGTGAACATTCTCTTGTATCTGTCATTAAAAACTTTTAGTCCTTTGTGAACAGTCGTCAAAAATCACACGACTTGTATTTAGACAATTCTGAATCAATCGTTGACCATTTTGCCGGCCATTTTTATCGTGAGATAGGATTCCACCGCTTTCGTTGACAACAACGATATTAACTATTATAACAGCGTTTTCTCTGACATCAAACCCTTTTCAGAAGAATTCATACTATTTGTTTTAGAACGATAAAATAACAAACTTACAACCGGCCCTGATCATGTGCCAAGTTTCTTGTTAAGGGACTGCGCTACAGTATTCGCGAAACTATTTATATGTCAGTTATTTTCAATACAATTCTTTCCGTCGAGATTTTCCCGGCTGGGTGGAAAACAACTAGGATCTACCCCATCTTTAAGAATGGAAACGTGCCGCGTATTGAGAATTACCGGCTTATTTCGATCTTGTCTAACGTACCTAAGACGTTTGAGTCTGTTCTTTGTAACTACATTTATGCGGAAATTCGTAATGCTATCACTCCAGTCAAACATGGGTTCGTGGCAAAAACATTTGCTAGATCATTCACAAACGTGAATAATTTGCCTGAGCATTAATTTAAATTTAAAGATCTTGAATTAATATATAAGTGGGATTAGCCATTTATTCCAGACTCTATTACAAGCATTAGAAATTCGGGAATCTTAATATCGAATTGACTCTTTTCTCCAGTCAAGTTGATTCGGTCGCGTCTGCTATTACAAAAAGTTTAAGCTTTATTATTATACTGCTGTACTCGTTAAGCCCACCAAGGAGGATAGTCAGTAGAAGTAGCCAAAAAAATAAAACAATCACTCAATTGTTCATATTCTGAGCTTTGGCAATTAGCTTATTGCTTCATCTCCAATTGGCAGACAAACAGAAAACTGGACAATACAATATTACATCCTTAAAAATGTAATAAAAGTTATTTAAAAACTATTCAAAAGCAATTAAAAAAAATCAATTCGAAGAGAATGAGATGTTTGAACACATGTCAGCTTTTGCCTTGCTCTTTTAACATGTTCAATCGTACCAACCAATTTCCTTCAAATTGTTTTTAAATGATGAGTTTTATTGAATTTTTAAAATGTTACGACATACTACAATGATAGATATTGCGGGATGATACAATAAATTATTTGCAAAAGCTCAGAATCTAAACAATTGAGTGATTATTTTATCTCTTTCGCTGCCTGACTCACTATCCATCCTTCGTGTACAGAGGTGGTTTATGCAGTATTTGTAGGTTAAAACCCGCAATTATGCGCACCATCGGCGTAGCTAACGAATGGACTCTTGCACGCGAAGGGAGTCAGTATGCAGAGATATATTATCGCGAACGGTGCCGTTCCGGTGCTAAATACAAAATTTTTTTTAAGATATTATTGAATGAACATGGGAAATTGCCATCTCTAGTCATATGTATATAAATAAAATCGAGAGTGTATATAATTCAAGGATAAAAAAAACTTATTGTCTTAAGCATCTTCCGTGACTTGAAACACTGGAGAAGCGAGATTAAATATTTTTAACATAAGGTGCGTTTCCAAAGTTATTTCTGCAAAACGCGTCCGCCGTAAGGAAAACATGTTCTTGCTCTATTTCTAGTGATGCTATAATTGCATAACTAAAAAATCTTTGAAACAACTTAATGCATCTGTAGACGAACCTTCACAAATTTGTCTAAGTGTGGCAAAATCTGAATCTTTGTCTAAAACACTTTCAAACTTAATTACAATAGACTCGTTTTTTGCGTCTTCTCTACCGAACAAGGCTATGCGTGTACATCTTTCGCAATTTGAAGTGATTCCTCTAACAACAGTGAAGAATTTTGTAATTTTTCTATTGCTACTTCGATGTAATTGCTGTGAATAGTTTGTAAATCACTTTTAACCTACCTTCAAATTTGTTCTGTCTTTCGGATTGAATAATAGAACCAGCTTCTCTATACTCTAATATTTATATATACTATATACTATACTATACTACTAGTATATACTATATTATAATATATACTAATATTTATGATAATAAAATGCCGCTTGTAATCATGTTCCCCAAAATGTAAGGATCGGTTGTGGTGTTCGTAGATGTTATGCACCTGTGGATTGTCTCTGTCACAAGATGTAGAGCATGAATTTTACATGTAATATGTAAAAAGTTACCACACCGTTCCTTAAGAGATCGGCCTACAGAAAGCATGGTTGCGGCACCATCTGTCATAAACATTAAGACCTGATCTCTGGATATTTCAAATGTTTCCAATGTGCTTAACACCACTTTTTAAATTACTTGGGCAGTACATTCTTCTATTCGTCTAGAAGCTAATAAAGATGACAATTGATGCGGTTCCATTTTGCGCACCATAATATTAAGTACAGATCCTTTTTGCAATCAGTTGTTGCATCCCCACACAAGTACACTTTTTTATTTTTCAGTCCAGCCTTAATTTTATTTTCTAAATGTAATATTGGCGTATTTGTTCTAAAATGAAATAGATGAATCGTTGTTTGAATCATCATTGTACATAAATAAGAATTGTTCGTATTTTGCGGCGACACTCGTTTTGATATCATTTTGTACTTTGCACATGCTGTTTACAGTGTGTTTGTGACCAACACGCTATATATATGTATATCGCACTAAACATTTGATTTTTACGCTGTCGTAAGTCAAATCCGGATAATCCTTAATGAACCTACTCACTGTCTTTAATGATAGCTGTTTTCTCAATCTACATACCTTTGACGTTATTAAAAACTGCTACTATTATGTACACTCCAGGCGGCGGCGAACTAGATACTGACTAGTGTTTCGCATGCGAGAGTCCATTCGTTAACTGCGCCGATGGTTGCGCAGCCGAATTTGTCTACTCTATTCATGACCTCCAATTTTTCAGGCAAATGTTTTGTACATATTTACCGAAAAGTGCAGTAAGGCCAGATTCACACTGTAGTAGTGATGGTGTAGGATCTGTTTACACAATAAACATATTTGCCATATCCTAATGCAGTGCATACAAAAACTGATTTTTGTATTTTTTTTTTGTTTTACAGGAGTAAGGTTGATTATTCAATTACTTACTTAGAAAATTTAGGTATGGATGAAGTATTTGATTTTGTCAATGGTATTACGGCTGACCAGGTAAAATATGGAAGTGATAGTGATGCAGACGATGACCTACCTATAACATTTAGATGTGCTATACCAGTAGCACCAGTAGCTGTCGTGGATCAAGCGCCTACGATTTGCAGCGCGATACAACTACGATAAGTAGTCTTCTAGATTTAGGAATCTAGTTCTTACTTAGAAATCGTTATTTCTACAGTCACTCCAACAAACTTGGATCAGAAAAAGACGTTCGCCTACGAGAAGGTTATAAACTAAGTATAACAGAAGAATAAAACTCTTGTAATTAGTAAGTTAGCAGCAATAACTCGAAATTTTATAGAATATAGAATTTTTTCTAAACTGTTGTCTTTGTAGATTGAGGAAACATCAGAGTTTTACATTCTCAATATAGACTTCATCAATATTTTGACTCACTTCTGAAGCAGGGGAATACTTACGTATGGAGTAAGCAATTTGCACACCTAAATAAATACTGCGTTTTTCAATATAATAGCCCATAGATTCCTGTGAAATGTAACATTTTTGTACAATTCCGTGCATAACAAAAGCAATTGCTAACATTAACAGATAAACTAAAGGTTAGGTTATCACACGCAAATCATTGGTCTCAGTTATATTAATTTCGTGTGAACCCAAATTTAATTACCGGCGCTTTAAAAGTGGCTCTTAGGCGTGTGAATGCATTTGCCAAATTTGCGACAGATAGTGTTATTTTTTTAATTTTAAGACGAATGAATTTGCCATACACAGATAACCGCTGAAATTTATCGAAGTTGTCTGGTTTGTGGTACTTGTAGGCACTCGCTTCATTGCAATCCATTCACTTTAAGATATACTTCCAATAAATTAAATTCGCGACAGAATATAAACTTAGTACAATCGACGTTGTCGTAAGGCATGTTCATTACAGTGAATTATTAAATTGTAATATCGTGCCGATGGGTGGAGATTAAGCAGCCTGTTGTTCGTCGACTATTCAGGTCTACTTTACAGTATCGGATTGAACTTTACAAAATCGATCACATGCTCCACAATACATTATATTTGATTACGGCGATGACGGTGGAGATGATGATACATGGGTTGTAAATACCACATTTCTTTAAATTGTGTGGGTAATGTTTAGCTGGGTATCAGAACTAAATTTTGCCAAATATAGGTTCTGCTTGTAATAAATTAGAGAAGATATTCTCACTACTGTGGGCGAATTTAAATCAATTATCGGAAAATGCGACATGCGTTCGTAGATGTCGAAATACAAATAAAAAATTGGGTTCATTAATGAATGCGTACGATTAAAAGAAAACGGGATAAACAATTACAAGGCATTAGACTGTACATGGAAACCATTCTGTGAATGAAAGATAACGCCTGACTGACAGTAAAAGGCGCAATTCAAAGAAATGTAGTACAGAGACATAAAGTTTCTCTATAGACTGACCCAACTTACTGGGGATTAAATTAAGCGTACGCTTTCAGCCTTCAATGTGCATTGTGGCGCCTTTAATGAACAAACAAAGGGTAATTGTATAACAGTAGAGGTTATAAAATAGGTCTACTTGCCTGCTTCCATGGTTAATTGACAAATTAATACCGACAGAATTTTCCTATGAGGAAAATGTTTGCTAAAAGAAAATGTACAAAAAAGTAAAAGATTATATAAATTTAGGCTGAAATAATTAATCTTTCAAATCCATCAAATCCTTATATGAAAAAAAAAATATTTCTATACCGGTTGCAACTACATCTAACGATCTATTAATCTCTATCTCGAAGTCTAACAACAATAATTTGTTCATCTCTGCTTGCTTCTAACGTGATATACTTTGAAAGGATTGTATATTACGTTCTGGGGCCTTTTATTCTTCGGGGCACTGCTTTATTATTACTCATATTATTTATTGAAGGTTATATGTGGGTCAATGAAGCAACAAGGGCAGTGGCGTAGTAGGGTAAACAACACAAAAGTATCGATACACCGAAAACTGAATGGTTCGGTGTTCGGTTGAAAATGAGAATCGACATATCCTCGAAACAGCTGTCGCAGATTAATCAATTAAACTTGTGTGGTGCGGAGTGTGCCGATACTATTATGTTGTTTGTTATATGTGGGTGAAAATATTTGATAAGCTGGACCAACCTTCCCAAACCAACCTTCGTTCCACGTTAATGGTTTTATTAGCAAACAAACTAGGCGTATATAGTCCAGTGAAAACCTTTATATCATTACACAGAAACCATTGCATTCTAAATAGGCTGGTGTCGCATAGCATTGGCAGTAGAATTATTTTTAATGAAACGGTAAATGAGGAAGGATTTCCAAGCAACTAATTGCAACCTTCCCTAAACCAGTTACATGTTGACGAACTAATAAATGGATACTTCCAATAAGATCACGCCACAGCTCATAAAGCACTGCTAACACTAAAACAATAAACCCCTCACATGAATATTTTGATAACTGTATAATAGATTTTCCTCCAAGTTCTCTTGATCTAACTATTTATCTTATTTTATTTTTCCGCAACCAAGGAATACAGTTTTGAAAAGCAATTAAAAATGCCTGTGATGCGATAACACCTCAACACCTTGTTAACGCACTTAACGTGAAGCAACTAGTGAAGATTTGTAATGAAGCCGAAGGAGATCACACACAGAGCATACAAAGTTTAAGTTTAGTGGGAATATGTCTGCGAATGTTACAAAACTAGTTGCCAATCATTTGAAGTATAATCTCGTTACCAACCTTTCGCTGTAGTTAGATACCTTGTTTTACTTTTTTGTAAACCAATAGCGTTTCGTAAGACAAGTTCTTTTATGAATGCATACGAAATGAAGAATTTCCTAGACCAAGGCCAAGGTAACATTCTTCCCATCTAATCCTGTATCCATTAATACATTTGCTTTTGTATATGGAACTGGATATATGATACGTAGAGGTGGTCATCGTAGAACACCAAATATGGTTCTGTGACACCGATTCATGTGCACATAGGTTAAAGTAGAACATACGAATATGCTATGGTATAATGTTGGAAGGTCGCATTGAAGATGATGTTCTTAATCCATTTCCATTTCACGCTAGACATCATAGGCGTTGCTCCACAGACACGGCATCCAAAGATCACCAAATATGAGCGCAATTCTGATGAATTTATAAATAATTTAATTTCCACTAAAAGCTTCCGCAGTTCCTTACGAAATAAGAAATCTTAAAACAAAATATGCCTGATGCTTAGTTTTCTCAAACGCACTTTCTAGAAATAACAACTTTAACAGCATTAGACGACAATAACGAAATGAAATAAATAGTTTGGTAATAAACGATTTATTAAATTATCAACGAAGTGACAGCTGTTGACTTTGTGTACCATCAATTCAAGTTACTTGGGACAGTTAGGCTAACTAGAGATAAAATACAATTTACTATCTCGAAATTGAATATAAAGGTTAATGCGGTTAACTCGGCCTGAAATGTTTTCTCACGCGAGGTTACACTCAGTTTTAAGAATACTGAAAAGTCAAAGATACTCTTTAATAAGTTTGAAAGGTGGCAAAGAACTGCAAGTCCTAATAGTCTATGCCGCAATCTTAATTTTAAGAAAAAGAATTATTGCAACGTTTCAAGAACACTGCACCATATGTACCATATGAGAGTTTGCAACTTTTAACTTACAACTAAAGCCAAATCTGTGTTTAAACATATGTTTAAGTATGATATTCGAAATACTTCACCAATTTATAAATAATTTGGGTAGATTTCAAAATAAAAATATTTCGTTTTTTAGTTTCTGCTATCTGTACTATGGTATCAAAAGAAAATGATATTCTCGAGGTACTTTTAAGTACTTATGCACAGTACAAATTGCTGAATATACTAGAGTAAAAAGAAATGGAAATTTTGTATACACAGAGGAAAATACGACGTCGGATTTAACACCGTCTGGTTATTCCCTCGCGTCCGTTTGCGCAAGTAATTAGAATTGAGGAAATTTTGCGGTGTTGCTTCAACACCGTCGCGTTGTAAGCGAGGTTCAATAGGAACAAAAACTTTCAGTGTTATATATGTTCCGTTTCGGTAAAAAATCCCGCCATTTTCGGTGAAAAGTTTCTCCAGTTAGGTGTTATATGTTTCAGCTGCAATAGAAAAACGTTGGTGAAAATAGCGAGAACAATCCTTGATCCTATTTTTGTTTACAATAAACCAGTGAATCTCGATAGAGAGACCGAAGATCGCCATCAAATGAAAGAGGGCGCCATGTACTTTTAGAAATAGAAGAGCGGATCGTCCTCAAAATTGACTGTCCTCGATCAAAGACTGAGAGCTCTTTCAAAGCAATAGTATATTAACAGTAAATAAATGTAAGCAACAAAAACAATAATCACCATTGAATATTCATAATATTTGACTTATAATAAGAAGATGCTGATCCGGCAGGTTGATCACGACGGACCTCACCATGTATCCAAAGTTGGAAATCAGATTAGTCTCCTGGCGTTCAAGTTCTGGGGTTTGTCGTTCAAGTGATAGATGTTGGAACTGCCCTCCAATGATCGAAGCTGCTAAGCATTGAAAAAGAAAAACAAAAGAAAACGTGATCGGTTCGGGACTTCTTTAAAAGAAAAGAAAGTGAATAAGATTGTAAATTTATTTAACTTCAATTGTTAAAAGCAGAAAATAGATGACATAAACAATTGAAATTGAAATTTAAACAAAACTATGATATTGAAAATATAAATAGATAAATGAATTTGAAATGCAAAGGAATCTATCATTAAAAAAAAAAGTAGAAAAATTGTAAGTGAAATTGCGCACAAGCAAAATACTATCATGAGTTGGCTTAATCAAATCGAACAGGAGAAAAAAATATATATAAATAGCAGTGTAAATAATGTAAATGCAAATATTTTAGTTTAGCCAAACTGCGTAAGGTTGATCACAAAAAAAAATTGTGGTAATTATTGCAAATAACTAAATACAGCAAAAATCCGAACAATAAGACGTGTAAATAAGAAAATGTATAATGATACTCTATTTAGATGAATTTCTAGCAAAATAATAACAAATTACCAATTACACAAAGTATAAAATATTCAACACTACAGATGTAAAATTATATCCTTTGCGACGTTAAAATTATTGTAACTCCTTAAGGATAAACTAATATGAAAGTTTTCACCGCTTGGGATATTAGAAAAAAGCAATTATCCGCTAGTTAGTTACTTTCATCATAACGGTGTTACTTCGACGTAAAATATGTGACGATTTGGAATATATTTACATTATAACGGAGAACTTTAACACAATCTCCTTTTACTCCGACTTTTATCCGTGTAGGCATAACAAAAAATCGGTAAAAGTATCGCAAGCGTTCCCAGTTGACGGTATTTAAGCTGTTTTCGCGTTCGTATCAATCCCTTTGTAATTACTCTGTGTTCAGATTGTTTAATTTACTTTGCATCCTACAGAGTGGGCCAAATTCGACACTTTTAATACGGAACTTATATTTCTAAAGGAATTAGACAAAAACTGACCAAAGTTTCTGGAGTTCGATTTTAAAGAGAAATCGATTGGTGAAATCCCTATTTTTATATCTTCCTTAATATGAGAGATACAGGCCGTTTTTTTTTAAATGCGCGATTTTTTAAAACCCTTGTAACTTTGTTATTTGTGAAAGTGGTTGATTTATATAAACACTATATTAGGGCGCTTTTTGACGCAGAATCCTATGTTCCAATTTTTTCTTTTTTTAAACTCCTATTTTTTGAGATATTATCAAGACTCGTGTTTTTTATATGGAACACCCTATATATTTTTACACTATTGAAAAGCATATAAAATTACCTTTAGAATGATATAACACACTTGATATTTTATTTAAACAATTTTTAAATTATTTGCTTTTCTTCATTTTACATTATTTTAAGATGACTATGGATGGTAACTAAGCAATACACGTATTTATTTTATAAATGTTCTGAAATGTCAGTTTTCATTAATATTATTGCTGTTTTCATTATCTAAGAATTGAAAAATGTATGGAAACTATGAAAAATACAACATGTTAAAGTGTTTTATAGAAGCAGGTGAAAATGAGGAAGCTGCATGTAACATTTACTATGAGCGTAATCCTGAAAGACAACAACCGTTCAGAGACATTTCCTCAAGGTTAAAGAAAAATTTAATAAATTTTGGATCCTTTCAAAAGCCGGCACCTAAACTTTATGTGGCTCAAAATGGAGACAAAGAATTAGGAACTGCTGTTTTAAGGGAAACTGTAAATAACTCGACACATTCCACTCGCCAGATGGCACAAGCAACAGGTTTAGCAAGAACATCGACAAGGCGCATTTTAAAAAAGCATAAAATTAAACCCTATCGGACAAGGAAAGTGCACCACCTTTTTGCTGCGGATTTGGAGCGTCGTATGGTATATCGTCAATGGCTTTTGGGAAAATGTGAAGAAAATCATAATTTTGCTCTAAACTGTGTTTGGACGGATGAATGTAACGTAAGCAGTGCGGGAATTTTTAACAGGTTTAATTCTTATACTTGGTCGCGTGAAAATCACCATGTTACTGTTGAGAGGAGAAACCAAGAACGATACAGTTTCAATGTGTGGGTAGGAATTTTTCGTGGCAGTATAATTGGGCCCTACATATATAACGGAATTCTTAACTCTGAAAGATACTTGCAAATATTGCGGCAATTTATTGAACCTTTCGTAAACGAAATACCTTTAAATCAATTGGAATTCGTTTACTTCCAGCATGACGGAGCACCTCCTCACAATGCTGGCCAGATTAATGAGTTTCTAAACCAACAATTCGGTAACAATTAGATCGGGAATCAAGGACCGATACATTGGCCGGCAAGGTCGCCTGATCTAACCCCATTGGATTTTTTCCTTTGGGGAAGAATTAAAAGTCTTACCTTTAAGCATTCTCCCAATTCAAGACAGGAATTAGAAGCTGCAGTTTTGCTCTCTATCTCCGCTCGAGTTGGTGAACTCAGCTCAGAGTGTAAGAAAACGGTGTCGATTATGTTTACGACAGAACGGCGAACAATTCGAACACTTGCTATAATTTATGTTTACGCATTTTTTAGTAACAAAGGTATATTCTGTAAATATTTCGTTTAAATATGTCGGTAAGAATTTTAGAAACCAACTTTTTTTAGTTCTAGTCATGATTAATTTCAAATCTTTAATATATTATGAATTTTTACCGAATAAACCCTCTTAATTCCTTATAGCTATAATATCAGTAATGCTATTAATGGTTTCCTTAGTTTAGTTTGTTTGAATTATTATTTGTAACATTTAATATTAAAACAAATTTTTGCTGCCTTGTTGAAATCTTTTATTTGCTTATTTGCCACTATCCATAGCCATCTTAAAATAATGTGAAATGAAGAAAAGCAAATAATTTAAAAATTGTTTAAATAAAATATAATAAAAAACTAAAAAAATTGGATTCTGCGTAAAAAAGCGTCCTAATATAGATTTTATATAAATCAAGCATTTTCACAAATAAAAAAGTTACGGGGGTTTTTATAAATGCACATTTTAAGAAAACGCTCTGTATCTCTCATATTAAGGAAGATATAAAAATAGGGATTTCACCAAACGATTTCTCCTTAAAATCGAGCTCCAGAAGCTTAGGTCAGTTTTTGTCTAATTCCTTTTGAAATATAAGTTCCCTAATAAAAGTATCGAATTTGGCCCACCTTATATAGGAAGCAGTAATAGCATTGTTGGTGAGAGAATGCGAAATAGTATAAAGCAGGAGATAGTAGTGTAAGTTATCAAATAGACTGAAAGTGATACGGCCCATCCTGAGCAAATTGAGGTAAATAAAATATTAATTTAAATTGATAATAATTAAAATATACAACGGAGTAAATAAGTGTTCGCATTGATAATGTACGTAGCGGTTCACCTATTTCCACATGGTATACATTTCGTTAAAAGTAAGCGAGAGTGTTACCAAAACAAGCTTTTTGTGGAGTTCTTGGAAATCCCACGCACATACGTAACTAATTTTTTCACTGTTAGGACAATACTATCAATATAATGCTTCTTAAAGTCACAGTGATGTTATTTAGTGGCAACTATTTATGTTATCTCACAAATTTTGCATAAGAACAATAAAATTACGTATGCAGGGTATTTCACGTAACTGGTTCATTGAAGGATTGTGATGCTCTATTATTTGCCTATAGTTAATATTTTGGGACTATTATTTGTTCAATCGGACCTATTAAAGTAAAATATTTTTATTAAAATGTCACTTCCGGTTTACCGCAAACCGACATCAGCTTTGTTATTATGAATGGAATGGTATAATTTTTCTTATATTATTGAATTCTTCCTTCATAAATACATCATTTTTCATCATTCATTCATCGTCATTTAAACAAAATTTCTTTTTGCATTTGAAGATATGGCATGATTTGCTTTTAATTTTTGAACACTGACAATTTACCATCTGGTCAAATTTGAAACTTTCTTTTTGACTATTGACTGAGATATTAATTTTTAAATGATCCAATGAAAGATACTAAAAAAACAAAAAATTTAAAATAACCCATCAATAACATGTAGCTATATAGGAAAGTCTAATGAAAATGATGTGTTGGAAAAATTGATGTTGATTTCCGTAAACTGGAAATGATATTTTGGTAAAAATATTTTACGTTAATAGACGCGCTTGAACAGATAATATCAAATACATGCTAATAGTCAAACAACATAAACTTTTAATGAAACAGTTACGTGAAATACCCTGTATACGCTGGAACGTTGAAAAACGTGTTTATAGCAAAGTATTATATGACTTGCTTGGAGCACATAACGATTTCACCTCAAACTTATCAGTTATGCATCAGTTTATAAGAGCCAGCCATAAAAGTAACGAAATCAGGAACGACACCGAGTTTTGGCGTTCGTACGATCGATTTGTAAGAGAATTTTCAAGTAAAACATTTCCCTGGTACAATATCCTTAGTTACAACAAGAAAAGCGTCATTATTTTCATACTCTTTCACGTCTTACCATGCTTGTTCTGAAGATAAGTGGAATAGGTCCAGTCCAGTATAACATAAAATCATGTAAATATTCAATGTTTAGTCTTTGCTGTGCATAATAGAATTACTTCTCTAAGTAAAAGCATTGTATACAAAGGCTGCCTTTTTAGCTTTGCAAGTAGTAAAGGGCGCCACCAATGAAATGTCGTCTGTCAAACAAAATCCATTCAAAGTTTCATCAAGATACGGTAGGCACAGCAATTTTTAACTTTTTTTTTTCTCGAAAAAGGGAATCAGGCCGAGAAATTTTTTTTTACAAGAGGAGAGGATTACCTCAACAATAATGTTTTGTCGAGTTGGTTTCTGTTTTCGGCGATAAAGTCTCATATCAGTCCACAATTTCTCCAGCACACCTATCTTAACGGAAATCGCAGGGCAGGGCTACCAAAGACAGCAGCCACTCAAGAAAACATCGCTGGTGTGCGCTAATCGATCAAGGACGATCGACATGTGACAATTGGCATTAAGAAAGTTAGTCTCCTATGGGATCCCACATCTTGCAACCGAAGAATAAAAAGCGGATTCGCTACCTGTTGTCGAGAAACTTTGAGTTGCTTAAACAATAAAAGCCCAGAAAATGTTTATATTATCCTGAGTGTTAACGAACCATGGATTTGTTCCCAAGAAGCCGAAACCAAACGTCAAACCACTGTGCAGGTGTTTCAAGATGATGAGAAGTCAACAAAGTAGTATGTCGAATAACGGTTAAGGCCAATTCATATAGAACCGTTTTGTTTAACATAAGCAATTTTCACTCTCCCGAAAACCAACCTACAACGACAAATCATCCCCCATTACGATGTTCAACAATGGAACAGTTTTTTTACGTTCCTTAGAACCAAGAATGGGCTGCATGGTCAACGGTTCTAGTCACCGGAAAAAATAGTCGATGGCTTCAAAATGGCAATTTTCGCTGTTCCAACTGATGACTGGCATAACAGCTTTGACAGTTGGTTTGAAAGAATGGAAAAGTGTATAAATCTTTCTGAAAAATACTTTGAAACTCATTAAAGCATTTTAAGTCGATTTAATGTCTACTGTTATAACTATACACAAAACAAAAGCACAATGCTTCTATTATTCGGTTATTCAGAATTCAAGTTAATCTTCTCTAGCATATCTTATCCAGTGTTTACAAACTGTACTAATTAGCATCAACATTCTGCACTTGCGCATATTGAAACTGAGATACTTTGAGATAGTAACAGGAAAATTCTACCGTTCAACCGCATTATTTTCAAATCAACCCGTTACAAAAATTGTTCAGAAATTGCTTAAAAAGGTTTTTAAAAAGAAAAAAGAATCATGAAGAAGACGATTGCTATCTTAGAAATGCTAAGTGTTGCAGATGCAAAAAGTTAGCATATATACGTTTAAGTACAATTTGTACGAAAAAAATTTAGAATGGCTTAAAATATAATATCCCCCCTCAATTTTCGAGGAAAATTTATGTTAATTACATGGTACTAATGGGAACCTAACAAAAATTCAAGTTTGTATAAATAAAATCATTAGATCCGCCATTAATAGATCCGGAATGGGTGAGGTCGTTAGTATTCTTTTTGATATTTCAAGTAAGGTTTGTACTTATGGTTTACTTGACAGGCCAGTAACTGAACATTAATTAATTTAAAAGGATATCACTCTACTCATGAATAGTTACATGTAAGATTAAATTTCATTATTTAAAGATTTAGTAACAACCTAAATCGTTCCAAAAGAAGGCAATTTTAGAACAAATTCATCATTATTTATTTGTACACGGTAGAGATAGGAAGAATGTATTTTGTCCGACACACTTGTTGACTTACGGAGTAAAGCGGCTGTGTAAGCAGCAGAGCCTTATTTACCTACCTGCAACGCATGTAAAATACGATAATCTTAGTAGTATGGTTCGATACCTCCCTACCCTCTGTATGTGTGACGGACAGAATATGTTTCCTCTATCACTATTAATATAAGTAAATGTAGGCCGATTTCTTAACATTATGTTTATTGGCTGCACATAGACATCAATATTGAAGAACTTTGTAGCAATTTGTAATCATTTGCGTAATGATTACAAATTACTACTAATAGCGCTCGAAGAGGGGCGCAGCCGCATTCAGCTATATTATCTCCTCGGGCCACAGAGGTTCCACAACGGGATAGCCACAGCTATTGAACGCTTGCAGAAGCGTTTTAGAATGTCTTTAAAATAGAAAACATCCCAGACATACAAATCCGATCATCTTGAACATCATAGAGCAGGTACATCAATTACAAAGCAACCAAGCTAGTATTTAATTTTATTGAGCTAAGATTCATGTAGGAATAGGCTCTAGCTCAATAGTGGATGGTCTAGCAAAGGTAGCAGCTCACTTAGAAGAGATGCATGACAACATTAACATCTGAAGACATATTATCCCTACTAAAGAACAATATTTTGAAAACCCAGTGGCAGGATTACTGGAAGCAATCGTACACAATTAGAATGACGTATTTGTAATCCATGGTATTAGAATTATAAAATATCCTGCTTATATTACACCCCTATCGCAAGGCTTAAATTTAATTATGTGCAGTTTCCTGCTCACCTACGTAAGCTATGTCCGCTAATGTCGGTTACACGAAGAACATCAGAAAGGTCTAATACAGAGATTTTTAGCGGTGGGGGTTGATATGCCAACAGACATAACTTGCGTGTTGCCCAGTAGTTGTAAACGTGTAATATCACCAAATTTTGGTCTATTTACAAAGAATGAAGATTAGGATTTAAATTTAGGAATATGTTTATGTATTCGTGGTTTCATATCTCACCTTTGTGAGGGTTCCTTTTAATCCGAAGGCCGATATTTGTGAAAGTCGTCCTGACAAGCTCCAGGATGTGAAATGTATTTTGAAACCTAGTCGTTTCCTTTATCCATTCGTAGAGTGTGTTCGTTGAAATTTTTGCTATGGGCTGTTTTTAGTGACTGAATTTGTATATAAGGTGGTAAAATAGGCAATGATGCCAATACCTTATAAAAACAAAAGAAATTAATCAGAGACCATTAGATTGGCAAATATAGTTTGTGTTTATTTCTGATTGATTTCGCATACAAACTCTAAATAATTCGTGTGATTTATGCTGGAACAATGCTAACGTAATTTTTCAAAAATGTTACATCGCAGAACTGTGATATGCCATATCATTGAACTTACATACAAAAAATTAACACCATGAACTATAGCAGTCAACAAACATGTCTTTCTAATTATTGCCTTTACGCCTAGTCGCGAACCAGTTACGTTATTCCATAAATATTGAAAGTATCGAAAAGTATTTTTATGTATTATTTTTCAATTCTGAAGCGAAAACGGAGAAAGTAAAATGATTATTTTATTAATGAGGTTGATCTTTATTTTTATCAAACAT
Source organism: Oryctes borbonicus (assembly GCA_902654985.2). Classification (NCBI taxonomy): domain Eukaryota; kingdom Metazoa; phylum Arthropoda; class Insecta; order Coleoptera; family Scarabaeidae; genus Oryctes; species Oryctes borbonicus. The sequence continues at coordinate 8,629,038 of LR736863.1, read as the reverse complement.
GATCACTTTCATTAAATTTATGCAACAGAAATTATAGTTTTTCCTAGAAAGATTCGAAATGTGGAAATGATCATTATTAACAATTTTCAAATAGCAAACATTTCTGTGCAACGTTTCCTTCTACTTTCGCACTGGCGTAATAATTAATCTATGCAGTACGTGTGTTTAATTTATCTAGTGCCTGAATATTTCTTCAAATAAAGCATAAAACGAGAACCTCTTTTAATTAATTTTATTGATTTTATATTTCACGCGCAATTAATTAAATTGGTTAGCGATTTGGGGAACCTGAGTATTTTCATCCAGATCATCACTCTTGTATGACCCAGAATTAATTTCAGTTTAGTGCATATCTTTAAATGCTTCGCTATTATGCAAATGTATACAGAAAAAGCCTCTTCTGTTTCTGTTAAAAGGCGGTTTAAACATTTATCTAAAACCGCGGGTTTATACGAGTGTAAACAACATTAAACACTCTACGTTAGTTAATAGCACTTACCCCTTAACTGTTGCTAATACTTTACTTCGGTGACAAGAAACATTTACTGCCGTTTAGAATGCAGCGTACTATTCTCCAAACCATCCCTGGAGCAGTTCTTGGACTGTTATCAGGAAATGGCGCGTACAAGAGGCGCTTTTGGAAACTGCACATGTAAACAGATTCCTACAGGTTTACATCATGGGAAACCTGTGGGAATCTTTTTACATGTGCAGTTTCCCAAAGAACTCATCTAGTGATAGCAGTCCAAGAACTGCTCGAGGGACGACTTGGGCAACAGTGACTGGTTTATGTCGCTGGTTTCTAAACGGCAGCCAAGTGTTTCTTGGCACTAGAGGTCAACAAGAACTGTCTAGCTCGCCGTTTCGAAATGTTGTGGTATTAATTGTGAGACAAACAGCAATACAACCACGCTGACGACGCCGGGTAGGCAGAAAAATCTCTGTGAGTAGTGTATTTTTTTCTCTCCGCTTGGTGGGTTTGCCGTAAATGATTCCATCGGAATCATGAGGAAGCTATTTTAGAATTATTTTTTGACTAAAAGAGGTACTAGAAAAATAGCTACTTTGCAAACTATGTTTGTGTATATGAATTGAGCAATAATATTACGTTAAGAAAATGACATATAGGGATGTATACCTTACTTGCCTTGCTATTTTCATTTATTGGTTTGGAAAACGTGTTTAATTTACCATCTGTAAAATAACCAGCTGATTTCTATTCAAATGCATGTTAACATAAATATTACGCGGCTCGGCAAACAACCCATTCTCGACTAAGATCTAGAAGCATGATACTATGTCTCCATTGTCGTTCTGAAAACAATGTAAACAACGTGTACTCACTATTGTTGTATTTCGGTTTGACGAATAAAAGTACTTGACATATCTCGTTTCTTTTCATTGGTGCAAAACGTTTTTCTATTACTAATAAACGACAACTCAGATGTCTGATAGTTTGGTATTTCATGGCTACCTTATGTAATCTCATCAAGTAGTATGTCAGTGTTTTACATATGGGTCAAAAAACTCTTTTGACGGTGTCGCAATTTAATATGACAGCTAGAAAGAAACGTTCGAAAGTTTCGAGTACATCATTAAATAGGAGACCGAAAATGGCGTTGAAAATGTTTTTTTCTTGTTTTTCACTGCAAGATCAAATACAGGTGCTAGAGGTAAAACAAGAAAATTAGTTTTTTTGTTCTTTTCCCTTGAACGTTATTTGTCACAGATCCATTTTCTCTTCGGTTTCATAGCAATCGTAAAATTTAGCAACTTTAACAAATTAGAACCTACTTACCTACTAAAATGGGTTCGCCTGTATTCACCGTACTAAATTTCTTTGTGTTTGTGTCAATTTCAGAAAGCGAGAAGTATTCGTTACCGAATTTGGAAGTGAGTAGAGCATTGTGATACGCTCCTTCACACCGCATCTTGCCACACATCTTTTAATTTTGCTCACTGGCGTTTGTGTGGCACATATTCTGTTGTTTGCACTTGTAAGGAAAATGCAAGCTATGTAATTTATAATTGTTTGCATATTACTAGATATTGTCCGCACGAATTTAAAGATATTTTTCTGCAGAAATAAAGTAAGAAAAATACAAATTATTATTTTTAATGAATCGTTTAAATGTTTCATTTGTATCAAATGTTCATTTTATTATATGCATTTCTGAAAATCCGCACGAATTTTCGTTTCAACAGACTCCTGGTCGATACGTCTGTTACTTCACACGGACGACTCTCGCTGAACAAGGTCTCGGAAAGCTATCCCGCTGTCGGTCTGACTTCTCGGTCCGACGGAGTGTATTTCTCAAGTCCGAGGAAGTGTACAGCGGTCGGTCTGTCTTCTCGGACCGACGCGGGGCGCTTTCCAAGTCCGTGGAGTATGTTGCTGTCAGTTTGCCTTTGCGGGTCGATATAAAATAATGTGATTATTATTCCGCTAACAGTCTTCAGCTATTTGTCCGAACTCTTTCATATATTTAAGCCGGCATTTGCAAATACATTGTTTTACTAATTCGCGTATCATTTTTTTTAGTTTTACCAAGAACGCGACAGAGATACATATTCTTCGCATTGGACTTGTAAATAGAATTGTATTCCGAATTTCTCATGTTATTAATATTACGTTATATTAGAAGCTATTTGAGTTTTCCGTTTTGTTTTAAAAAGCCCTACAATTATTAGCTTAGAATTGTTTTAACTTCACAAATAAAGACTTTTTTCTTTACATTATTATTTTCACTGATTTATGTGATCAACTCTGGACGTTATCACTAAGCTAGCTAACTTTTGCTAAGAAAATATTTTAAGAATAAAATAGGGAAATAGGTAAAGCTAATTGTTCGTATTTTGGTGAATAGTGAAGTTCCGAAGACAGTCCAGAGAGAGCGTGCGTCGCAATATGCACAAGTTATTCTGTTAAAAAATTATGTCATAAGAAGTCGCTGTTATTAGTACCACATTGGTGCCATGTAGAGTATTACTCAACCAATTCCGGTTTAAACAAATCTTTCAAATGGAAAGGATGATATTAATGAGACTTTGCAGGCAAGTGTAATAACGCATAATACATCTGATTTAGAATCTTTTGTTGTTATTGTACTTGTACGATTTTTTTTTATTATTCAATAGATCCAAATTGTTTTCTATAATTCCAAACATTCATTTTTTGTGTGGGTTTCATGAATCCAGTGAAAATTCACATTTGGTCAGTACCGGAATTATGACGGTTTTTTTTAATGGAACTAAAAAAGACCTCGTCAAAAAGTATCACATTAATTGCAAAATGTTTGTTTATATTACACATTTCCATTATTCTTTCGCAAAACTCCAGCCGTCGGTTAAAGTCACCATCAGACAATTATTGAATGAAGTATACTTTATACGGATGGTACTTTTCTTTTTTTAATATTTTCACTACAGAACGACAACATACACCATGGTTTAGTGTGAAAGCGGTGGTAGAAGTTTGAGCTGATTCCTCTAGTTCAGTGGCAATGTTTTCTGCAACTCGAGCCGCGGCACCACATGCATCGTGTGATAGATTATAGCCGATAACAGCTCAGCGAAAATTCTTCCATTTAACATTTTGGGCCCTATTAAAAAGGGTGCAACACCCTAGTGTACAACTTACAAGCGTAACATTCGTAACTTTTCTTCGTCACAACATAGGAAAACAAACATTTCTATGCCCTACGAGGGTTACCGAAGGAAAGTCATAACTAATTTCTTCTCTTTTCCCGCTTAATCAATATTTTTGTAACCTTTTGCAGGTAACAGAGTTAACAGACACGCATATGTGAAACGTTACCGTGGATCGGATGTGCAGCAGTGGAGCTTTCAGAAAAACAGGATTAATTAAAATTCTCGGTAATAAATAATGTGCTACGGAAAGGTTGTTGCAGAGTTGTTCAGCTTCAGCATAACCCTTCTAGCCTCCAAGTCCCAGTGCATTAAAAACTTTTCATACGTAACTTCTGCTTTAATTTTCATATTGTAATAAAAACTGATTGCGCCAGAAATCTTTTATTTGGTATAGCGCTCGTGTTATCGCTGTTAGCCAAAAGTTAGCTTGTTCAAAAAATTCGTGTCAATGTTTTACAAGTACTGCTCAAGAAAATGCGCTGGAAACTCAATTTAGTTATTTGTCAATTTTGCTGCATTAAACTTCAAAGGCTAAGTATGTGACAGTGGTGTAATCTTGTCGTTTTAATGTACCGTTCTGAATAAAATGTCTGATTAAGAAGAAAATAATGAAGGTGTTAAGCATTTATAGTGGAAGTATAACTTTTACTAGTACGCTGAATAGAAAATAAATGTATAAAATGAAAACAACAAGAAATGTTTATTGAAAATATTTTAGAAAAGGCTAAGGTATATTTTTAATAAGTAAGTTTTGATTCTGAAGCAGTGCCTAGAGGGTAATAAATAAACAGATAAACACTGAGAATAAACGCTCCAATTGTTAGTTTTGGCGCTAAATGTGTTATAGTAATTCTAGAGGAATTGGAGTAGGTACTTAATTCATAGTTACTGCTATACTGCTATAATAAAACGTGTAATTAGCTGAAGTTAACTAAACAAATTAATAGCTTTATATTGTATTATTGCTTTCAGTGATAGGTGCTGTCGCCAACCTTGTCGCTACTTCTAAATATAAATGTAGTACTTTGGATACTAGAAATATCTTCTCGTGGAGTATTAGAGATACGCAGGGTGTTCTAGATTTTATTGATGGTCATGCTGATGGTCATGCATTCAATGAAAAAAGAAGAAGCAACAGTAAAATTAGATTATAACAAGCTTGCTAATAAATCCGGAATAGTGGCAGTGCTACCTGCCTACCAGAGGTATGAATGTCGCTGTATTTTTTAGTTTCTTATCGTTTAGTCAGGACAAAGTGACTCTGGGAATATAGCTTTAGTATAGCAGGCCACCCTTGCCCTGCCTCACCCCTGAAATATTCTCATGTGACCGTAAAACGGTGAATCTTATCTCGTTCTTTCATCAAGCTTGCTTATGTTCATTCATGTAGTCCAAACTTTTTAATAATTTAATTTTAGAAATTTAGTTAAGGTCAAAGTCATTTTCAGTGATCTTCAGAGTAGATAGAATAAATCGTGGAATCCATTCTTACTTGATTGCACCAAACGAAGCTAAAGTGGGGGTGGTGAAAAGAATCGACACATGCAGAAAGGGCGCCAGGGAAGAATTGACATCTATACCCAAGATCTAACAAAGGGTTTCGCGAGCTTTCCCGAATAATGATGAATTATATCGAGTTTATAGTAACTTGAGTGTATTCTCGTTGTCGAATCCCAGGTTTGATTTAGTAGTACAAACAAATCTATACCAATCACTAATAGTTTCGATACTTTGTTCTACAATGGAATATCGGATGGAACCATTGGACTTGGAAGGAAAAAAGAACTGGTGAGCTGAACAGTGCGTCCAGTTATATAAGCATTATTTCCAAATAGAAAGGAATACAAATTTAGGTGATTTACATCCTACATGCCAGGGCTGAATTTGAAGAATAACGAAATATGTACAAGTAAACGGAAGAGTCAAGCGGGCAATTGAAGTGATGTTTGTGGTGCTTAAAAAATTGTCTTACTTGCTTAAGCTATTTATAAATTTATTTACTCCGACGAATCATGGACCGTCCGCACAAATTTAAAGACATTCTAAGCCAAAATCTATCTATCTATAATCAATAAAGCCTTGTATGAACCATAAGGTCTAAGGCATATAATGCTCTTGATGCACAAATCTTGCCCAGTTTTTCCTGTCCCTCGCCATCATTTTTCCACTGCTCCAATCCACTTTTCTCTCCCCAAACATTTCACTATCACGTCGTCCAACTTCTTCTACGGTCTCCCTCTTATCCTCTTCTTTTGTGATTTTGCTTGCCATATTTGTTTTGTTTATCTCTGGCCCTCATTCGAATTAAATGCCCGAACCATTTTAAATGTTGTCTCTCTATACTTTTTAGGATCGCTTCCACTGTTAATTCCGCCCTCACTACCTCATTTCGTATTCTAGCTCTCCTTGTAATGCTTTTCATTGCTCTTAGGAACCTCACCTCTGCCGCTTGTATTTTGCTTTTTTGTTGTTTTATGAGTATCCAGCTCTCACTTCCGTATATTAATATCGCCTTAAAGATAGTTTTATACACAGTAATCTTTGTTTTTATTGTTACCTCCTTTTTCCTTATGAATACTTTGTTCAAATCGTAGTATAATCGCGTTACCTTCTCTATTCTTTCATTTATTTCTGCCTCATTCGTGCCATCTTTATGTATATTTACCCTGAGGTATTTAAACGTGTTTACCTGTTCCACTTTTTTGTTGTTTAGTATCACCGATAGATGTTTATCTTCCTTTCCAACTATCATTATTTTGTTTTTTTCCGATTTAATTTTTAGATTTTTGTTTTGCAGGGGTTTATTCCATATTTCCAGATTTGTTGAAGATCAGTCTCACTTCTTGCAAATATCACTAAAGCATTCGCGAAGATACATTCACTTATTGATATTCTTTTCATATTTCTAAACTCTACTGGTAGTTTCCTTGTTTTGTCCTTTATTTCCTGTAATATTATTAAGTTGAAAAACGTAGGGCTCAAAATTCCGCCTTGTCTTACGCCGTCTTTGGTTCGAAATATTTCTGATTGGGAGTTTCTCGTTCGTACATGAATTTCCAAGCTAAAATAAAATAAAAAAAATCATCCATTTTTATTTTGTTAGGTAATTTCCGAAAATCTTATAAATACTTTGCGTAAAGGAATGTCACGTAAATAAAAATTTTTATTTCCATTTATTTGTTTTGGAATTATTTTAACCTCGTGAATAAAGAGTGTTTTCTTTTGTTTTGAAATTTATTTCTTTTACTCACCTGATTTATTTGACGTACTCTGGACAATTCGACTACCCCCGGTAGACGTTGGTGCACGCTCTACTCGACACCGTTGTAAATCACTAACTTCACTAAGACCATAATTAATTCAAACACTCATGAGTTTCTAAGCGACATTTAAGAGCAGGAGGTGTAACTAGCTTTGTATACATTGCTAAGTCGTTAAATATTCTAAGGATAAATTGAAGAAACAACTAATATTATTGAGTAATATCCTTCAGTGATTTGCCAAACAACAAAAAGTTGTTCATATGTTTTTGAAACTATACACAATATTTAATGTAGTTGTGAAGTATTAAAAGTAATCGAAACACAAGTACATAAGTCTGCAAAACAGTAACATGTTAGTCAACGGATTAACTGTTTGTTACCCTCTGTGATGTGATTCGTAATAGTTATTACTACAAGTGATCATTTTATCATCATTTTATGCATCAATGTTGTTAGATGTTATTAAAGATATAAATTCTGTCGACATTTCTACTCCCCAAACTCCGCAAGCAACAAGGTGAGAGCCATCATTCCATATTTGTATGACATTTGTAACCTTCTTCCTCCAGAATTTCAGGCGCAAATTGGTGAATATTGTTAAACATTTCCAAATATTACTCGATAAACTTTTAATGAAAACATCGAAAATACTTTTGACAAAGCAATAGAAAGATAAAATTATTACCGAGAATAAAGTCATTTAATAATACGAGCGGACTCCATCTGATCATTAATCTTTTAGTTAATTAATTGATGTGTATCGTGATGTTATAAATTTGAAGTTAGCTAATTAAAAGAAATTTTGTCGTCGTAGATTCGGGATCACCTAGACAATTTAAATGAGTAAATTGCGAATAATAACATTTACGAAAGATGAATTAATGGCAAAATAAACTGACTTCAAAACTTTAACATTTATTAACGCATCACGTACAAAGCCTAGCGTTTTCTGAAATGACCGAACTTGGGACACCGCAACAGTTCAAATTGCTTTAGAATATAAGAAAGCCCCGCTTGTTTTAGTGTCTATTCGCCTATTTATTAAATAGTAACCACGACCAACTATAATACGCATTTCATATTGGCAGTATTTTATATTCTCAAAAGTTACTTTACACTCAACTAAATTTCGTCTCTTTAACATCACATTACAGCCTACAATACCCGATTTGAATTCACAATAATTCGTCCAACGATCTGACATTAATGAGCATCGGTAGCATAAAATGCGGACGTTTCCTATCGGACTTGACCACCTATTACAAACATATTTTATTTGTGAGATTATTGCAAAGATAAACTAGAATTTGTTTTCCACATTCTTGTAGGAACAAGACATTGAAAACAAATATTAACGACTCAAAGAAAACAGAGTAAAGAGAAGTTATGTTATCGCTTCCCCGGAATTATCATTGGCCGGAGATACACTTAGTTAATAATATCCCGGGGACAGATGAAGAGAGGCAGGGGCTATGTAACTCTGACAGTTGTTGCCAGAGCGCAAATGGCTGAACGTTATTGCTCGTGGCGCTAATGACAGCGGCTTTACATGTGGTAATTTTAACATAATAAGAATAGTCGCTAAAAAGAATGCATCGCTAGATAGGTACGAATACTTATGATTAACATCAGAGCTTTCAGATAATTCCTAAGGTGCATCGATGAAACATGTAAATGCCAAATGTATAGCATAATAGGTAAATAAATTAAAGCTAAACGTATATGTTGTTGTAGGCTTCCGCTGTCGTTGTTTTCTTTTAAAGAATTTGGGTTTCCGGGTTGAAATCGCGTCATAATTGCATGAGAATGCCGACGTTTCGCTCTCAATTGCATGGAGCTTCTTCTGGGCGACTGCATGAAACGTCGGCATTCTCATGTAATTACGACGCGGTTTCAACCCGGAAACCCAAATTCTTTGTGTGTTTCGGGTTTGGACCGTGTCATGCCGTTTTTTGATAAACTCGACGTTTCGCCCACAATCATATGGGGCTTCTTCAGGAGAGAGAAAGGTAGTAGAGAATAGGTAACTTAACGTGCAAACCTCGCCAGAGGCAAAACTAACTAAAAATCTACTGCAGAGAAACGAGGGGAATAGCACGTTTTTACACCGACAGTGGGAGCTGATTGGTTGGGCTTGACGGTTACGGTTAGGCGAGGATACATTGTTACAGATGACGGGTTTCCATATGTCTGCGAGAGGGTAACCTGTGTCCCAATTGACATTCTTAGGATGTTTAAGGATCTGTATGGACTCTTTAATTTTTCGATTGTAATAGTGGGAAGTATTACAAAGTAATTAAGTCGCATTGAATAATATCTGGTGGTCAGTGTCTAGGTAATGTTCAGCGATAGTAATTCAAGAGGAGACGTGTTCTAACGCAACGTTGCGTTCGTGCTCTGACAGACGAGTTTTGGGAGAGCGTACTGTTTCGCCGATATACACCAAACCACACGAACAAGGGATCCTATAAACACATTTACTTGCTAAGGGGGGGAAATTTGCCTTTGAGAGATGGTAGAATTTCTGAATCCTTTGAAGATTGTTTTGATGTTTTGTTCTTTCAAATTCATACTAAGATAAGCAACAGCTGGATTGGTTGTGGTGTTATCGTTCGTTAGTTTGCCGGTTGGATGAAGATGTTTCTTAATGACCTTATTGCTATCCCTGTTATGAAAACCATTGTTGGTTGTGCGTGATTCAGCTCAGTGGGAAGATTGTTGGGTTCAGAGACTGTCACCGCTCGGTGAACTAAGGAGTGCTGGGGTATGATGTGAAGTGACACTGAGATGCCTATCAGTGTGTCTGTGGGTTTTCAATAAACGAAGAATTTTCTCCGTTTATTGAAACGGAGGTATGAAGTGATGTTGATCTTCTGGTATCGATTTCATTCGCAATGTGTAACTTAATTAATACATCATTTTCGTACTTTCACTTCTTTTTGGAGCCCTGAAACATATTCTTTCCCGTTTCTTCTCCATGTTCTTGAATAGACTCTTCTTCCATCTGTCTTCGCTCCTGTGACCATTCCCACTCAATGTAATTAAAATGGCGTTTGGTCTTAGTAATGAAGTCTCAGTCTTTTCATTAAATATTGTTCATTAGCTTTTATTAATATTCATGTTTTATTAGTTATCGGATGAAACAACTGATAATTTGTCAGTTCGGTTTCTTGCTTAACTGAGATAGAATTCTTGCCTTTTAGTTCTGGCTTCTTTCTACCATTAGAGAAATGAATATAATATTAACTGCTGATTACATAGAAATGATTAACGTTTTGACCATATAAAGTTACATTTGGCTTGCTGCATGTTTGATTTAAGATATAAACGATGTAATAACTTTTTAGTAGCGACATTCAACCGACACTTCGCACTATTATTCGAATATGTCAATCTGCTTTTCCATTACTACGAGCAGGAACGAGCACTTGCTTCCACCCCAATTCCTCTGGGAGTTTTCACATTTCCAACAACAGCATCGATTTAATTACGGCACGGCACCGATACCAGCACAACCCTATTCACACTTACTGACTAGTTGTTGATCGATTTCAGTGCCAAGTTTTATCTTCAAGACATTAATATTGTTAATGTAGTAACATCGTACTTAAATACAGTTGCACTTAATGCTATAAAAAATCATCCGCTTGGGCCCATAAGCTGAAATGGTAAGCAAGGTACCGACAGATCGACAACTACACTAACACATCACCGACAACGACAATTAAATCGACAACGTCAACCGTAAGTGAGAAAGGATTCCCTTTATTTATATAAGATTTGAGGTCCACCGGTATCGTTGTTGGTATCGGCCTTTTCGATGATACAGCATTTTGAATTCATTATTGACGTGTTTAGATCCATTATCAGCCCTTGAGCTTTGTGTTTGGCATCAACTTGTTTTTGCATAATTAAACAAATTGCCGAAGACGATTTACTTAAGGACTTATGCTGCAGGAGATAATCAAATCTCAAGCTGGTACAATCATCTTTGAATAAGTAAAGTGATTACTATTACTAACTTGAGATACCTGTTTATTAACGTTAGGTCACAGAAGTCGCTATATAAATTTACCTAGTTTTGAATTCGCTGGAATGGTAACTTGAATTGTTTTTCGTGTTGACATCCATCGCAAACAGATCTATTGATATCAGATTTGCAGATGTATTTTTCAGTCTATTCACTCGTAATATTTCTAATTGTTGCTTTTACAATATTAGATACCTTACTCCTAACGAATGCTCCTAAAGCCTTAAGAAAACTAGAAACGACAATGGTTTGCGGACATAATGCTTTTAGTGGCTTTCTTATTCAAGATTACGCTACGTACGTGAACCTTATGTACGCTTTTTAATATGGGTATCAGAACCAATTTCTTGGAAAATTAGGAGGATGACGCCCATATATAAAGAGGTGATAGTAATAATAGTAGTAAGATAGCTTAGCTTCCTCATGGTATTGATGGAATAATTCACGGCAAACGCAATAAAAGGAGAGAGAAAAAAATACAAACACACGGACATGTTTCTGCCTACCCGGCGTCATCAGCGTGGCTTCAAGAGTATTTTTTATCTCTACCTTCTATCGCTGTTGCCTCACAGTTAATGCCACAACTTTCAAAACGACAAACTCGACACTTCTTGACGCCCTCTAGTACCAGAGAAACGCATGCCTGCCGTTCAGGAAGCAGCAACATAAATCGGGTACTGTTCCCCAAACAATCTCTCGAGCAGTTGACTGCCAAACACGAGATGGCGACGCTGGTAGCGCTTTGGGAAACCGCACATGTGAATATTCCGACAGTCTTACCATGATGTATATAAACAGAACATCAGAAAATGCCTAGAAACAATAACCAAAAAATATAATGCTAAGAGAGCTTTGCTCTAGCTGCTTCCTGAACGGCAGACATGCATTAGAGGGTGCCAAGAAATGTCGAGTTTGTCGTTTTGAAAATTGTGGCATTAACTGTGAGGCAACAGCGATAGAAGGTAGAGATAAAAAATACTCTCGAAACCACGCAGATGACGCCGGGTAGGCAGAAACATGTCCGTGTGTTAGTGTATTTTTTTCTCTCCTTTTATTGCGTTTGCCGTGAATTATTCCATCAATACCATGAGGAAGCTAAGCTACCTTAGCATTATATTTTTTGGTTATTGTTTACTCAGTATATTAGTGATAAACAACTGCAAGTGGACATAATTTATACAGATTTCAGCAAAGCTATCGGGACGATTGATCAAGAAATGTTAATATCCAAGCTCTCTTTAATTGGAGTTTGTCCTAACGTTATTACTCTGATGCAGTCATACTATCATTATCCTTCATCTTAGGTTCATTTTATTTATATTTCTATTCCATCTCAAGGCCTAAATTGGGTCCACTTAATATTTATATAAACGATCTTTTGGTTTCTGTAGATTGTGTTATGATCTTCACTATACTGACGATCTCAAAATTTATGGTAGAATTACTTCAACTACCAATTCCTTGAATCTACAAGGAAACATCCAGAGATATTTTACACCGTGTCTGCTGCTACCATTCGGAGCCAGTTTAGAAATTTTGGTGTACTCTTCGATGCACAGTTATCGTTATCTTCACATATAGAACTGTCTTTTCCTCAGTTTCTAAGTCACTTGGACTTCTAGTTTGAAATTGTAAGAATTTTGCCGATGACGGTACATTGGAAGTTGTGTATTACTCACTGGTTCGCTCAAAAATGGAATATGCGTCTACCGCTTGGTACCCTCACTGCCACCATCATCTTCTTGAAGGAGTTCAAAAGAAATTTCTTAAATACCACGCATACAAATTAGATGGTATGTATTCTCCTCATGTACTGATTACGGCAGTTTGCTTAAGACGCACGAGTTCGAGTTTTTATCCCACTGTGGGGATGTATCTAATGGAAAGTTTCTTTTTAAATTAATCAACCAGATTCGTTTCATGGTACCTCAACATAATCACAGGTCTGTTGACACATCTTATGTTTCACAAGCAAGTACAAGCATTTTACTCAAAGCACCACTTAACCATATGAATAGAATACCTATTGCCAGTATTCAGTATTAATTTTGTCGTTCCTTAAAGCATTAATATGGTCATCATCGCAATTTGTCTGCCTTTTTGTTTTTAGGAATATCATAGCGACTAGAATTTTATCTGTGCAACGTTTTCAACTTAATTTAGTTACATTTTGTTTGAACCACACGACATTAAATTTTTTTTTTGGCATGCTGCTGTTTTGTTGTAAATCTGTTTGCATTAACGTTATTATAATGATTATAAGAACATTTATTCTATAATACAATAACATTTTCAAATGTAGTGGTTTGTTCTCTTCCTTTTCTTTAGTCAATAATTTGGAGATATAGTCCCTAATACTTACTTCATTTAATATCCTTACATAATCACTGGAAGAAAGTGTAATTTCCATACAGAACTTTTACAGAAGACATGTGATTTGAGAACTTATCCTTGATGGTCTTTCGATCGTTCTCGCAGTAATTCGTATAGTTTCTAAAAATCGCAGAATTTACCGATTTTATTCAGAAAGCTTCCGACAATGGAATTTATATTGGCAAAAGTTTTTCTCACGCACATCAAAAGTAAATCAATAACAGATAACATATCCGACAGATTTTCCGGAGGTGGGCTTGAAAAGTTTAAAATACGATAAGGCCAACTGTCAGCTGCAAAAAGTATATCGTATACAATCCGTATATATATATGACGTGATTTCTCGCAAAGAGATGGAACTCACCAACTCCAAAAAGTATCGGGCTTACGCAATTCATTCATTTATAACCAAATATGAACTGGAAATAACCGTTTTAATCGAAGTTTAACGCTACAGAATGAATAACATAATGTATCTGATTGAAACTTTACACTGCATCAATGCATTGCAGAACCAGCAATTTAGTGATCTGTATGTTATTACCATCACTTATTGGTTACAGTGAGCGAACGTAGCTGTTGTAGAGCGATTGTGAGTACGTGTGCTATATAGTTGCTCATTTACGCTACAGAGAATGAATGATACGTAGGTAGTTTTACGGAACGGACGGCCATTTTTTCTAGTGCCTTTATTTTCCAGTACCTCTTAGATCATGATGAACATTATGGCGCCTGACATTCCGACGGACACGCTCAATTGCGTTCAATTGCTATCAATATAGCGATCGCTATCGAAGCAGGTTCCTGTGCTAAATGTCATCATTGTTAATTAGGAAAAGAGAGTAATCACACAACAACGGTTTACAAGGCATTGCAGATGTGCCGTGGCTACTTATGTTTGTGTATTATCTATGATATACCCTCCAGAATTGCAATTGCACTATTTTGAGACATTAGAGAGTTTGCTAACATTTCTCCGCAACCCTCCAGGGAACGAGATTAAAACGTTATAATATGAGATCGATCCGACTACTTGTTTGTTCTTCTCAAGACTGCAAGCGCACTTTCCGGGGGTGTTACATGAAAATTATGTTTTGTACGGTGTTGCAATTAGTGTCTATTCATGCACACATTTTTAGACTAAGGAAAAATATTGCTTCAACCGCATTTCCTTTTACTATAAAAAAGTTGATATTTTATTGTAAGAATTTTTACTTGCTCAAAGAAAACAAATTTCCTATATTAATTGTTTGGATCCAAGGAAACCTTTTTGGAAAAAACAGGTATTCCTAAGTGGAAAAGAAAGGTGGCAGAGTTGATGCAGGCACATGTATGTAACCTCTAGCATCTCGCTCTTGCCGTTTAAAATTAAATTAAGGAAAATGCAAATTTACAAAGGTATGTGTTTAGTTTATAACTAAATAATAGTTATTTTATTACAAACGTATAACGTGTTTGGGAAGAAAATATTGACGGAGTTGGAGCTGTCCATACTGGACGATATCTGTGAACAAATTTATGGCGAATGCGACCATCCTAGACAATTTGCCGAACCGGTGTGGATTTGCCTTAATCCATGTACGCTATGTTAAAATGAAATCCGAATCGAACAGCTTCGAGAGTGCATAGTATGTTTCCTACCGTATTCAAAGTACGGCATTGAAGGTCAGCTTTTTCCTTTATTCCTCTCTCTACTGTCGTCAACATTAATATGAATCAAAACATGGTTTAATAAAAAAAGTAACATCCACATAATTAATCCACGAATTATAACCATAAAGAACGTAATTTATATAGCTATGTTTTCTTTGAATTATTTTTTTTGTGTTGGTTACAACTACGTGCGACAGTTAGACCTTGCTTAAGAATTGAAACTTCAAATTACGTTCAATATATGTGATAGTATTGATGCAAATAGGTTCCTGTTTAAGGCGTAAACGGCAAATGTGATATTCTAAGTTAATAATAATAAAGCTAGTAGAATAAGAAAAATATTTCCCAGCAGAAGTTAAAGAAGAATTCACAAACAATTATATTAAATGCTTAAGGTGATCTGCGGTATCAATACAAATACCTACTCATCAATTCATGTTGTTAAATGCGCTGGTGAGGTGCTGAGGAGTTATTGTGTCACAAATATTCTGATATCCTTATGAGCTGTGGTATTCAAGTATTCATCCATTCATGGTTCGTCATCTGCAACTGGTTGCGCTTACCGTTTCACGAAAAAATAATGGACCAATAATTATTTTCCCTGAGACTGCTATCCAAACAGCAACCTTTTCAGAATGCAATCGGTTTTGCACAATGACATTAGGGTTTACATTGAACCATTTCGTGTGGTTCGTTTATTAATAAAACCGTTAAGGTGAAACCGAGCTTGATTAACAAATATCAAACGCAATTTGAAGCTACGATCTATTTAACTGTTAGATGTAACCAACAGACCAAATAATTAAGAAAGAAACAAGGCCCTTTCGATTACGTTTTTTGCAATCGTGCCTTTAATTGTAGTACTCTTCGTTTAACTGAAAATAATATAAACAATTTGTTTAGCGGAAAATGAAACTGACATTTCAATCAATGTTGTCGAAAACAACCGCAATTATGAATTTTTATCAATTTATTTAGAATTATTTGTGCAAATATAATATTTTACTTCCATATAAATGTGAGCTGCATATAGAGATTTTTTTCTTTAAATTGGAAATTTTACTTCACCATTCGATAGAGCACCTTTTTCTCTTTACAATTTCTATACAATATTTTTTTAAGGGGTTTTGTAAATCGACTAGTAATGAAGGACAATTTAAGCAATTACTCCGATTTGCTTTGTTATTTCTTTTGTTTTTAATGATAAGATTGTGATCGATAACTTTATTGCAAATAATTTTGTCTGCTTTGTACGTAATATTTTTCCTCGTAAAAAAGTTATAAAAAAAAAATAAAAAGTCGAATAGAAAAGTAAAATTTACAAATTCCAATTGAAAGAAATTATACGAAAATGAATATTAATAATAATAATAATAAGTTTATTCGTCCAACAGCGAAAGCCAATTACAGGACAACTTAATAAAAAAGAAAAAATACATGTGCAGTATCCTAATTGCTACAAAGAATAAACAAACGAGCAAAACAACAATACAAAAACCTTAGTACTAACAAACATAAATAACTTACAGTTCCAAGTAATTGGAATAGAAGACATTAAAGTTCTTTGACATAACGTAAATTGGAAACTTCATCATAATGTTCGCCCTAGCCCTTGGTGTACTATGAGGTGGGACATTAAAATTAACCGCAGCAAGCAGGGATGGAGAATCAATTTTGTTTTGTAGCAATTTAAGCATGAATGTGGCACTACATCGCTCACGGCGGTGAGATAAACTTTCAATATTATGATGATTTAACAAACCAATGTAATCTACATTTCTTTCAGGGTACACACCAGTGATCTTAAAAGACAAATATTTGAGAAATCTTCTCTGTATTCTTTCAACAGAAAGTTGTTGGTTAATTTAGTAGAGAAACCATACCAGGGAAGTATATTCCAGTTTACTACGTACGGTAGCATAATAAACAGTTTCAATTGCAGATATATTATGGAAAGACTTACATGATCGTATAAAAAACCTAACGATCTGGACGCTGACAAGCAAGGTGTTGTTACATGTTGAGAAAAAGTAAGCTGTGAATCAAATAATACACCCAAGTCCGAAACTTCAAATTTTATGATAATAGATTCTGTGCTTAGAGAATAGTTAAAGAATACTGGAGAAATACATCTAGTGCAAGATACAACTGAACACTTAGCAATATTCAGGGAGATTCTGTTCTGTTTACACCATTCATCAATAAGGGAAGGATTGGCCTGCAGTTTTACGCAATCCATTTCTGTGTTAATTACGCTATATATTTTTAGATCATCTGCATATGCCAGTGTCTCACAGTTTAATTTCAGAAGTAGAACATTCAAAAAAATGTTAAATAATAAGGGACCAAGGTTTGAACCCCGCGGTACCCCAGAAGGTATAAGAAAGTGCTCAGATGAAAACCCATTATAAAATACATAACCAGATCTGTTGTTGAGGTAAGAAGACATTAACCTTAGAAGTGAAGGGCAGAAACCAATATAGTCCAGTTTCGCAAGAAGTAAATTCTGGTCGATAGAATTAAATGCTCTTGAAAAATCTGTATAAATAACATCAACTTGCTTGCGATGGTCAATTGCAGATGAAATGAATTGAGTAATATTTGTCAAGTTTGAGACGGTTGATCTTGCAGCTATGAATCCGTGTTGCTGTTCATATATGTATGATTGAACATTAATGTAGATTTTAGTAAACAATATATGTTCAAGAACGTTAGCAAAGTTTGATAAGATGTTTGTGGGTCTATAGTTAGATATGTCAGAGTGGTTACCTTTTTTAAATACAGGTATAATTTTGCTTATTTTCCACACATCAGGGAATTGAGATGTTGACAGAATTAGATTAAACAGTATAGTTAGTGGAGAGGCGAATACAGAAGCACAGTCACGCACTAGCAAACTTGGTATGGAATCATTACCAGTAGTCATATCAGGTTTAGAACGCTGCGCACTCACTCTAACATCATTTTCATAAATGGTTCCAACATTGAAGATGGGATAGCAAACTAAAAGGAACTGTTACTACACTGACACTTGCACAAAGTGGTTTGGAAAAATGTTCAGCAAATTTGTACACGATGTCTAACCGCTGATGAAGTTTTTCATTTTCATAGATCAGTGCCCCAGGAATCCGAGACGTAGATCTTTTGCTAGAGATGAATGTCCAAAACTTCTTCGGATTACTTACAATATCATTTTGTAGACGAGTTTCATAGTATACATATGCCAAACAAGCTTCCCTCTAATCAGCTGTCTAAGTCTGCTAAATTTATCATAATAGGCCATTGCCTAGATGCTTTCCATTTTTTGAAGTAGTGTTCCTTAATATTGATTAATTGCTTGATATTGTCCGTAAACCATGCAGGATAGGTGACGACCAACAAATTTAACTCTAGGTATAGAACGATCAATGATGGAATACAATGTGTCATAAAAAACATTCACTGTTACATTGACATCACCATGCTCCAAGAGGAAAGACGAATATTAACAACAGTACCGCCTCCATACTCTCAACTAACTCTACACGTGGAAATATCCACACAAAAATGTGTCAACTTATTTGTAGGTAGGTGTAGCAGATACAATCCAGCTTTATTTAAATAAATGCAAGAAAGGCATAACAGTGCTATTTCAGAAAAAGAAGCTTTTCGTATTTGAGTTCGGCAAAGTTTGTTGTCCGGTACTGAGCACTTTGTATATTTCGAGGGACTTCTAACATGTAACATAGGGATAAGTATGCAATTTAAGGTAATAAAAATTTACTTAGAACATATTTGCATTTCGCATTTTTTTTTAAATATCTAAATTTAGGCGATTATAGACAAAAATATAAATATCTCGAAATCTGTTATTTCATATGAAGTTTATATTATGTTTGCTTATTTGTAAATGGAAAAAGTAGAAACAATAATAATATATAAGTAGTTCCACTTAAAATAAAATACGTGTCTGAGTCTACTTATCCATCACATTGTAGGCACGAAAGTTATTCTTTGAGGTCTACTATATCATCAGAACATTTTACACAAAAGTCGCAATTTCAGAATTCTAGAAGCTTGGGACCCTGTATACATAATAATATAGGTACTCACTTCTCACACTTAGGAAGAATACAAGAAAATTCACGCTTAAAGTGGAAGATTGTTTCTTGAAGCCAACACATATGTGTACCGTTCTCCTAGCTTACTTGGTTTAATGGTTAAGGTTCGTGTTTCAGAGGTCAGGTTCTATTTCCAAATTTGAATGGTGAGTAGCCTATTAATCCATCTAACAAGATTATGTGATGTAACGTGGGTGCGGAGAATTTATATAGCAATCCTAGACGATTTAATGTAAGAGATGCGTAAATATACATAATTTTACGCCAACGTAGAGGGTAAGCGTACATCAACCGACTTCTATCGGCATATTGTTTCCCCCGCGTAACTACATAACCATGTGTGCATGTGCGTGTTAGCGGAGCTGATGAGATGAACGAATGAATGACATGATCTGCGCGCGAACAACGTGTGAACTTATAATCACATGAAACCGAGTGTTCTGCTAATGACAGGTATTGTTAACGGGACTTTGAAGTACAGACTCGGTACCGGATGAAATTGCCAACCGTTTAAATTGAAATATATCTCTAGTTCACTTCACCCGCTCCAACAGCAAGTGTAAATGTGCCAGCCTTATTACAATTTCACTTTTCCTATTCGTGCATGCGGAAGACAATGCAGTTACCGTCGAGATAGAGGTAGATGAATTGTGACAATTATTAAAGTTTCGCTTAAGATGTAAGTTCCTTTTAATATACGAGGAACCGCGGTATTATACGAAACTCTAAAATGTGCGCTATATGTACACGTATATTTCCTAGAAGTACATACTTTGGTATGGTAAGTAACTGCACTCGTAACTCTAAACTACTTGATAACAACCGCCAGCTGTACAAAGGGATGTAGATTATTACATCAAACAATTCATTTAATTTAAATTCTGGTGCTGGTTGCTGCCTATTTCCCATGTATGGAGAAATATATGTTTGTAGTACTTTTATATATATAATTGACAATATTTTACTATTTTTTTATTTAAGTCTAAATATATGTAGGATTTATTATTGATGTATTGAATATTAAGACATAAAATACAAAGTAAACTATAGTCCTTTCGTCTTCTTTATACGTCTTCTACCGTCTTGCACTTTACGTCTTTTCTTACATCTCACCTCTTACACATCATTTACGCCATTACTCCCTCTTTCCCTAACTCTCCCTTCCTCTTGCTACATTGCTCAATCCCACATTCGGCCGTCCTGCGATTCGTCCGACTCGAGCGAAACGTTTATCCAAGGCTTCATAAACTCGGCACACGTTGATGTGCGGATAGGACCCTCATGGATGCGGACCTTCTCCACATCATACGTGTCATAGGATTTATACTTCAGCTTAAGTTTCAGGCTTGGCCCAAACTGGGTACATTTAATTGCGACTAAATCATGGACTTTAGATTATAGATCTTATTATTCTTTTCCTGCACATTTAACTCTTCTCGATCTTTATTGTAGCTCTTGGTCATTTCCTCTTCCAATAACGCTTTGATGTCATAGTCAGAGTTCGACTTCATTTTAACCCCAGGCGGTAGTTCAAATGGTGTAGTGCCTGTGCTTCGGTGGTAAGTAGAGTTCAGCACTTGTTGAATTTTGTCCACATGCCGATACCATTTAGTTGGACCTCCTAGTTGGGCAGTTTGGCGAGTACTGGAATTATAGCTGCATTCACACTTTCTACTTGTCCGTTAGCACGTGGTAGACCTGTTGTTATGTAGTGACGCTTTATGCCTTCCTTCTCACACTAAGCAGTAAATTTCTCCGCTGTAAAAGTTCCTCTATCCTCATAATACAAATTTGATAGACTGGTTTTGCGATCACTTCCAGTGCTATCGTTGATTTGGTGAGACACAACCACGTAAACTTGGTAAAAGCGTCTACTACTACAAGTATATGTTTGTAGTTTTTGTTTGCTGACTTTAATGGTCCCAAATGATCAATGTTTGTACGTATTTAAAGGTGCTTCTCCATTCGGTAATGGATGTAGAAGTCCTTCGTGTTTACCATTTTTTCGGTTTACGAAAATACATGGAATACAAGTAGCAATGCATCTTTCTACTTTCGTCGTCAGATTTGGAATGAAATAATCCTCTTTTATTACCTGTTCCGTTTTCTTACCTCTAAGGTGGCATTTGCAATGTACATCTGTTATCATCTCTAATAATAATAATAAAAAGCACGACTATTGACTAATTTGTATAAAATGTCGCTTATCAAAACGTAGTCTTCAAAAGTGTTTCTTTCAATATTTATCGTATTGATTTCAGAGTATTATCCGTCTGTTGCGCATTACGTATCTTGTCTGTAATACTGTCTGCGCTGATTGTAATTACTGGATTTCTACTGAGACAATCCGTATGCTTCTTGATCCGGTACGATGTACGATGACATAATCGTATTCTTCTAAGAGCAGTGGTCAAATCCTTCTTATTCATAGTTTTAGTAAATGGTGAAAAGTCTGTGGGGATCTTGAAACATGTTCCAAGTAAATAAATTCAAAATTTCTTTAACGGTTCAATTATTGCTAAAATTTCTAATTAGTAACTAGTATATTTCTTCTCGGCGTCAGTCGTCTTTCGACTCATGTAATAAATCGGATGGAAACAATTGTCTACTGCTGATTTTTCAACAAAAATTGCTCCGTCACCATTTTGACTAGCGTTGGCGTGTAACTGCAATTCCGTATCTTGCCTGTATATACTCAACACAGGTTAATGATTTATCTTACGAGCTAGTATCTTCTTCAGTTCTTCGAAAGCTTCACGTTCTTTATCTCCAAATTGAAATCTAGCTTCTCTCTTCAATAAGTCACTTAAAGGCTTAGCTATCATCGAATAGGACGGAATAAATTTTCCTAAATAACTTTGTACTTGTTTAATGGTCGTCGGTTCGGGAAAACGTGTTACGGCTCTGGTCTTTTCTGACGAAGGAAAACCTTCTATTATGTGCCCGAGCCACGACTAGCTTTCATAACAAGAAAATATTCTTGTACAGTTTCATTCTTTTCCATTTTTCGTTCTGCTAGAAGTTGTCCACTGTTTAACTTTCATGAGAATTCTGCTAACAATGCTTTCTTAAATCAACTCCAAGACGTTATTTTAGCTTCACCTTGTATGAACAGTTTAGCTACGTCTTTAATGACTTGGCAAATATAAACGTATACAACTCATCCCACTTCATCAATAAAGATATATCCTCCATTTAAATTACTCACTTTTCGATAGAATACACACTGCTTCCATCGGAAGAGAGAATAGAATCCTCAAGATCCCTTAAGTTCGCAAATTGGATACCTTGTATAGAATTGTTGCGGTTCGTCAATATATGGTATGCAGTTTCCGCAACGGCATTGTTGTGATCCTGTCTTTCTTCCTTTCCAGCGTCTTCATCCTCTTCGTTATATTCTTCACCTTCATCCCGTTTCCCATTTTCTACTGCGCCCACTAAAGAGTCTAAGTCCATCAAGCTTGCACAAATCGCGTTAGCTAGTTTGTCTGGTTTTGTATTATAATCAACACGGATGATACACGAAATTAAAGTTAAGTCACTAACGGTAAAATCATCATGAATAAATTTAATTTTATTAACATGTTCGCCGCTATCGTTTTCAAAATAAAACCCGAAAATTCGCGCACTTTCTTCCTACTAAGTCTGTCACCTTCTTGTTCGAAAATAAGTCTGCAGAATGTTTTAATTACTTGGACCGTGCAATGTTTATACTGTCAAGCACACGTGGTATTGTTCCTAATGTTGTCATTTTGTTATTGTTGAATGACGGAATACGCCGTCGTATAGCCCGCGAAAACAATACTTGTGTACGATAACTTTACGTTTATATTTCCAACATGCAACAGCAGATGAAAACTCCCTTTATAGTCGCAAGCGAATCGAACTTAAGTCCTAGTACACACGCACTGTTCCTTATTCCTATTCCTTACGAAGATGTGTTACGCGAAAATAACACATACGCAATAATTACTTAAAGTTCACATTTCCAACTCATGAGAGCACGTAAAAAACGCTAGTCCGTTATTTTATATGAACAAATAGAACGTCCAATTTTATTAACTCACTTCGTTACATCTTATGTACTTAGTATTGTTCATCGTCCGTCGTCTCAATCGCGACTGGGTCACCAAAATTTGTAGGATTTATTATTGATGTATTGAATATTAAAATATAAAGTAACTATAAAGTAAACTATAAAACAGAAAAAACACAAGTCCTTTCGTTTTTATACGTCTTCTACCAGGGTGCGCACAGGGTGCATCGGAAGGAATGGACTAAATTCCAGAAATGCATCCCACACATGAAAATAATGTAAAAACCTAGCGTTCTTGTAAATGCTTCATATTTTCACTTGCGTTATACGTTTTAAATAAAATAAAAGTATCTTACCTATGACTATCCATGTAAAAAGAAGTTAGGTACGCTCTACACAATTTTTTTCCCTTCTTTTCGAGGCTCAAAATCATTTTAATAATCATAGCGTTCTGATATGTATCAGTGTATTGCGATAGTGACTTAACGTTTATTTTCGAGTTTAGCATTATTTTGATACAAAATGCCACGCACTTATTCAAATTAGAATATTCAAATATAGTGTTTAATTATAGTTTTTGTAATAAGAATGCTACCGCCACTGTTGAAGATTATCCTCAACGGTTTCAGCATCAAAGAAATCCAGGTGAAAACATATTTATCAGAGTTTTCAACAAAGTGAGCGAGGCAGGAATCTACAACGACATCTGAGCGAAGTAATCGACAAGGTTTAGAAGAAGTGGAAAATATTCTGGATCTAGTAGACCAGTTCGCGAAAAATTGGGCGTTCCCAAAAGGAGCAATAAATGTATTTCACGAGTAAGGCTTATATCCATACTATCATCACAGCATCTACAACCGCCAAATTATGCCAAACGTATTGAATTTTGTCGGTGGATAAATAATAATCGTCATGTTTCGTCATGCATGATATTTGTGGATGAGACTAATATTTAGCGAAGTCCCTTCTACTATTACTTTTATTAATTATTATTAATAATTAATTACTACGCCCATAAAAATGCAAAAAAAAATATTTTCGATGTGGGTATTACAGGGGCTTAAACAATCTACACAAAAGCTGAACTCTGTTCTCATGATTATGAAGGTACCAAATACAATTAATTTCAAAATATTAGCGGTAAAACAACACTTATTAGGGGCAGAAGAGTTATTTTTTAATATAAACTTAAAGCCAAGAATCTTACTTGGAAGAGACGATATTTGAAACTTCTATATTGATAAGCATATTCTATATTTCCCGGTACTGAAATCGAATAACCCACTCTCGCGTTTCTCTAAGCGATTTAGTGAAAATTACAAACAGATTTATACAAATTGATACATCTTCGTGATTCATATGGCTTGGCTATCATCTATTCAATTACATGGATACTTTTTGCGCATACTGTCATCAACAGTTGTTAAACCGATTATTCAAATTATATTCAGCAGTACAGCGATGTAAATTGAATTACCCTGTAGTGATTAAACAAATCAGAGTTTGTTATAAACGTAAAATTTATAATCAAACCTATTAGTTGCAACTATTGAATTACTGCTGCAGTTGCACAGAAATTAATTAATTTCGATTCCAACAGCATTCTTGATGCTTCGTTAACGTTCTAGTTGAATTTCATTATTTAGAAATTTGGTTACAGAAATACACGACTTCATTCTATACACTTATTTCACAAAAATCACATGCAATATGTGTGAAAGTGCAACTTACATATTACCAACATATTTTAGTGTGCTTATATTTTTATCTTTTATGTATTTTAATAAGTATAATAGGCTACATCTTTGAATAATCCGCCAAACTTAGCAATTTTGATGACTAAATTTAGTTAAAGGGAAATTAAGCAAACGATGCGCGAGCATAGTTTCCAGCCTAACAAAACAAATTTCCTTTATATTTTTATTATTTCTCAACGTAAGTCACTTTTCATAGCGATGCTCACATCTCTTTAATGCGTTCAAATACTAGCTGGAAGCTTATTCTGACATTTACGAATGTGATGACTTCCTCACTTGATGAAAATCTTTGTCCTCTGAACAAAACTTTGAGCCTAAGAAATGTGAATTAACACATCTTCATGGTTATCCCAAAAAGCTGTCGCCATCACTTTCTCGGCCTATTGAACAGTCTTCGCTGTTGTCGGAGCCGATTTACCCTTTGCAATCCACTGTTTCGACTGTGCTCTGACTTCAGAAGTGTGCCGTCGTACCCAAGTTTCGTCTACAGTTACTATTGGACGCTAAAACTTCAATTTAGTTCGCTTGAGTGGCTTTAACATGACTCTGGAAATGATAATCCGAATGCGTTTTTAGTCCTGAGTAATCATGCGCGGCACCTAACATACTGTTGGATTTTTCATGCCCAAATTTTCAGTCAATATATGGCGAACATGTGCTTTTGAGATTCCCACAACCTCTGCTATCTGTTTAACGTTAATTCGGCGGTCATCTAGTAGCAACTGGTGAACCTTGCCGATGGCGGTTCATTATTCAGCAAGTCAAGTTGTGCAAATCATGATGCAGTATCCCCGTAAACAGGGCTTTCATTTGCATAGATCTATTGCATTTCAAATGCAAGATTTAGTAACCGCTCTATTTTTATCCTTTTCCATTTTTACAGAAACACTAATACTAACTGATACAAACGGTTAAAGAACAGGGGAGCGTACGCACAATTACATTACCGGAATATTTTTGACGAGTAACACCCATCTTCATGTTGACGTTTGAAAATTTCCAAACTGCTCTAGTATCAAAAATCAGTAAGCCGAAAGTTTTTGTTTCTGTGAGATGAATCTATTATTACTAGCAGGTTTTCTACATACTGTAGTGTTAACAAAAAAAAATAATGCTAAAATAGCCTTCTCGTGATATTGATGGAATAAGTCACGGCAAACCTAACACAAAGAGAAAAAAAACACTACCCACGAACATGCCTCTGCCCGGCGTCATCAGCGTGGTTTCGATTGTATTTTTGACTCTATCCTGTGTAGCTATTGCCTCACACTTAATACCACAACATATCAAAAACTGTGAGCCAACAGCGACACAAGGTAAAGTGTGGGAATACTCTCGGAACCACGCCGGGTAGGCAGAAACATTTCCGTGGGTTTTTTCTCTTCTCGTGTTGCGTTTTCCGTGAATAATTCTGTCAATACCACGAGAAAGCTATTTTAACATTATTTTTATTTATTGTTTCTAGGCATGGTGTGTCTGATGTGTTCTACATTAGTGTTATAATTTATCACATCGAGCTTGGCAGGCATTAGCTCCACGCATAATGAGTTCAGTATGTCCACTTGTTCAACGTAAAAATCTCTCTGGTGGCTATCAGCTCGTTCTCAGTAGCTTTGACTCCTTTTATCTCCCGTTATCAATGTAGCGGGGAAGTTAGAAGATTAACAAATAGCTCCTCTTCTATTCAATTTCCCCACAATCTAGAACTTCCGATTGAATGTAATTTTTTCCACGACAGCCTCCACTGTAATTTCAAATTATAAACTGAGTGGTAATTTTGTTGTGTGTAATAGCGTTCATCTAACAACTCGTTCACAATGACAATTCTAAATACCACAATGGTGATTGCAACAGGTCCGAGCCAGAACTAACAAGGAAAAAGTCAACAATAATATAATCTTAATACTGTGCGAGTAGTTGAGGTTGAGATCAACAACAAAGTTCGCCTTTTTATAGAGACCTGTAGACTGGAGTCACCCGGCCCGTAACTATAATCAAAGAAGTTACATACGAAAGATTTATTTACTGAAATTCCCTAATTTCGAAAGCAAACGAACGTAGGCGTAATACACTTCATTAATGTGACTATCGGTAAGGTACCAATAAAGCATTAATTACTGGTGCTCAAATCGCAAAGTAAAATAAACAAAATATCATTGAGTTTATTTCAACATCTCAAAAGTAAAAATCAGATCTGGTACTAACATGCTTCTGGCCAAAATTGAAAGATGTCTCTGTAATCTAACAAAAATAAATTATTGTACTTACGAATTGGAATTCTATACAGTGGCTGATCTAAGATACGGTGCCATGCTCAGAACGATTTTTTTGCACGATACGAGTCCATGTAAGCTTTGAAACTAATTGTATTTGTATGAAAGAGATTGTTTTCCGTTTCATAGTGTAACCAAATCTGCCACTTCAGTGGTGATTGTGGAAAATAAAATTGTAAATCAGAATGGGTCTACTATCTGAAATAGTAGCCTACAATAACGTATATACTGTAGCGATTGAGGTGAAGTACATGTCTTGCACTTTCATTCGTTAATATTTTATATACACGAAGTATTAAAATTTGATTGAATTCGAATTCTGGCGGTTTGACGGTTCATTAACAGTATTTAGTGGGGGATCATGAAAGTCTCCAATCATTTCCAGTAATTTATGTTTTAAATATATTTTTTTTTTTGTGAAAACGCACAAAACTCACACAATACACACTACTTGGAATCCAGCAGTCTATATTTACAATGTCAATCTGTAACCTCAATAGGATTCTGAAGAGAACAAAGAACATAAACACAAGAAGCAAAAAGAAAACCACCAGAGGGGATTTGAAAGAAAGGAATTTGGAATATTAACGAAAAGGAAAAGGGGATTTTGAAAGACCGATTTCAAGAAACGCAAATAAACAAACAAAACAACAATAAATTTTTGGATTACCTGTGTTCTCTTGTCAGTCGGTCTCACAACGAAGCTCAGCGTATTAGCGCAAAAAATAATTTTAATGACATAAACAATCAACAAAGAACATAAATCGTACAAATCTGCCCTCCACCTAACTTATAGAAGTAGTGTGAGATGTATAAATTCAGTTTTGCCTTTGTTTTCAAATAGGTGATTATTGAAGTTCGTCACTTTCCGTGCGCTTCACGAAATTAGCAGAGACTAGACGGACTCGTGCTTTGTCGGCTCTGGGGGAAACCAGTAAACAACACGAACCCGTTCTCATGAGACGAATAAACATGAGTCTGTCTAGTCTCTGCTAATTTCGTGAAGTGCACGGAAAGTAAAGTTTAGTGATTATAATATATTGATGTACATTAAGAGTACCTAAATAAGTTTTTGTATTGCGTACGCACACATGAATATTCAAACGAATTAAGAAGAAAAAAAAATATAATGTTAAAAATAAATAATCCTTAACAAGTGCAATTTGCACTTTTTAATATCGGCAAGGCATTATTTACGGGAACATCTATTACGCCTTAATTTTACTTTAAAGTTGCTCATATATTCATGAAAACATGATATTTATTTTGCGTACGGGATTTGCAAATATGAATTTACTAATTCAAATGCATGCAAATTGCAAATGCAAAATCCATTAAAGCGCTGTAGATGCAATCATATATGCGTGTGCACGCAGTCATTGCGATTATAATTTTATCCGTTAAAAAATCAGATTTGGTTCCGAAAAAGCAATCACTTTCACAATTTGGGAGTATCATGGTTTAAAATTTCATAATTTAATGGAAATGAATAGCATAGCGCAGAATTTATAAGGGGATGAAGGGGATTGGATCGTAATTATTACTATTCCCTCAATTCTGTAGAATTGAGAAATTTACATTGAAAAGTAAAAATTTTCATGACATTCATTACCTTAACTAATCATAGCTCTTAATTTACAGGAACTGATAAGCTAACAATAAGTGAAGTCTGTTTTATACCTTCCTTACAGAGAGTTATTGTACGATGATCACGTTATAAAAAAAGGAGGTCATTTAATTCTGTTAAAGCCCTATCTACTACAAAGAATTACAAAAGATATTGTTGGGAATCTAATTCTTATTAATGTACTTTAAATGAATGATGTTAAGTAATACAGAATCGATTGTAAAGCCATGATTCTCGAATACTTGATCAAAATCGGTTAATTTGTATTGCAAGAATGGGTTGCTCTTTAAATATTCTATTGTCTCAAGTTAGAAACATAAAACGCCTAGTTAAATACTGAGGTGTACACTTTGACGTCTATAGTTTTTCAGGCAAGTCGTTCATTAAACGCTTTTGCGATTAGCGTCTTACCCTATTTCTGAAAATTTTGCCTTCTCTGTTATAACAAATTATTTTTTGACTCGTAGAATTTCCGGTTCTATCGGATGTCACAACCAACCTTGATATTTTTAGTGGAACGACATATTTCCATTTTAATTTTACCATTTTAGATCAACTTGAGCATGACACAATGTCTAGCTAAATGTTGCACGCAGATTTTGTTGCAGGTCAGTCCATATTGCAATTTTAATTTCTGTTTAATTATCTGGCAACTTCATAAATGCATCTCAGTATTGGATGTTAATTGAAGAAATTGTATTTTGGGGTCGTTAGGTATAAGCATTTCCGCGATAATTCTTAGCAACACAAAAACAATTACAAAACGATATGAACATAGCTTGACCATTTTTGTAAAACACTATGGATCTAGATTCAAAAAGGGATGAAGTTTTTGGTAAAAGAAAGGGTAGTCGATGATTAGCTGCGGTAGAATCAACAGCTAATTCGAAAATAGTCGAGCTCGTTATTATGTAGTGAGTTTAAGGCTTTACATTCAATTTAATATTCATGTGTTAAAAATAAAAAATCAAAAGAAGTAGTAATTTTACTGTAACAAAAAATATCCTACAAAATTTAGTGATAAGTGTAAGTAGTACGCTTGAAATAATAAAATAGTTTCAAATTGTCAAGCAATGCAAGAACTGAGTCGGACCCCAATAGAAGAAGAGGTCCTCGGGCTGCTGCTTAAACCATGATTTTCTTTGATATGTGAAAAATATTTTTCCATACATTTTTAGTCCTCTTTCGCGATTGGTTTTATTCGGTGATACCACTTCAAGTACACATTAAAAGCTAATTGTGCAATGTGTCTGTCCGCCACTTGACGGGAAAAGATACATCACCAAGACATTAGCTTCGTTTAAATCACGCGTACGTAAAACAGTATTCGGGCGTAGACAGGCGGTGTTCGAATAACTAATTATAAATTAAAAGCTTTCATTAGACATGCAAAGAAGACCATTGCGCTGAAGACCAGATTTGAGTTTTAATTATTAACCATCATTCCTGAATATACCTTACGCGCTGTTGAATTGAATTAAAGGCACCATTTATTTTTTAAGATGTGTAATTATCATTTGGTCTACCTCGTTTTTTAATCAACCTGCTCTATTATTTATTCATCGAGATAAAAACGGTATTTTTACCAGCGTATCCCACGTTCCCAAAGGTAGCGAAAGCAGAAGTTTGTACAACGGCATCCTGCTTAAACCCCTTATATATTATTTAGAGTATCGAGGTCTAAACTGTACAGAAATAGTGCGATTCTTCACTTATGAGAGTTCACGGCCAAAATCACATATTTAGCATTTTCAATGGTTGAGTAATTTTCCAAATTCAATAAAACAAAAAGAACCCTTAAAGAAGAGTAATAGAAGCATTTGTTTCCATTTACGGGCGTAACCTTTATAAAACCAAAATATTTATCATAATCACTTCCCCTTAAGTAGGGGTAGAGCGAGATTGAATATTGTTGATTCTAATTGTAATCGCAGTAATTTCAATCTGTGTCTGACACCTGTTTACGCATATGCTTACACGTCTAACCTCTAATAGTAAATCGTACATATTACAATATTACCGTGCACTATTAATGCATACCGAATATAGACTCATGCTGAGTGCATTGAAGTGAGATGATGAAAATGTGCAGCATAGATAAAATGTGCTACAGTACAAAAGAGCATTAAAGTATAGAAGGATCCGAAACTACAAATCAGAAAATGTTACCGGGTTTTAAAGAATGCTTTATTCTTCCTTGTGAACTTATGCAAGATTCAAAAACTACTCTATGTGAAGCTTAACAAAATTCCTGGTTTACTACTGAAGATATCAAATTAAGAGTGACAATTACAAATGAATTCCAAGAAGAAAGCTGCACTAATTTTGGAGGACATATGTATGAAGACTCTCGTGACGGACATGCAATCTGGTTAATTCAACTTAATCTTTGACAAATTTTCAGTGGTCCGCCTTTATCATAAAGCATATTTTATTGAAGGAAACTCAAGAATCCGTATTATTTAATTATCAATACAATAGACGCTTAATACCGTGAACAAAATGAAACGGAGAGATTTTCCACTAACGATTTGTTCACATTAGAGGGTGTGACTGATTTTATGCTTAAAATAGGTACTGTTGCATCAATAATCATTTGTGAATGCACATTCTTTTAATTTGAAGATGATTAAAATACATTCTAAATATATTGTGTAATTTTTCTTAGTTTTTTTGTTTTTCAACGTTTTGTGTTACAGCTGTTTCTCCGATTTCTTTTAATATTTGAATATAGTTCAAATGAAGCCAATTTTTTTTCTGCTCATTGGATTTATGTGTTCAATGCATTTACTGCACACTCTGAAGTAATTTTCTTTTATAATTTTTCTTCAGTTTCCTCATCGTTAGTTTCATCTTCTCCTCTTTCTTCGTCAAAATTGTGTAATTGTACTTCCATTTCATTCCATGCAATTACGTTTGTCTCGTCCAGTTCAACAGTGATGAAAGTTGTGTAAATAAACATTAATTAGATACATATGGCAGTAATGCATTTAAAACATCACGTGTTTCAGCTAGAGCTTTCTTTCCATATTTGCTGCAATACACTAAGTGGCAAAAGTCCTCAACTTCTTGATCACTGAAATCTAGAATTTGCCCCGGCATTTAGCAGTCATCCAGTCAATTTTATGCATACACCAAATTGGCAACAGCATCTTTTATTATCGAATCTTTTTTATTTCTATAATGCGAAGAAGGCTGCTATTGTAATATGTCTGATCACACTTTGATCCATTGGTTGGATAAGAGGGGTTACATTTGGCAGGTACATTGTTGTAATTTGCCCATCTTCACTCTGTAATTCTTCTACTAGGGTATGTGATGGAACATTATCCAAAATAAATGGAGCTTCTATTGGGTGACCACTCGATTTGTAAAAACGTGTAACCTCTCAACAGAGCAATCAATGACTCGTCAATAATTTTGGGAGATTCATATTTGACAAATTAAATCTGCATTATAAACTTACCTGAGGAACAAAGGAATTATGGAACTAATTCTATAGAATTGACTCAGTCATCCAAGCTGATTTGGAGTAGTCATAGTCCATAGGAAGAAAAACATTTTTTAAAGGCCTAGGATTTTTTGTCTTACCAATAACCAATGGCTTAGCTTTATGACTTCAACTAGCATTAGCAAATGCTAAAAATGTTAGTCCGCGTTTGTCATGTTTTCTACCTGGAGCAGTCTTCTCTTGAGATGAAACAAAGGTTTTCTCTGGCAGAAGCTTCCAATAGAGAGTTGATTCATCGTTATTGTATAACTGATCAGGTGTAATTCCCAGTTGCTTCATTTTACTTTTTAACTGGACCTTAAATGGATAAACTAGTTCTGGCTGAGATGATAATTTTTCTCCAGCAATTTTTAAATATTGAATTCTTCAATTATACCCCCTTTTTCACGGAGTGTTAAGCACTTAAGCAGACGATATGACGTGATGTGTCGCGATCGTAAGCTTCCCCCGATAAATAGATACTATAAGAAGTGTTAACACATCAAGCTGTATTGCGTAAACAACGCGTATCATATAACCCAGGGAAGTGCAGCAGTATTAAAACATGCGATGCATACCGATACGGGGAAATCCCGCCACACGATGCGAACCTGTTCAATATGATGAAAATGGTTGTTTATGTTATCCCGAATTTCCATTACTCGGTGTTCACGGTATCGCGCGTTTGCTGTAACTACAAGTTGAAATGAACAATATAGCATTATGTTTACTTTTGTTGAAATCACTATGTTGCTGCACTCGAATTTAAAATTTTCTCCTGAAACGTTTCACTTTCCACAATTTTATTCATAATCAGAATATGTGTAATAGTAATAACACTTAAATCCAATGATCGTCAATAATCAATAATACAAAAATTCGTATTGTTGTGTCCAGATTTTCATTTTCGGTTTTTTTTAGTAGTTTGCATAATGCCTTAATCACTTTGATCATATTTACAGTTTTACAATATGCTGCAAAATCTCATTTCTCTAGTTAGATGTGAAATTGTTGTTTACTCATAGCTACTGGTTAATTACTAAACTTTATTAAAAAAAACACCAGAAAGCTACGCGTGTATATTTATAATGTCGAAATTGAATTAATTTAATTTGCGTCAGCTAACAAGTAATGCAAACAAAACGAAATCGCTAATTATTTCGTACACATTGAATACAAATTTAGAAGCATTTCATTATTCTATTAAATAACATTTAGTATTTTGAAGTAAAATAGCACAAAATCATTTAATTATGTAGCAAAACTTTGCGGGACGATAAGCCGCTGAGTTAGGGGGAAAACCGCATGTATACTTCATGTCAGTATTTACAGACTACTATACGATGCTACTTCTATTACTTTACTTCTTTGGTTATGTACCTTTTAAATAATTGAACTTGGCAAGCATTTCTAAGTGGATATATGTAAATCCGTAACTTCAAATATTTACTTGGAACTACAGCGGCGGAAAAGTGGCTGGTGAATACTGTTTCTTTGAAAAATTTATTTAAATATGCAAAGCTGGTAGTAAGTGATTCAAGATTTGTGTTCGCACGTGCTATGGTGATTTAATTCTATTTGATCAACTCTTTACATTTCTTTTATTGGGTAAGCTTTAGTAACACTATTATTATATTGACGTTATATTTCCTTTATTTGCTTCCGGTAGTGCAGGATCATTTGGATCTCTTCAATTAGTAGTTCACTATCGAAAATATGGACGGAAGAAAAATAGGCCTCAATCTGCGCGTTGAGAGCACAATTGAAATAGAAAAGAAGACGCAAGATGCAACACGTGCAATAGTCTATTACGCAGAACTGTCACGCTCACTGGAGCGAAAACTTCACGGTCGATTGCACCAGCTGCATATGTAAGAAGAATGTCGAACAACAGATAATCAGTTCAGTTATCCTGAAGATGCTGACATCATGAACGTCGAAACATCGATCGAAAGCTTTGATACATGGCGAAACCCGAAAGACGTTAACAGCAGTACAGTTATACCGAGCGTGAAAGCTTACGTAGTGTTATAAACTGAAGTCACTAGATGAGATGTGTGGGTAGCGCTGATGACAGATAGTTAGTTGTAACATTACAATGCATATGGTGGCAAGATAACTAAAAAATAGGTGCAACAATGAACGAGAAAGTTTTATTGTTTTAAGATTTAAAAGATGTAGAGGAAGAGTCTGTTCGAAAAGTAGTGTTGTGGTTAGTATATAATTTGCTTGCATCTGGTGTTGGAACATCTCAATTAACCACAAATATAACGTTTTGTTGTTGTTGGATGTAGTTCTGGGGCGAAAGGTCACGCAAATGTCATATTTTTAATGGCGATTTAATTATCAATATTATCAGATACTCCTTTATTGATTCTCTGTTTACATTTCCTCAACGTCTCTTAAAGCTACTAGGCGGCAAGGATCTTATTTGCAGAGGCACACAATTGTTGAGTCTGTTATACCAGCAATCAAAGTTTCTTTGGGAACATCTACCTCGAATGCAGTAATCAAGACTTTCACCATGAAGAGGACATAGTTATTAGCACTTACTGTAATTACTTGGTAAGCTTTTTTTCCCTTTAGTTCTTAGATTTATTAGAAGAAACGAATGAAATGTTTAATGAGAATGAGAAAATGAAAACGGTAACTAACCTGATATATCGAAGTTCTACTATATAAACCCTATGTTCATGTGATTCCTTTCTGGAATAATTCTAGATAGCTCCGAATAATTCTTAGATAAAATTAATAGAATTCTTCTTTTTGTCGGAAATACAATCAGACTTCGAAGATAATTTTACAAAAAGTCAAATATAAAATTAACATCTACTTACTGCATTGTTAATCGCCATGGCGATTATTTTCTGTCCACAGCAAATTTTGATAGTTCTATTTAAAAATACATAGGTTGATGTCGAAATATTTACGGACATTATTAATTTAAGATACTAGGATTATGCAAGCAATGTAAAAACACAGCTGCAAGAATATCTAAATTCTTAATGCTAGAAAACATTCTGCCAGTGTACACCAAATTTGATTATCACATTGGTAATAGATATTACTAAATTTTATAGATACAGGTGTTCTAAAATTTAGACCTTAGTTTCTTCTTTGATTTCAATATTTTTCTTCTTTCTTTTTCTTCATATTTTAAAATTTAATTTGATTATGCCCACTATATGCAGAAAACTAAAATAAATACATACGAATTTTGGTATGGTGCGGCATTTTGTCGGTTTTTGTAGTTTGTCGGTCGTGACATGTAAATATATATTAATTTCTATGACATTCCTGATAAAATCGGAAGAGGATATCAATTTTTTTATTTCGAAGAGAATACTGTGCGTATTATGCATTTTTTGCACTTAATGCTCGGAAACTTCAATCCAAACATGGGCATATTCAATTAGTAACTTGATCCTCTCATGCATCGTGTCCTAATACAAGGACTTAATTATTAAATTAACTAAATCTAATTATATGTTCTTTGAAATTCCTGCATGAGAAAGGGTTAACTTCAACATATTGAATGTTGTATTACTTGCTTAAAATTCTCTGAAATAGAACAGATCGACTAAGACCTAGTTCATTAAAAGTCAAAAGCAGATCAAAAGTATCTAAAACAAATACTATTTAATCTGCGCTTCGGGTCTCAAAAATACAGTGTCTGAGCACTACAATATAACAAATAATTGCAGTTCTTACAGCATATGCGACAAATATAATCTAGACTGCACCTTCACATAGCCCTACGTGTTACGTACATGTGTTGGTAACTTTGCACTTTGTATGGGAAACGTTAGCTAAGATTTTCAGAGCATCCAAACTTCAACTAACTTAGTTTCAACGAGGAGGTGCAAATTAGTAAATATAAAACTTATTCCTACATTACAACCAAGGGAGTAAATAGATTACCAAACGCAAATTTAGTGCATCCCTTTCATTGCCCAAAATGTACAAAGTACAAAGGAATAATCACAAAGTTCTAATCATTCTCTTTAAAGCCAGCGCTATTGCTATTAACTTACTTCGGAAATTAGAAGCTACTTTGCGTATTAACCCGATAATCCGTTCAAATTGATTAATTGCTTTCAAATATTCACTAACGAGCGAGCAAGCATTTGAAAACAATGAAACACGAAATATTCTCTAATCGATTATCAAATCTAAGCACTGGTTAATTACTATTACTACCAGATTGTCTGATTACGTTAAAGAACAATTATCTAACAACGCAATAGCCGTTGTCAGAGATCTATATACTTGATATTCAAAGTAGTTATTAGTGTTATATTTTCCAATACATTTGAATTGTCTGAACCTGTAAAGCAAAGGCATTGTTAAAAAAATATACGAACTACTTGCGATTATTACTACATCAGAAAACATTTCATTTTGTGATAGATTAGTAACAGATTTGGTGAACAGCTTGATGTTTCTGCATGTAATCTTAAGATCAGTTAAATAGCACGTTGTTGGGGCCGGCACTGATATTGCTGTCAGGAAAGTGGCAACCTTCACCCCAGCTACCGTGATTCTTTTAGATGGAGCTCCTCTCCTACTTTTGGTCCGTCTACGAAGCGACGTAAGATGTCATCGTTATCAGTCTGTTGGTGTGCTAACAATGTGTGTAATAGACAAAAAGGTGTGAAACTTATCTATCCCAATTTCTAGGATCGGCAATCTATTGCACCAGTTCACCCAGTTCCTGGTGGATTTATAATGTTGTCCTGCTTTACACCATTGGACAGCAGCCGGATCATGGCAGCCAGCGCCACTTCTTCAACTAAGTCAAGAGGCGGCAGGTAAAGCATAATCTCCACAACCGTCGTAGGAGAGCATCTTAATGTCCTCGTGATACTTAGGCAGACAGCCTTTGTACTTGTATTAGTTCTTTTGACGGCGATTGCGTTTTCTACACTAGGCCATTAAGCGCCGTATGTTAGCATTGGTGTGACGACTGCAGTGTAAATCCATATCATTACATTGGAAGAAAAACAGCAGGTTCTTCCCAGCACCCTATGAGCTATACAATATACGGGACCCGCGATAGCTCCTTGTCGAATATGATACCGAAGTATAGGGCCTGCGAACTAAAGCTAAGTGGTACATTCATAAGTAAAGATACTTTTGCTTAGTTTATCTATGGCTGGAATTTGTAGTTCTCACATCAGGTTCGACACATAGGCATGTGATAACCCTCCGCGTCCAGGCAAATCAGGGTACCGGTGATTAGATTTCCTAGTAGTGGTGAGAGCACCTCTCTCGGTGGGCAGCTAGCGCGTCTAATTTAGCATGCCGTAAATCCAGCCTGAGGTGAATGTGTAACTCTACGTTTCTCCGGAGCGGTAGTAATTTTAGAGAAGGTGGTCTTATCAAAGGTCAATAAATACACCCAAGGTGGTGAGCTGTGTATCCAGCGATCGCTAAAGTCTGCCAGAGACAAAGTTCAAAGCAGAATCTGTAAATCTACGCCGAGTCTAAACAACGGATTGGGATAATAGCAACAAGAATCGGATAACAGGTAGTAAAAAGTTGGTATACGCCATGTGATGCTTTACTACCGCAATGAAATGTTTTCCCATTACAACGAGTATTCTAATTGAATCGCCACAATAGACAAAATTCAATCAATAATAACTTGCTTACATTGCATGGAAGATTCTGTTTGTTCCTGTGGTACTGTACTATAGACTCACCATAATACCCAAAACTTTTATTAACCAAATGCGACACCTATCTGGAATAGTTTAACGGATACTTTCTAAGTAGCTATTGATGAATTGAGAACAAAATATTCGACTTATTGGTAAAGTTGGTGCACACAAAAATGTACATACTAACGTGAATTCTTATACATACAAATTTATATACGAATACTGATGCATATGGTAATAATTAAGTGTAATTTTCACGTAGTGTATTTCGAATTAACAGGTTCTTTGAAAACAGTTGCATGATGACAAGACTTTGAGACAAAATTGTTATTATTGTAAGGAAAAATATCCGTTTTGTGTGTTTTAATTGAGCAAGGAATTATCCAAGGATCTCCCTACCTCTCTGTGCCTACTAGAGCTGGACTGACACTTCTCAGCTCTTTTATCAGCAGTAAACCGATTCAAATTCTCTGCCTGAGAGTTCAAATTTTGAATACTGTCACATGTATAGGGAATTAGCCATCGTTTGGCTATTCAAAGTCCTGCATCGGGGAGAACAATCATGGGGCACTTCTTGAACTATGTAGAAGGAGCTTCGATGAGTACTAACGCTCCATACGTTTCGATGGTGGCCTTTAGTAAGTCTAGCCACCTCGGCCGAAATAGGTAGAAGGAAAAGCTTGATCGAATCCTCCTTCAAGTAAAATCTTACTAAAGACCCAAGATTGTTTTTAATTCCCACTGGGTGAGCGACAAAATATATGATTCTTCAATAATATTTCAAGCCATTGCACAAATATTTGAACAATTAGCTGAATTATTACAGCACAACACGTGCGGGTTTCTTTATAACGGAGATACATAAAAAAAGGTTAAGCTCTAAAAGCAACACATTAGCATAAAATGTCCATTTGACACTGTTTTTTGTGCTAGGTACATGACATTATTTTAGATATGTATAAAATAAACGCCTTAAATATAAATCAATGTGTTCGCACATTCTCTCTTACGCGCTTGAGTTAAATGTTTTTATTCCACATGTCACGAACGTTCTACGTTGATAACCCCGATTTTTGCCCGTAACAGAGCACAGGGTCGCGTATATTGCTGGCACTTGGCACTTCTGCTAAATTTATCTAACTTCATGCCCTACGTGTTTTGCTTAACAATCTAGAAAAAATTTCATTTAATTAAACCGGTAGTGTAAAAAGTACTACGAATAACTTAAAAACACGCGATTCTACACGAATCCCGTGAAAAATGTACTTCAGGAAGATAGGCGCGAAGAAAAACGTCTGCGAGGGAAAGAGGCAACATTTATATTGTATAAAGCTAAAACAGTATCTTCGTAAAGCTCGATATCTGAGAATTTTAAATTTAGTTAGGCGCGGTTACTGCTTGATGAAATTACTTCCGACGAATTTCACGCAAACTCGCCGCCAGGTAGCATTTGATGGAGACGAAAGTGTAAGGTAAAGAAAATTCCGAATGTATTTTCTTTTCTCCCTGAAAATTTCGTAGCGTAATTTAATACAGATATATGGACTCACTTGGCCTTAGTATTGTTCATATACCTACATTTATAAGTAAAAAAATATATATTAAAGCCTCATCTTTAAAGGAAGTTACGCATCCGTGATGATGATAATGTTTGAAAATTATTCAAGAGATCTCTACTCTGATTTACCTTGATATGTAGCTCTCCCGATATTAAATTACCACAACAAACCTCAGGCAATCAACAAAAATTTATAAACTTTCCGTAAGAATGAACGTTCTTCAAAGTCTCTTAACGAACACAGTTTAACTTTAAGTAATTAACATATTTCATTAAATGTATTGATATCAAAGTATATATAAGAATTAAATATCGTCACGCACATTTTTAGGAATTTTATGAAGTATCTTAATTTTAAATGAAAAAAATATAAACAAATTATATGATCAATCTAAAAATTAAACTAAAGTCAAAAAGAAAAAAAAATAATTTCGGAAAATGATGCGCAAGATATAAAATATACTTTATAGAACATAGATTAATATATAACAAATAAAAGGAGAGCGAAGAAAGTAGTGAATTGAAGTGAAAGTAGCGATTGTAGTGAAATATAAAAAAAATTAAAATCTTACACCCCAGCAACAGCAAACGTACGGATTAAGAAACGGCCAAAAATAACTGATTCAGAATCATGCGATTACACGAGGGTCTCGTTTTACTCGTCTTACGTTTTTCTCGATTTTAACATCACAACAGTACCTCGAGTCGTCTCGTTAAACTTTTAGTAATGAAGCACCATCAGAAAAACTGTTTACTGGTTTGCAGAATTTCGTTGTGGTCATACTTCTGCTAGAATCGACGTGTGACTTACCATAAGATAGGTATTCTTAGGCATGTCGAAGCCTGAAGTATATTGGATTTTGCATGAACATGAAAAAGACCTACTTGCGATCGATTTGACACAAATTGGGAAAAAAGCTCATGACAATTGGCGTAAGGTAATGGTCAAAAAAGCCCTCAGAAGAGCTTCAATATCGGTACACTACATTGCAAAAGGTGACAAAACTTGTTTCCAGATGAAGTTATGCTGTGGTTGATTTTCTATATCAACCCATAAATTCTCTATACGGTTTGATAACCGGCCATTGAGATGGCTGAGGCGTTATATTAATATTTTTTTCATCAAACGAACTTTGACCCTCGGCATATGTTTTGGGTCATTATCCTACTGATAGATCTAACGAAGCGGCATTCCCTCCTCGTCGTAACGTAATATGATGTTGGTTAGTAAACATCTTACATCAAAATCTCTGGCCTACATCATGCTGCTGGGGCCTCGATGTTTAACAGTTTTTTTTTTGGGAAAAACTTCCTTGTTTGAAAGCAGTTGCGCACAATTGTTATCACCCAAAGTAACATTGGACTCATTACTTCAAAGAATAGTCCTCCATGTCATGTGCTCCTCTACGAAATCTAGGTTTACTCTGATGTGTCTGAATTGTTTTCTCACAGATGTTCCCTTATCGTGCAACTACTACTATTACTGGAGTTTAGTTCACTAATATTAGTAGAAAATGCTGCAAGTGGATTCCCTTTCGCAAGTTTTACACTTTATTAGCTTTTCCTTTGTTTTTAGTTTTCTATTTTGCTCATTAATCTCATCTGCACTTTCTATTCTGTTCTTTTTTGTACTCATTACCTTCAGAACGTACAACCACCCTAAAAGAGTTGGAATACTGTTATTTTAAAGTAATAAGATGGCATTCTATCTCAGTAAAAATATGA
The DNA here is from genome assembly GCA_902654985.2 of Oryctes borbonicus. Classification (NCBI taxonomy): domain Eukaryota; kingdom Metazoa; phylum Arthropoda; class Insecta; order Coleoptera; family Scarabaeidae; genus Oryctes; species Oryctes borbonicus. The sequence continues at coordinate 8,587,839 of LR736863.1, read as the reverse complement.
CATTGATTAATTGTAAATGATTGTATTAATTTATTTTTCTTGTTTGCTAACGTTGACTGTGATGTCAATATATCTCCAAACTGTTATTATGTTCTCTTGTTGCTGATCTGCTGAATATTTCGTTTTAATTATTTATTAGTTCAATTAAAGGTAACCATTCTCAGAATGCTTTCCTATTTAAAACGATTTCCAGTAACTTGAGATTATTTGAGATGTTTTAACTGTTTCTACCTAAATTACTTCGTTCATAATTTATATACTTTAACATCGTTGGTCTTAAGCCCTATTCAATACTTCTCCACAGCTAATAAATCCAATTATAAAACTTTTTTAGCAGAAATGTCATATGGAAGCCCATTTTACTTCATTCATGAAGTTGCACTATTTTGTATACATACGCACAAATGTAATCCTAAGAAAAATGAGTGAAATCACGTACTTAAATGAAAGGAAGTGGAAAATTATGAACTTCGTTTTTAGAATTAATGTTCCCCAAGTACTCTTTGAGTTTTCGTTTATTTTTTGCATCCAGATCAAATAACTGGACCAATATAATTGTGCCTCTTCGATTTTCTGGATTACTGAATTAACGCCAAGCCTTTTCGTTCTTTATTTTATCAAGTCTACCATTTATTTTGTATTATAATATCATTACCCTTCCTTCTTTGTTTATTATATATTGTATGCCTTTCTCCGGTCTTTGCTTATCGTTTTCAGAGTTCGATGCTTTTCGAGCTCTTTTTCCCTATTCCTTTACTCTGCTCTGTCATTTTTTTTTTGTTTTGCTATTTTTGCAAGTATTGGCAGCAATATTCTTATTCCATTGTATTTGATATGGTGGCCATTCTTGCCAATTTTCAAACTATCTTTCGTAAAGTTGAAAATATTGCTATTGTAGTCACTATGATTGGCACTGTGCTTCAGCTACGCGCAATCAGGTACGTTCATATGGATACAAAACCAACGCTCTTCTGTTGCCGGATGTGACGCTATTGGTTTATATAGCCGAGTCTTCTTCTTTTGGCCCTCGGCGGTTTCAATTAGACTATATCTCTAGCTTAATTTTTTGTCGGTTCATCATTTTCAAATTTGGTAATTTCACCCTCAAACCACACTATGAATGATCCTATTTGGCACAAAATAATATTTTCCAAATAGTCTATTTAACGAGTCGTCAGGAAAACGACAAATTATAAGGCTTATTTAATTTCTTAACCGTTTGTAACACTTTGTTGTAGTTTGATTTTATTAAACTTCAGAAAGGGTAATAAGTGGATACTGCCGAATTTACAACAAATCTACGTAGTAGTAGTCTCATTCCTACTAAAATTCCAATTATGGTACTTCATAGATTGTTTTTCTCTTTTGCTTATTCTGCCAATTCTGTTCGATCGTTAGCAAGCTTTCTTACTTGCAGTTGGAATTTCTTCTTTATTGGTTTTTCTCGTCGCACCTGGCTTATAAGAGCTTTGCAATTGTATATTTATTCCTTCAAAGCTGCTCTCCTTTTAATTTCATTTGTAATGAGTAATGATCGGACTCTATCTTGCAACCACTCGACCCCCGTTCTATTGCATAACGGATCTTCTGTTTTGATCCAACAGTAAATCTATTATTCGTTCCTCTTCTCTGATTTTGATCTTTCTTGGACATCGATGGATTTCTTTATATTTTGGAAGATATATTTGCTACTATTATGACAGAGCTAATAATCCATGCCTTGACATTTCCAATTACAGAAGGCATCCGCTTTGCATTACTTATTATTACGCCTGCGCTCGCAGAGCGCGTTAAGATGTTCACCTTTAGCGTTCGCCAGATCTGAAGTAAGATTAATAGCCACTGCGTTACCAGTCATCCGTCGTCAAATCATTAATTAAGTAACATACACACGTTCTGTTCCCATTTGAATTCTTTTCGTTTCTTCGTACCTTCTCGTATCTTTTCTCCCCTAGTACCGTATAGTTTCCTCTATGGTCTAGATTTTATAAGTGCATCCTGTTACTTTTATTTGGTCTGTAGGTTATTAATAGTATGTATTACTTTCTGATTACATATTTTTTACCATCATAGTCTCATAACTCTTTCATGAATTAGTTTCTGGTTCGATACCTTTCATCCGACATCTTTATGTGTTATACAACCAACCCATTTTTAAATTTCAACGCTGCTGTAAAGTAGAAGATTCCGTTCTTTTTGGTTCCTACAATTGCGACTAATCTCATATTTCTCCTTGCTCCACTCATTCACATTAATTCTATTTTTCCTTGTTGAAGATTCATTATTCCAGTTCTTTGCCACCTATGTGATCTTCAGTTTTATATTTTCGTTGGGTGATGAGAGTTCAAAGCTTATTTATTCTAAACTAGTCCGTAATTGTTTATCTTTACTTTTTGGTATCGTATTTCGACGTGGATTGTATTTATCTTTCTTCAGCTGTCATGTCGTTATTGCTGTACATTTTAATGTCTTTTACTCTTTTTAGTTTTATAGTATCCAAGTTACGTTGTAATATCTAGTGATTGTACTAAATCCATGTAATGGCACATAAGTTCTTACATAATTGTTTATATATTACCTTATCATGTTTATACGTTTAGACTTATACACGTTAAAATAATTAATCTAGTTATACGAGTCGATTGCTAAATAGAGGACAAACTACACATAAGTATCGGCAATCTCCGCATGACACAGGTTTAATTAATTATATAATAATTAATCCGGGACCATTCGTGTGCGTGGAATGCCCGTCCATGTGTTGGTTACCATACTACGCCATAGTCCTTGCTATTATTATAGAGCCTAAACTTTAAAAGTACATCATTCACACATCAAGCAAAGCAATGTTTCGTATTGTTGCACTATTTGTATGTAAACTTTTATTTTAGATAAAGAGCCGTTTGTACAGTCTCCAGCATAAATGTAATAAATGGCGGAATAAGTTCAGCATGTTTAAAAGCCCCACGATTTATTTTTTCAAACATGACGTAAGTATAGTGGCAAATTTTTAAAGTATGCTATGAATCGGCAGGTTAAATGACATGGTATCTGAAAAGGTTATTTGGAAAAGTTGCTTAGAATTTAATTTTGAGGCAATATATAAATTTTTGCTTATTAAATTATTGCATCTCAAAGAAACACTTGATCGAATAAAATTTGAATCACCACCTTAGCGTGTAAGGCGAGATATCGGCTGTCAAAGAAACAGCAGTAATTCACACAAATCCAAAACTATGTCAATTATCTTAAAACTGAGCTAGACAGGTGTGGGTGATGATGAAAGTTGACATGAAATCAAAAGGAAAAAAGCATAAATTGCATAATTTTTGGTTTTCATCTTCTTCACTTGTGTATAGGGACCACCGCTCGGAGCAAGATACTAAAGGTGGTTGCTCCAGTAGGGTTTCACGGTGGCCTTAGTATTAGAATTCCGATACACTTAAATACGTACACTAAAAAGGAACCGAATTATGCAATCAATATTATAATATACTATTTTTGTATTTGCATTTTGATATATGAGAAAGAGCACGTTTTTATTGTGCTGTGTCAAGGGAACTGTTTACTTAACAAATACATTTTGTATAGCTACGTACTGAATTTAATTTTGAGAGCGACTGACTAAGTAAGCAAATATATAAGCATTACATATATCCAAAGATAAGCAATTGATCCTTCCGCCTCATAAAGAGAATATATCGAAGCAGACGGCTAGCGGCGTTGTTCTTCAAACTAGGAGAACGTAGGAAGTTTTCTGGCTGATGGAATCGCCTTCGCCTTCTTTGGGGCACGTTTGCCGGGAAAAGCCGATTGACCTTTGGTTTCTGGCGTGTGGCGATGTGTCCATATTTCATCTACAATCACGAATTTAACGCTGCATTGGTTAGAAATCAATGCTTGACTGACCGCAATTGATGGCGCTTCTTGTTTATGGTGATCCACATTGTTCTTGTTACGTATTGAATAATAGTCTAAAAACTAATAGTGGATTACTAGCTGATATCGTCAAACCGGGATATGGAACCACTAATAGCAGAAACACAGTTTGCACTGCGTTTCAAGATGTAAATACTTTTGCTGAGATCACTAGTGTCGACAAAGAATTAACTTTCCGATTTGATGTAATTTTGAGACGTTAAGCAATCAGTCCATTTACATCGACAATTGCACAACGTACTGCTGTGATACAGCTAAATTGTCCGTTAAATTGCATCCGTGGTATAGCATGCCTCCAAAAGTACGTAAAGTACTCATGCACGCACCGAAAGCTGCAAATAAAGTTTTATTTTTCGTTGGGAAATTATTCAAAGGAGCATCATAATCATTACACAAAATCATCAGACGGTATCAAGAAAACCATAGGTGAAAAACATCTAGGTTAACAACTACAGAGGATCTTTATCGTATACCAGTTTTACAATCAGACCCATTTTTTTCTGTCTGCCCATATTAAAGGAAACCTAGGAAAGTATGACGACAAAAACAAATCCGACACGGACGAGAATGTAAAACCGTCCTAAAAACGTCAAATTGTACCTTTCCTTTCGCCATTTCGAAGTATATTTGTTGTATTCTATTAAAATTTTTAATTTTTGTTGTAAGAATTCAATTAGTCTAGCAGTTTGTTAATAATCATAGTCTATTATCCGAAAGCTCAAAAACGAGCAAAAGGAAAGAATTTTGCTATAAAATCCGCCATGTTGAATCTGCCATTATGAATTTTAAAACTTTAATCACAAAATAGCTCCACCCAATTTCTCTTTGATTCCTACAAGCGTTTCCCATTCAACAAAATTAAATCACTGACTGGCATGTAGTCCATAATTCCATAAATACATAAACTTGCTCAATTTTAACAGCTCTCAAAACGATACTACTCAACGAGTCTCTCCGAAATTTTGACAGACACCGGCTAAGAATCTGTCTCTAAAGAGGAATACTTCTCGTACCATTCTTGTATCAACGCTGCAAACAAGAACAGTTCCGCTTTAGCTTTGGAAGCTGTTTTCAAGAAATATATACAGAATTAATCCTTGTTGTTAAACGATAACATATTCCTCATTATACGAATATATCCTTACAAATTCACATGCATACCTGGTTTACTTAAATTTCCTTAAATGATCGGGAATGCTAGCAAATTACCATAACTTTTCCAACACCTAATACATAAATTAGCAGGTTAAATTACCAAACAACTGTTGGGCACCATAAACTCCATTGGCCGTAGTAATACATCACAATCTATTGTAAAATTCGGCTGTGTTGCATTAAATTTCTAATAGCGTTAAGGTGATTTATACCGAATAATACACAGGACATAACGGAGTGAGGGTAAAGAGATTTATACGCTAACATTTCCTGTCCAACGTGTTTCATTGTCTATTTTGAGACATTATACACGTCTTCTATTCTAACACCAATAGAGGAGCCGTAGGGTGTAGCAGTTGCTGTATACACTAATCTAGTTGCTAATCTAGATTAACGCTTTTATGTTCAAGGAAACATTTTATAGCATATAGAACAACAACAAATGAATTATACGTTTTACATCCAATGAATTAAGCCGGATCGACAAAGATTTACACGTAAAACTGATTCCCGGGTTTAGTACATGAACGCAATTTCAGTCTCGTATTAAACTCGTTTTATTTACTCTGTAATCGATATAGCACATAGTTTCATATATATCGCTACGCTGTCTGTAGCTATTAGAAAGCTTCTTGGTACAATCTTAAACGAACGTTTTGTCGATAACATTTAGAATCTTTAATTAAAGGGATACATGTCTAATAAGTGCATTCCGAACGGATTCTACAGCTGCGGTCCTAGTTACAAAGTTAACATGTTTGACATGGTGAGTTTTCGTTTTTGCAATAGACAAATGTCTTAACGTATAGTTTGTCCATCTATATAACGATTTCACTTTTGAGGGATTAAAAATATTATCGGGGACTATCCACTATCTGGTGTCGCAGGTACCGAGAAATAATGTAAATGGGCAGTATTAGGAAAAATCAAAGTTTCTTAAGTACAGAAGTTATTATGTTTCGTTCAATATAATCTACCATTTACAATTTAAACTTTATTATTTCAAAGCAAACAATTGTAATTTATACCTCTATAGATATTTGATGGTATTTAAATTAGCACCCCTTTAACGTAATTAACTAATTTATAAACATTTACATATATAAGAAAGTAATAAATTAGAAAATGTAGTTGAAGGACAGTTGTTGCAAAGTGCAGGCGATCAAATTTGTGAAAGAAGAACATGTGGGGACCATGGAGTACAGATGACGATTCAAGAAACGATGTATTCGTGGGTAGCAATATTTCGCAAAGTGAAAGTAGTGATGTGATAGACGACGATGTTGATAATGGAAGAAATCATTTGAGTACTGAAACACAGCAGATAATCCTGAATGTATACAACAATTTGAAGAGTGAGAATTAGGGACAGAGACAATGATTAGAACATCGAAATTAACGGGAGTGTCTTACGGAACCGTCAAAAAAATCGTTCAGAATGGTTTAATTAAAAGGAGAACAAGGGAGGATAAAGGAAAAAACGAGGAAAATTAGTATGTGCAATTTTTATATTGTGAGAAGAGAAATGTACAGGTGCTATAAAAGAAATTAAGTTCCTACATTCTGATGTTTGTGCAACTTCCTAAAAGAAAATCATAGATTGCAGTGTTGTTTCACTACGTTGTCGCGCATTATGAAAGAAAACGGCTTTACATTTGGTGTAGTAAATAAGCGACGAACAATTATGGAATCACAAAGATTTCAGCTACTACGGGATGAGTACCTGACGAAAGTGAAGGCATTTAGAGAAGAGAAACGTTTCATTTGCTACTTGGACGAAAATGGTATGATACCCATGATACTGTCAAGAAAGGTTAGGATGATGGAATGTGTTCCCTTAATGTTCCTGTGTCAAGAGGGAAAAGAATAATCATTGCACATGCAGAATCTGTGTATGGCTGGGTTGGTGAAGTATTACTGTCTGCAAAGAACTTAAAATCTTCGTCGTTGGATTATCATGAAGATATGACAAGTTCCTTGTTTAAAGAGTGGTTTGTGAATAAGTTACTACCGTTTTTACCTCCAAAAAGTGTCATTGTTATGGATAATGCTAGTTACCGCTCTCAACAAATTATTAAGATACTTAATGGGTCAAGCACAAAATTGGAAATAACGAAAGTTTTAGAGGAGAATGACCTTTATGTTGAAGTACGTTATTCTAAGAAACAACTCCTGGAAGTCTTACAAACGAAAACATTTCCGAAGCAATACTTTACTGATAATGCTGCAGCTGCTGCAGGTCACACAGTACTACGTCTACCTCCATATTACTGTGCAACACATTCGTCGTGAAAATACCGCTCCCACATTTAGCGAAACAACAATTAAGACTATCCAAGAAGCTATATTATCAATAACAAAAGATGCTTGGAAAAATTGTGCACAACATGTTATCGGTATAGAAGACGAGTATTTACTGTACGTAAACTCCATTCCGCTATTTATAATACATATAGATGATGTAGACAATTAAAGTAGTGACTCTTATATATTATTATTATTATAATTATTAACATATATTTTATTTTTCTTATAGTTGTAATGCCGCTTCCTATGCTATGTATCAAGAATAATTTTTTATTATTATTTCCTCAATAATGTATGTTTATATGTATATAAATAAATATATTATGCAGTCGAACATTAATCTCTTTATAATACACTTTTACTATTATAATCTTAGTAAATACGTCCCTGTTAACCATCCCTGCTGGAAAGGAATTATAACGGGCGGTAAACATTTCTTTTGTGAAGATCGAGTGCTATTTAAAAAGCCAAGTCGTTAGAAATAATGGACAGACTATAACATACTGTGCAATCCATTCTTTTAAATATCAGGAACTTATTTAAGAAAATCTTCAATTTAAGTTGCACATTAAATGTTACTGTTGATTTAATTTCCTTTCGCGACAAAGCTTCCGTTTTGGTCTTCCTAGATTGCAAATAATAATTGTTTTCGACGCCTTAGATCATCAAGTTCTTTCGTCTATCTTAGCTGATATAAGATTGTCATTGAGTGTTATCCAATTTCTTAATAATTTTACTGTGTTTTGAATTCAGCTTTTTGATTTTCTCTTCAAAATGTACTTAAGAATTAGTTGCGTTATTAGCAACTAATTAAATTAATGTCTCGCTCTCCGCTGCTCTCGTGGAATATATAGCCAGTAACTACTGTTCACATCATCGCAAAAATTTTAACAATTTATATCTTCAATTAGATTCTCTCATTCATACATGTATTTACGATTATTATTATTATTATTATTAACTTATAACTTGACAGTATGCAGCATTAATAGATAACTAAGTTGGTATGCACATACGAAAATACACATTACATAAGATATAGAGCGCAATCTTCACAAGCAGTTAAAGACAAATCGCCATAATTTTTACTTTGGTACGACGACTAAGGGTTCTCTTAAAAGTTAGCGGAAAATGGAATAAAATTCCACTTGGATTGTACAATTAATCCGAGTTCGTAACGCCATTGTCGACAATCTGATAATTTTATTTTTGTTAGGAACTTACATTAAATACGGAAACTCGGCCACTGAAGTGGTTCGCGAAACTACCAAGTTACAAACAACATTGGCAGTGCAATAATGGGAAAGATTGAAGTCCAACTGGCATTCGAATAAATTTTAATTAAGCTGCCGCTTTCATAAAAAGATCGAGTTTGAAAAACTACAACAGAAGAAGCGCTCGACTGCTTCCCGACGATGGAAAAGAAATTTTGCTGTAACCTTTCTAAATTTTTTTTATTATTTAATTAGTAAGCCAATCTCAATGTACCATTCGCATTTCTTGCGATTTCAGAAGAGATGGGGAAACGGTTTATTTCGGATAATGAATTTCTGGCGATGCATATTCCACGAGCTTCAACCTGCTAGGTAATTAATTCTAAGAAAATTACATACAACTGAAAATATAACATCTTAAGTAGCAGAAAAAGCAAATGAAACACTTCACTACCATCCCCACCATAGCACTTCACTAACACTGGACGGATGTTTCAATAGACAAGTTATGGTTATCATTGATTCAAGAAAAATGTATTTATATGAAATAAGCATTAATGAACCTGTTTTGGTTGGCCACGGAACTTCTAAAATATATGAATTACAAATTTGAAAGCAAAACATAGTCATTTTTATTAATTAATAAGAAATTTATTTAAAAAGGCTTGTTTTGGTTTGAATCAATCGGGACACTGTAAAAGAAATAGAGGATACGAGGATACACTTCAATTTGCTCGTAGAGGATAAAATTGGAAGCTGCCATTTTGAAGAATGGTAGTCGCAGAAAATTTAAATTAACTACTTCTTATTAAAAAATGGTTTGATGTCGATATGTGACAAGATACGATTCGAATATATCCCAAACTGGTCTTGTATTAACTAGGCCCAGAATCGCATAAATAGAATGTCTGGATCACGCAAGACTTAGTTCTGCCGCTGCAAGAGATCTATCTTAATTTTCTTCTTAAAACCGAAGAGGAGACACCTGCCGTAGTTCCGTAGTTATCAAGCCAGACCAATGTAGTGCTGTAGGTATATGTTGATATTTTTTGATTAGAGACAAATCTCAAACAACCGTTCTGAATTAACTGCAACCGACAGCGTGATGCCAAGTCCAAACAGGTCCAAGTACTAAGACTCTTAGTTTTGTATTCAAGTAGTGTCCGTTTTATGTAGCAATTTAAGGGTAATATAAGATTTTGTAATTATGTTCGACACATGTTCGACACAATACCCCGACCACCGCCTGCAAAGGAATAACCTCACTTTCTATTCCAATGGCAACTGCGTTGAACACAATTGCATGAGCTCTTTTTACAACGACTATAACTATCGCTGTAGATTTTGATGGATTGAGACAATGCTGTGGCAACAATTCTCTCTAAATCGACCTTCATAGATTCCACCGCTTTTTGTATCACACACCGGGTATATTAATGTATCATCGGCATAATTGTGGTACTTACAGGGTTTCAAATAATCGCCAAGAAGTATATCAAGTAGCTCCCGAAAAATGCAATCGCTGTATCAAAAAAAACCAACATAATGCGCTATACAAATCAACAAATCGCGATCAATGGTATCAAATGCCTTTGTAACATCTAAAGACACCTGTAGCTGTAGCCAGATCTAAATCCTGATTGTGTCTCCGGTAAAATATCATTTACTTTCAAACTTTCGAATGCTGCCTCACTTGAAAAGCAACAACTTTTAGTACCACGAGATGAAGAGAAAAATAGTTTTTATAATATACAGTTTCTGTAACACTCGATATTTTATTATGCAATATATCAATTACAAAGTCGAAAAATGAAATACAAATATTTTTTGAGTTTCAGTCAATAATATGTGAAGTATATAACAAACTTAAAAAAATTTAACAGGATGTTCGAGGTGTTCGTAAGTGGGTGTGGATATTTAAAGGAACTGAGGCGTGCCCAAACTCACTATATACAATATAATGGCATTTAGACGTACACGGTAACTATCAGCGCATAACCTACGCAAACATATTTGTAATTTCGCGGAAAGATTACATGATGTGGCATGACATTTTTAAGAAATGAAACATCCTGTATATTATGTAATTTTAAAGTACTGGCACTCTCCGTACCACTCAAAGTGTTTAGTTAAATTCGGACCAACTGCTCCGTTCTGTCAAAAATACCCAAATTCCTATTGTTAGCCGTTGGCCCTAATAATGTGAGAAAAATCCTATTCCTACTCCAAAATACACTTACAAGTAGCTACTTTTATCGCCTACCCTTAAAAATAAAACATGCGAAATACTTGGAATCAAACAAAAAAGAGCTGGCCTGCGGCATAAAACAATGAACATCTGTTCGTTTCTATCCCAACAAATCCATCAGCACAGAGTGAATTCCTTCTCAGTTTAACTAATTTACATTCCTTTTCATATTAATGGTTTCCTAGCCGTTTAATTTTCGGAATGAACTTACACTCTTAGTTAATTTGAGCTTTTCTAATTTAATATTATTCCCGGTCTAGATTATGTATTGTGCTACTCTTGATGATTCGATTCTTCCGTAGTGGTAATGCGCTGTGTGTTCTTCGAATTTGATGCCTATAATCCTTATAGTTTGTCGAATATGCAGTTTTATAGATCTCCCATATTCGGTTGATCTTCCGGAATGCCATAGAATGTTTTGAGTGCTAATACTTTTCGAAGTGTCACAATTCCATTTTTTATTGCGAGTGTCTGCCGGAATCAAATTCCTAGAATTTCTCATGCCGATGTTGGACCTTCGCAAAGGTGAGATCAACATCAGCAGAAGAATAACTACTCTAAATAAGTAATGGTTTTAATAATGATAGCAAGGACTGTGGCGTAGTATGGTAAAGAACACATAAGTATCGGCACCCTCCGTACCACACAAGTTTAATTTATTATATAGTAATATAATAATTAGTCCGGGACGGCCGTTTGGAGGATGATGAGGACCATTCGTGTCTTCGAAACGGCCGTCCCGGACTATTTATTATATTACTATATAATAGATTAAACTCGTGTGGTGTGGAGGGTGCCGATACTTATGTGTTGTTTACCAAGTAATGGTTTTAATTAAAATTAACTTTTTTATTGTACCTACTTTTATTCAAAGAATTTATCTACAGATCAAGATATATCTCTTTATCACGGCAGAAAGCACCGCTTAATCGCATTATATGCGTTAAGTACTTTGCAATTAACGTTTTAGGCAAGTGCTTTTGCTTTACGACTTATCCAGTCAAGACAAACGAAATAATAATGCTTCATATAGTTCGCGTAATTTTTTTAACGCGTTCTAATTTCACTGTCTCCCTTCATCAAAATGCGCACAATATCGACTAATGCACTTCTGTTTGTTTCAGGTGAGTAAGCTGCAATTATTCCAAGTGATTACCTTAATTCGATTGCGCACTGCCAGTGGTGCATCCACACGTAATACCCGAATGTGAGTACCTAGAATCGATCACGTTCTCTACGTTCTTTAGTATAGATACTGTAAAGTTGAGCGTCACGAATTAGCAACTAATATCTTGTGCGTGATCAGTTAAATACGTTAAACGATAGAATCACAACTTACTTGGCTTGCCTACAATTCCGTGGCATTATACGTAAGCTAAGAGAAAATTAATATTTACAACGTATGTATATGTTACTTCTGAATCAGCGAAAACAATATCAGCCAACTGACTGATATTGTTTCCGCTGTTGACGATATGATATCGTCGGCGTATGGAACTAATTTTGTACCTGTAAAATGCAGTTGACGATGAATGAAGCGAAAATAAGATTGGATCCAAAATTAACGCCACGCTTTACTACGATCTTCTCAGATAGGTTTGGTTGACGGTTACTACTTGTTCTCGACTGGAAATCTATGAAATTAACCAGCTTTTACAGCTGCCAATTTGCCCAAGTTTCATTTGTAGAATATCATGTTCAATACTATCAAGAGCCTTAATAAAGTTGAAGACCTACAACGACTTCCTCATTATCAATTTTATTATATAGCTCATGTGAGTACAAAACAAGCACTGTCATGGTTGAAAACCTCTTGCAAAAGTCGTGCTGATGAGAGTACTAAAGAGAGAAAGTATTTAAATATGAGGAAATACTCTTTACCATTACTTTTCCTATCACCTTACATATGATCGATTGAAGAGGAATAGATCTATAGTTACTCACTTCCTGAAGATCACTTTTACTATGGATAAGTATTTAATGTAGTTGGGAAAACTATTTGGGACGATTCGTGTGGCGTAGCTATAATACTATATTACTTTAACAGGAATTCCTTGAATTTGAGTTCTTCGAGTTCGTTTGTGCTACTTATGTAAAATATGTATTGAGGGCATTGCTGATATCTATCGAATTAGTTAAAGTAGTATTGTCTATTTTTACTTGATCAACTCTATTAGACTTAGGTTTTTTACATACGTTAGATCTCATGATATTTCAAGCAGTCTTAATCATGTTTTGTGAACAAGTGCTTTTTTTACATTCTTCATTTGTTTTGAGTAAGTAATTTACTGTGTTTGTAAATTATTTTGTATTTGTTGTAGTAGTTCTTATCAATTAATCCTAATTTCTGAAAATGGAAAAGTTCCTTCAATGTCAGAAATATTGCAGAATAAATATGAAAAACACAGAACTTAGTAATAAGGAATATCAACAATAACTTCCGGTTCTATTTTGACTACTCGATTTCAACATTTTTGTAGACTGGCAATTGTGAATACGAGCAACGGACTCTTAGAATGAAGGGGACGTTATTGCTGCATATGGGTGACATTTTTAAGTTTAAAATGCAACACATGTGGTATTCTCGCATTAATGTTTCTACGTTTCCATGATTAAATTTTATATTACAACTCGTAACTTAAACAGCAATATGTTTTTCTGGACCACTATTACAACGTCCCAATAGTGAAAATAGAACGAAATTATATTTATGCGGTAACTTACATAATAAACTAAGACCCTAATGCCGCACATGCACCGACTATAACTTTCAATTTAAAAAGTTGGTAATTTAAGTCTCTCATTATTGTCAGGAAAATTACAGTTTTCTACAACTTCAGCTCTAATTCTCTAATACTTTAAGTTTGGATTACAGGTCGAAACGGCTGGATCGTCAATACCCATAGATGCATAAATTACCTGCTTTCGCGCTTTAAATATGCACTAGAGCTTAAATTGCAGTGGTAAAAGTTGCTTTTCTTACACCTTTGGCTGTTCTTTTGCCTTACTCATTTCTTAAAACGTATGTACTTATGGTTGCGCCAAGTTTAGATAGTAATCAGTTCGACTACGGCTATAGCACTTTTATTTAAAAGTCAATTAAACACGTTATATCCTAGTTTCATAATGACGCAAAGTTTTTTTGTCGCGGTCTATATACTATAATGTAACAATTGTAAGTACGTGCCACGTTTTGAGATATACACCTAGAAATAACAGTTACAATGTATATTTTCAGTAAAGTAATTTCTAATTTTCTTCTTGAGCAAAGATAGCGAAGAAAACTATAATATCGAATTTGTTCCGCAATACAACCTCCTAAAGAATTCATGAGATATCTAAGATTCGGCGAAACTTTTCGCTGCCTCACTGCAGTTCATTAATGCAATTCTAATACGTTTTGCAAGAGTTTTAGAAGTCCAACTTTGATTTCTTATTATATTATATAATTGTAATAGCTGTAAAAGATTTTAAATATCTTGTTCAGGAAGTCATTTAAACCAAACATGTTATAGAACCATAGGTACCTTTCTTTTGCTATTTACCGATCTACAGCAGATTTAAATGTTATTGATTTTGAAATAATTGATATTATTATTGCATGCATTTGTATTTGAATACTGTGGTAGGGTCTTCAGGTAACTGGAGAGTATCGCCGAAGATAGACGCCCACGGTATCATAGAGCTTTCGGACGTACTTTTCAACGACTCAGAGAAACTAGTTCACTTGTTGCTTCACGTAATAATCCAGGTAATCATTCTAAAGAAAATCTAAGCAATGAATAAAATGTAGCTGTTGCAATATTGAACATTCTCGCCCTAAGCGCGGAACTTTGTATTGCGAACACCACATCGTGAACAGTTACACCCCTATCATATTCATCAGCTCAAGCATTCTAACTAGAGGATTTTTCTTTTCTTTGAGGTCATTTAAACCAGCTAATTTACAGTATCGAAATAAAGACATGCGAAGAATTACTCGACTAAATAACAATTTGATTTAATTAAATTCGTCAGGATGGTACAACGATCGCGCATGTTTACGACTCATTAGTTCGTAGGTGTCATGATTGTATTCGAGCTAAAGGAGGGTATTTAGAACAACTATTATAGGCAATATTTTCTTACATAGTCATTTGCCTTTTTTTTTAGTTATTGATTTTTCCAGTTATTTATATCTAAAGTTGTATTTTAATATCATATCATCCCCACTTTATTCGAATTTAAATCTGTTTTAAATATGTAAATAAAGAAAAATAGAACCCATCTTTATTTAATATTTTTTGTTTTAAATTTTGTCACAAATAGGACTCCAAAGCTTTTTGTATCTACTATCACCCTGAATATACGCTTCAAGCAGAATGGTAGTTTATTCGTTTGGGGTTGGTAATATAATTTAGTTGAACGCAGAGAAAAATAACAAATCCACCGGTATAATTCCGACTATTCTTGGAAACATATTATAAACATATTATAATTCACTTTTTCACGTTTAACCTCCTCAGCTCCAACGTATCATATTCATTACAACAGCAAAATTGGAACGAAACCGAGTCTACATCAAAACAAGATGCCATGTTTTGAAATACCGCTGTTATCTCAATAATTTTCCAAAATAATTTGATAGTTACGGCAAGTGTGCCGCGAAAATGTGTTTCCTCACTTGAAAAGGATAGGTACCCCATTCTTTCGAATAATTGAAATTTACAACTGCTTTATTATTTAGTAGATCCAGAAAATATGATTTTTCAATTTAAATCACTTTATATTTGGAGCTACGATATAATCTCTTTAATGTAGCAAATACGTTACAACGGGATTTGTTTTAGAATTTAGTGCATTTCAAATTTCTGCTGCGCTAAGTTAAAAACTTCCTGATGCCAAATTAGAAAAGAAAAATATTTGATTCAAATAATTCCGCTGTTGAAATTTATGCCAACGAGGATGAGGGTAATGACATAACTAACAATGACGAAAACCATACAATGCTCCTTTATCTACTCTATCCCCTAACGGTAAGGATTCTTTAACACAACAATCACTTTTTGGTAAAAAGAAACAATTCATTGGTTTTCAAATTACTTATATCTTTTTGTAGAGATGGCGCGGTGCATTTTTTTGTGGTGATGGCTCAACGGGTGCATAAGCTTCTTTTTTAAGCTTGCCATAATACCAAAAACCCCGTGTGTAAACTGTGCGTGTAAAGCTTCCCATTGCCTCACCCCCTCGCTATAAAAAGTGAAGCGTGACTCGGGAATATACCGAACCCATCAAGAAAATTTGATTTTAGCGTAGGTCCCCTTGCCACTGGACGACCGATTCCCAAATATACATTAAAAATGTAATGAACAATAGATGTCAACTACGAGCACATATGAGAAGAATCAGCGCTGGGAGACAAATGGCGAATCTGTAGCACAAGCTTGTGGGTACTATTCTTTAGTCGACGTCTGTCAGAATTCTGGAGAGGCTCATCGAGTAGAGTTGTCAGAGCTGTTGAAAGTGTGCAAGTTTATATATTTCTGCAATCATGGAAGAAGAACAATACTGGTCAGTGATTTGACTCCTCTTTTGGAAGGGAAAACGCATGCAGAAAAGGAAAATTTTATGCAGTATATAAGAACCATTTGCCTTCGATAACTATCATCAGATACTGGGTTAATGAATTTGACCGTGGCGGAACGTACATCTATAATAAGGAGTAGCAATATTGTCCCATTGAGGTGACTACCGACGATATGGTCTATAGGAGACTGATGGGTGGTTGCTAATATAGTAAACATCTCAAATAAACGTATCCAGAACATTGTTTACGAAAAATTGAGTATAAGAATGCTAGTAGTTGACGACAAAACGACTAACGGTCAAAAACGGAATCGCGTGATAACTTCAAACCAATGTTTGGTCATGTTTATGTTATATCATATTATGAGACACGTTAGCCGGCAAGTTGGGATTCTTCGGTGCAACATGCACTAAAAAAGCGAAAGACGATTCCATTAGCTGGAATGGTTATGACATTGATTATTCGGCAATTGCAAGGCTTAATTGATTAGTTGGAAAAAGTGGAAAAAGGAAATACAATCACGGGGCATAACTATGGTGATTTATTATACCGATTCGGAGCTGAACTAATGAGAAAAATCTTCCACTTAGCGAAGACAAAAATTCTTTACTATCGTGATAACACCCTTCGCCGGCAATTACAACAGCAAAACTAGTCCGGTTACCGTGAGAATTGGTACTCCATCCACTACACTCACCAAATTTGATCCCCTGTGATCTCTTTCTTTTTCCAAACTTGAACAAATGGTTTAACGGAAAGCGGTTCACATCTCATAAAGAGGTTGTTGCCGAAGTAGAGGCCTATTTGAGTTAGGCAAAGCCTAATATTTTAGTGGTTTGAAAAAGTTGGAATATTGCTGGACTAAGTGCACGAAGCTACAAAGAGATTATATCGAGAAATAAGTATAGCAAACGTAGAACAATTGCGTTGTCTTCCTTAACACAGACCATCTTCGTAATTTATATAGCACCACGAAAAGGTGTACATTATGGTATATTTGATAGAACGTTGTACATATAAGCAATGTTAAAGGAAGCATATATTAGAGAAAATTCAGCAGAACACTTTTGTTCCGTTGAACTACGTAGTTGTTTGAACTACGCTATATACGATGGCAGCTTAGCCATAGATACAGTGACTTTTCGAAAGTTAGCATCACTTTCGCCATGGTGAGTGTATTAATAACTTAAGTCATCTTTTACCTTAAACCTACTGTTAAAATTTCGCGCAAATCTATCTCGGATAGCAGTCGTTCAAACTAAACAATTTGTCGTTTTTAAGGGAAAATGTTAAAGAAGCCGAGAAAGTTGTATAAAGATTTTAGTAAATCGATCTCTTCTTATGGAATGATTTGTAAGTAATTTACTACATTCAAGGTCATATCACCGCGGATGATCCTGAAAATCCGAGGCATTCAATAACAAGTGAAAGTGCGCCAGGTAGTTAATGTCGCAAGCAACTCAACCGAAGGAGTGCACAAAATTTCACAGAAATATATGAATGTGAAAGACTTAAGCGCAAGGCTGCTGGTTGAAACGTAATCCAAGATCGATATGTCACTGCAGGTACTTCAGGAACAAAAGCAGAATTAAAACAATGAACAACTGAAAAAACTGTTTTCTTTTAGCCAATAAGGTTATCGCTACGATTTTTTGGGATTCCCATGCCGTGATCTCTATTGATTGTTTAGAGAAAACAGTATAATAACATGTTTCGACACCGAACTGAAGAAAAAATGACAAGGTTTAATTAAGATAACGTACCCTGTCAATCGCCTAGCATTGCAGCCGCTAAATTGGTCGAAATAGGTTACGAAATGCTGCCACATCCAGATTTGACTCCGTATGATTTCCACCTTTTCCTAAACTTAAAAAATATTCGGGACAAATGAGGGAACGACAGCAGAAACGAAGCATATTTTAGCGAGTTTCTGGAATATTACTTCTTAAATGATTTAGGAAAAATGGAAAACCTCTGGATTAAGTATTTAAGACTGCAAGAGAATTATGGTGAAAAGCGAAGCATATTTTTTATCCTAAAATAAGTCCTATTGAAAAGTCACTCTCCCAGTAAACTGCCTTTGTATAACATAAAACGAGCGCCACTGTCGTTAACAGCACTTGCGGTATTCATATTTAAGACTGCACTGTTTATTAACTCAAGACGCCTGAAGCTCCTTAGTAAGCAGATTGCTGTTGTGGCTTTTATTTATCCCTTTGGTAATGTACATACTTGTCGAGTAGTTTTCGCATTGCGTGTTGTTGCATGGTAGATTTTTTCACAGTAGCAGTTACTCCACAGTATACTGCATAAGTACTTTATGAGATATTAACTTCTTTTATAAATGATGATAATACAAAGTGGTTCTAGCAAAGAGTTTAATTTATATTATGTTTAGAGAAGAGCGTAATATTTTAGAGATTGTATGCAATGTAAGTTTTAAGTATGATCAGTAGCACTTTGAAACAAGTTAATAGGTAGAAGGCACTTTAGTTAGATCGGGGCTGGGAAATACACGTTAAGTTAGAAAATTGCATCAAGCAAAAGATAACGTTTTGTTATATGTGCAATATTCCAAACACCACCCTCAGCTCAGTTATACTCTGCGTTATTGGTTCTAGTAAGTGGTCGGCGTCCTCGGAAGGTATAATGCAATTAAGCTGCAATTCATCGTGGAAAGCTCCCACTGTTCGCGAAGGATTTGTTAAGTTCCTCAGTTTTCTTTCTATAATGTTCCACACGTGTTCAATTAATGAGAAGTCGGGAGATAGCCATGGTAAGATATTGATATGGGGTTCCACTACCTTATCGGTGTAGCGCTGGGTATTCATGGTGCCTCAGATGAATATCAACTGAGACCCAATTTTCTTCTTGAATTATTTGCATAGTTAAGTGGTAGGGCATATCATAGATCTAAGATGTACCAATTCTTAAATTTGGCAAATCTATCAATTTATCTAATCCATCAATCTATTTATATTTAAAGAGGTACCACCTAACAATATCACATTCATTTCACCTGTTAAATACAGGTAAATCGAAAGTATAAATTGAAAATAATACCGCCCTAAGAATACGGTTTTGCGGTATATCGCTGTTATGTTGAATTTATTAGATTATTAGTACTGTTATAATTTTGTATGTACTGGTGCCTACGTATGATCATTTTTAGACCAGGTTAGAAAGGTCTCTTCAAGCTCCATGTAATGTAATTTTGTGATAAACACATTGTAAATGACAAAATCGCATGCCTTCATTTGCTTTAGTTATGCCAGGAAATATGTTTGAATACACTTCACATCGTGGACGCCCACCGCAGAAGCTATATCATCAACAATGCCCAGGAAGGCACTGTAATTTGTCCGAAAGCCTAACACAATATCCTATTATTTTCTAGATAGGATAGTAACTGTATCGCAATTACCTAAATACGCTTGAACAAAACGGCTAATATGGATACATGTCTAAAATCCGGAAAACTGGATTGGTACAACAAAGTATTATTGCCTCCTTCCACATTTTTTTTAATGCATTGTAGACGGTATGTTAAAGAACTTTCAGGCTAATGCCATCAATACCTATAACACTGCTTGACTTTGGGCTTGTAGATCTCCCAAATCCATACTTCAAATCTTTTGAAACTAAACGTGTTCCGGCTATGAACCGTGCCATGTCGTTGGTTAAAGTAAAAACTCGACGTTTCGCTCACAATCGTATGGGGCTTCTTCAGGAGAGTGATTGCAACAGTTAGCACGGTAACTCAACGTGTGAACCACGCCAGAGGCGAAACTAACTGAGCGGGAAATAACCCTGATAGTAGCTTACGTCACTCTGTTTATCGACAACCCACACACACTGACAGGTATCTCAATGCCACCTCACATCATCATCCAGCACATAAGTTCTCAGTGATCAACTCCTTGGTTCACCGAGCGGTGACAGTCTCTGAACCCAACAACCTTCCCACCGAACTGAATCACGTACGAAACACCCTCCGCAATAATGGTTTTCATAACAAGAATATCAATAGAGTCATCAACAAATATCTGCATCCGACCAGTAAACCAAGGTAACGGACAGAATCAGTAAAATTTTGAAAAGCAAAACATTCAAACGATCTTCAAACCTCCCTCAAAGGTTTCAGAAATTCTTCCATCTCCCAAAGACAAATTTCCACCCTTAGCGAGTAAAGGTGTTTATGAAATCCCTTGTGCGTGTGGTTTGATGTATATCGGCGAAACGGGACGCTCTGTCAAAACTCGTCTAACAGAGCACGAACGTTGCATTAGAGCGCGCCTTCCAACGAATTCGGCTATCGCTGAACATCATCTAGACATTGGCCACCAGTTATTTTTCAGTGCAACTTCATTACTTTGTAATTCTTCTCACTATTACAATCGGAAAATTATGGAGTCCATAGAGATCTTTAAACATCCTAAGAATGTCAGTAGGGACACAGGTTATCCCCTCCCAGACATATGGAAACCCGCCATCCGTAACAAATCATCTCCGTCCAACCGTGACCGTCACACCCAACCGATCAGCGACAGGTTCCACCCACCGCCGGCATAAAAGCGTGCTGCTCCCCGCGTTCTTTGCAGTTGCTTTTGGCCTCTGGCATGGTTCTCATGCTGGGTTACCGTGATCAACTGCTTCCCGCTCAGTTAGTTTCGCCTCTGGCGTGGTTCACACTCTCCTGAAGAAGCCCCATACGATTGTGGGCGAAACCGCGAGTTTTTATTTTAACCAACGACATGACACGGTTCAAACCCAGAACACGTTTAGTTTCAACTGACTCTGGCCGTGGAAGCCTACGTTTTTATTTCAAATCTTTTGTTGAAAGAAAACGAATTACCTTTATCATACAGCGCTTTGTAGGGGATCCCTAACAGCCGATCGGTATGTAAGGAAGGCTCTGGGAGAACATGTTCGAAGTTGTCAGAATAACAATGTCTTCAAGAAGTTAGTATTCAGATTTTAGATTGACCAGCAGTCAGTCCACACCTGGCCCTGATCGAACATGTTTGAGATAACATAGAAACGTGCATAAGAACTCGAATCTCATTTTAGACAACCTTGTTAAGTTAAAAAATGCTTTAAGAGAATTTAGTTTTGAAGTACATCACAGTCTTTCACAGTGAAAAGATTTCATTAGAGCCAGATCTTTCCATTCCAGTTACAAAAAGGCTAAACATGTTTCGAAAGTTTTTGTATTATAGATGTTTTTCAATTTTTATTGAATAAATGTTATTTCCATTATTTTCACTTGCTTTGCTTTATTGTAAATTTATTACATAAAAAGTCTCAAATATGTGGAGCAACGGAACTCTGAATACTTAATCACAAATGATAAGTGGAGGAGGAGACGTCCTCGTTGTCGTAAACCTCCCATTGACGAATTCCAATCGAATGAGCTTAGTTCTTGGGATATACAGAATATTCCGATGTTAATACCCGGGACGAATTTCTCTAGTCTGCACATTTGATGCGTCAGCACTTTGTCGGAAGAGGTTGATTAATACATTGTCTCATATGCGCTTCGGCTTTCGCTGCTTCTGTATGCACAGATCGTGCAATGATGTGTTATGAAACCTTTTCAGTGCTCGCAGTTTCCGCAATATTGAACGTACTTAATGAGTAGTCTCGAAAGCTGAATATGCGAGAAAGAGTTAGCATTTTATAAATAAAAATTTGGGAGGAATATTACATTATTCTTCCTTTTGCATGTTAAATAGGTTTTTTATTAATTTGCAATGAAATTGTAAAACGCAAATGGTTATAGTTAAATGTAGTTGTTAAAAAGCGCGATACCAGCGCATATGAAATGATTTAATTAAATCGGAACAATTTCAGAAATATGTCGACTTCTATTTCTTTACAAAATGTAAACCTATTTAAAGCAAAATTTATGTATTCAGGCGATATGATGTTTTTAAAAATAAAGAGAATAAAAATTTACTTGAAACTTCAGGCAGCGCACGGTGGGAGCAAGCTCATTTCTAAGCTGTCATAAATATAAATTTTGACTCGCATTTTACCAGAGAACTTTAACAGGCTTAACGAGAATTTTGCACAGTATCATTGGGACAGATTTGTCAGTTGGGACTGCACTATGAAACAGGTAATAATTTCAAAAGGGGTTGTCCGATAAACAAACACTCTTGACTGTTTCTCGTACGTATTACAGCAGTAGGTTATAAATAAAATAAATTATGATTTTTTTCTGTTGGAAATATCAAATGTTTGTTACACCTGTTAGGCAGTAAATTATCATTAGCATTATGCTTTGAACAAGATATGAAAATATTGCCTCTGACGATGATTTTTTAAGCTAAACTTGCGTTCCTAACGGATATTTTCTCTTTATTGAATTAGGTTACAAAATCTTTTCTGGAGTAGCTTACAGACCAGTTATAAGTAGAGATGGCGATTTTTGTTGGCACGCAGTGGCGCAGACCGTAGAAGGTCGGCTGGCATTATGTATATATAAATCGATTAACACGCTTTGCCTGCTGAGTATCTAGCGAAATAATATTTGCGTATTTAAAATCCTTCATCTCATAGCTTCCACTATCGGGTGTGTGACTTACATATATCCTTGCTTCTAAATCGCATTTTCTGCAGATCCGGATTTTTATTGAGAACGGTTGTAAACTTCTGTGATACGTGTTGTCCTATATTATCTGTCAAGTTTTCCAGGACCATTTTCATCTTACCGAGAGTGTTAAGTACTTCCGATGCACTATTTTGCAATTTTCCAAGAGATTCTTCAACAACAGTACTTTTCGCAAACTTCCGCTATACTTGCTTGACTTTGATGATCCGAAAACAATTCTTGGCCTATTTTAAAAGCTTCAGAATTTTGCGGTTTCAATGTTGAAATAAAAGATTTGGTACCTCATCTGGTTAATACAGCTTCAGGTGGTTGTGGAATTCTCGGACAGAAGTTCTCGAATTAGCGAATCCGTTTGGGGGGATTTGAGGATCACCTTCTCCGTGTTAGCTACGAGCTGGTCTACTCTTGGATAGCCGAGTTTGATGGTATATAATACAAAACGCATGTAGTAAACATATTACGTGAAAGAGCTGCGGAAAATCTGTTTTTAATAATCTGCCAACTTTAATCATAGTTGCAACTCCATCAGTGACAAATATGTATAATTGCCTTCACTGTACACCAACTAAATTAGTAGCATCTTTCATCACTTGCACTATAGTTTGTGCCTTCGTATTTATTTAAGACGTTTGCTGCACAAAAAAAATGGTATCGACAGTCCATCAAAGTTTAGAGTGCTCGCTATAACATGTATTACACTGTCTTTGTTAGCGTTTGTTGTTTCGTCCACGTTTATTCATATTTTCTCATTTTTAATAATATTTCTAACTTGTAATATTACGCGCGGACAATGCCATCGCAGTTGGTTTCTGCTCGGTAATTTCCAAGCAGGAACATATTTTTCCCAAAACGAACGCAGTGCTTTTTATTGCACAATGGTTGGTGGGATTTTTTACATTTTACTTCGCTGATTCCACGTGCCGTTGCACTGTTGTTCGTTGTGAACCATAAGGATCACATTGCAAGCATCACATTTTACTCAACTGTTATGACTTTTTAAAAACGAATACCGACGTATGTATTTTTTGATCTCGTGTATTCCTTGCAATCTGTGTTGTCGTTTACGCAACGTTCTTATAGTACACGGTTGGTTTCATCTAGACAGTAGAAGCGATGCGAGCAAACTGATTTATGTACATATACATATAATATCGGTCGACCTTGTACGGTCTGCGCCGCTGCGTACCAACAAAAATCTCCATCTCTAGTTATAAGGGACACATTTTCAAAAAATACATTACTAAAGTTCGCTACTTTCCGTGCGCTTTACAGGCGTCGGTATGGAAGTGGTCGTTCGGGTGTGTGATTTGTAGTATATGTGCAAATTTATGCTTCGCATATTAAACTATGCGATGGAGTGGGGGCGCGAGACGACCTTGTTACCGATGTAAGTAACGTGTCTACCGTGAAGAAAATATATGCTTATATTCAGAAAACGAGCGTTCTACATTTAGTGATGTTATATTTGCATAATTGAAACAACTTAACGCAGCTTTAGACGTACTTTTACAAATATGTATTAGTGTGTAATAATCTGAATCCGTGTCCAAAACACTTTCAAACTTAATTAAAACACCTTAATTTTTTTTCGTTTCTACAGCACATAGCTGTGCGTGAACATTTTTCACGATTTGCACTGACTCCCCTAACGATAGCGACGAGTTTTCTAATCTTGTTATTGCTTCCTCTAGTCAGAAAGTAATTCTTATGAATAGTTTGTAAGACTGTTTTAATCTGAGGAGCTTGAAATTTTTTTCTGGCTTCTATTGACAGCTGCGCTTTATTTCGGATCGAATAATAAAACCACGTTCTTTATTTTTTCAAAACAGAATCGGCCGTGGTGGTTGGGCATACAATTCGCGAAATTCGCCAATACGTTTTGGGGATTTGAAGAATACCGCGTTTGTACTCGCTATTAATGCATCTTCCTCTGTTCTGATACAAGATGTAGAGCATGGGTAATACGTAAAGAGTTACCGCACTGCTTCTTGAGAGACCGGCCTACAGGACACATGGTTGCGACACCATTAAAACTTGGTCTCTCGGAACGTAAAATTTTTCCAATGTATTTAATACCACTTCTGAATTTTTTTCGGTATTCATTGTTCTACTCGTTTGGATGCTAGCAAATTTGAAAATGATGGTTGATGTGTTTCCATTTTACGTTCCATCATATTAAATACAAAAGCACAGATTTTTATTTTTCAGTTCGGCTTTAATCTGTACGTAAACATTTTCTAAATGTTTACGCACAGAAGGTAAACGTTGTTCAGCTCGGTAATGTAGAATTGGCGTATTTCTTTCAAAATGAAATAATTGATTCATTGCTTAACAAAGTAAACGGCAGGTTACACACAATCATACTTACACATAACCATGTATAAATCGTTCCCGATATACACCTGTTTTGTTATTATTGTGCTTTGCACTTCGCTCCCAGTCTTGGCAATGCGTTTTTGACCAACACATTAGAGATATATCGCAAATTAAACATTAACTCCGGGAAATCTTTAATAAACTCATTCACTTTATCTGACAATGGTCGTTTCCTTGATTCACTTATCGACAACATTTTATTACGTATAACGTATATGCAGTACTTGGCTATGCTCGCGTTGCAATAAGATCGCTTGCGCATATATTACAAATCACACACCCGAACGACCACGCCCATATCGACGCCTGTGAAGCGTACGAAAAGTGGCGAACTAAAAGCGAAACGAACGAAGAGCACATGGAACAAAATTACGTCAATCTATAAGTAACAAGTTTTATTAAAAAACGCATATAAAATCTTTAGCTGGTAAGTGAATAACGCGAAAATTTCAACAAAAATTAAAAGCAACAATTTGAGTACGAACGAAAAGAAAAATCTAATCGACTTGTCTGACGAGAATCTCAAGGCTAAATTTTATTCGTCTCCATCGAGATCTCATTTATCAGATCTAATATTAAATAAATAAAACGAGATGACAAGAGCTACAATGGTCGACTGGCTTCTGGACTTAGACAGATTAAATTTTGCTTTTTTTGGACAATGCTTGATCACATCAAAGAAAGTAAAAAATTGCTTATAGATGAACTATTTAGTGATAGAGCAAGCAGCCGAAGTGGGATTGAAAAGATATCCATGCCAAGGTAGTGCCGATGAGGACGAAGATACGAATGGTCCTGGTCCCTCCTACGTTAATGCATTAAAAGCGATCGAAAATCTAAAGAGGTATTCCAAAGAAGATTTTTTGCGTTTGTATACTTGAAAACATCGCATTTTCAAAATTTATTTTTACAAGAAGAAAACTATTAAAGCAGGTAAAAATATCTGACTTCTTTTAAAAATAAAACTGTTTCATGTAGATTTGAATTTTTTAGAAGAATTAGAAGTTCCAGAATTTTGTTGTCTCTTTTGTTTTCCAGACGGACAAAACAACTAGAACTGTGAGTGCTGCTGAGGGCTTTCACTGTATTTAAAGAACTTTTCTTATTTAAGTAAAAACAAAAAGAAAAGTACTTATTGTGTGAGGAGATACGATGCGAAGTACTTTATTTATGTCAGAACAAATATCTACGATAGAGAAAGAAAAAATTAACAAATTCAAAAGCAGACAAGGACCATAAAACCCTACAAAAAAAACAGACTTAAGAAAATTTAAAGCCGAATGTAATTCCAACAAAGTTTTTTTAACTTAATGTAAAAAGTAAATTACAACAAAAACTTATTTTGTAAATATATCCACGACAAGAAACTTTATAATTATGAACATTATACAGAACTAACGTTTCCCATGTAATCTCAAGGAAAAACGCAACCAACGATATATTACAAATCGCATGTTATTAATCGCAGGGAAACCTTGTTATAAAAAATTATAAAGTTATCCATAATAGTGCACTGGAGCGATTAATCATATTTTTCGTGAATGGAAGGTCAGAATGTACATTTGACAGCATCGAATTGAACAAAAGCGTTTTCGGCAGCCTAGCGGACGTGAAAGGGGTGGGGTTTTCCCGAGATTGCATGCGGCGATTGCGAAGAACAAACTTAAGAGAACAATCAAGTTTAGATTAACACGAAGGATATTATCGCTTAGAAAGGTTTGAATCCACAAGTGCACGGTATATTTGACAAGGACTGTACAAATTATAACCTTCTCACTTATCTTTGTTTCAAGAAAGACGAATTTGTAGAGGATTATTAAATAAATAAGATACACTGCATTAATAATAATAAGTATAATGGCCATGGATTCAATACGAATATAGACAATTGCTATATAAAATAAATCAATACACACACAATAACAATGAACATGTCCAATCTATGGTTGTTTAATCTATTGGTTTTTAAGCACTGCCAGATCCGCGAGTCAATTCGAAAAATTCGTTTAATTAATGTGTTGTGCAGTGATGCACAAGAAAGGCTCTAGCACCTCGCTTAAAATATATTTCAAATTGATTTCAAGTCGTCACGCAAAGCGTTAAAGAGACGTAATCCCAGAATTCGAGGACGCTTTTCTGTTAAAGTTAAATGCTAACGAGGAATGTGGAAATTAAATTTAGATCTGGTATTGTAGGAATGAAAATCGCTGTTGCATAAAGAATCAGATTTATTTGTATAAATATGGATAAGAAGTTCATATATATGAATGGCGGCAACAAATATTCCATTTTTGAAAATATGATATCTATTATCAATACCTGCCACGCATCTAATAATTCCTTTTTGAGATAAAAAAAAACCTCCTTAACAAAAGTTGACCCACCTCGTATTGTGATACCATAAGATAGTCTACTGTGAACATTAGCATAATAGTAAGATATCAACATTATCAACATTAAGAATATATATATAAGAATAATATAACGACGCAGACATATTTCTTAAAATCTCGAGTCAAAGAATCCAAATCTTCTGTTAGATCCTCCAAACTGGCATTAGGTCCGAAAATTGTTACTACCCATGCAAATTTTCCTTTCACGACCATCGCTTTCACTAGTATCAGAGCCAATCGTGCAGTGAGTTCACAAATACACTGATCATTTTTATATTAATTTATCCGTAGCTACTAATAAGTAAATGTAATTAATTTAATAAAAAGATTGCGTTCTTTTTAAACTATGGTTAACGCTACGATATTGTAGAAATATATTATGTATATCGTTGACTTACTGTATATGTTTTACTAATACTTGGTAAAGCATAATAACATTTCTTGGGGTGCGAATTCTGATGTACGCATATGCAACGAAAGTGACGTGCGCCTGTGGATAACATACAGCCGATAGTAGCTATAATTTCGCAAATTCCACCATATGCTGCTTTCAGCAGCTGTCAATCCTGAGCAAGATTAATTTGCGGGTAGGGGTGCCACGATTTAACAGGATAAACATAATCACGAACCAATTTCAGTTAGACACTGATGCTAGAGCATCAACGCCAATTAATTCATTAAACGGATATACATACACATTTAGGCAAAATACACATTATGCACGTACTTCAAAAGACCCCGATATGATACGCGTGCATGTATGTTTCCAGCAGTGTCAGGGGTGCCTTCTAAACGATAAAAATTTCACAGGGAATCTAGTTTCCAACACTACCAACATTTAATCGTGTAGCTTTATTATGTTTCCATATCATGGAACAATTGGGATTGAATGTAAAATTTACAGGTACAAGGAATTGTGTCGACTGAAAAAATTAGATGTAATGAAACTTCGCACATTTGCAGATTTTTGACGGTTTGGAGGACTGCAATCTATTCTAACCAACGTTCGCTTGAAAAAATTAATATGATCCATGAAATCGTTAATTTCCTTCGTTTTACATTAGATACAAATAAAAGTAATATATCCGAATGTAATCGACATTGCCATTAGCAGGACAAAAAGCAATAACACCAAAGAAAGCAAAACAAAATACAGGTGAATATAGAAAGCAATAAACATACTAAATACATAAATCGGGAACTAAGTAAAATAGTACGCACAATTAAAAAATAAACAAAATCAAAAAAGAAAATATACCAAAACTTACATGCCTGAGTGTTTGTTCAAAAACCATGAAAGTTCCTGATCATGTTGCTGATCGAATAGGTTCGTGGCAGTTCTCGGAGCATATGGAAGTGTAAGCAAATGAGTGTTTGCATATTGTTCATTGTAATTAATTAAACCAAGAAGATCAGTGCAGGTAATCCTATTCTCGAATAAATTAAATAGGAATCTCGCACTGTGAACATTCCGTCTATCAGATAGCGATTGCATATTGTGTTCTGAAAACGAAGTGATATAATCAAAACCGCGCTCTAGATGACTTAAATATTAAGTATTCCAACAATGGCTTTTGACTTTTTAAGTAAGGGCCCGTGACATAAATAAAAAAAAACTATACCAATTCTGCAACTTACTAACTTATTGCGTTATGTACGACGAGTAACAGATTTCTTAACCGATTTTGGACATTAGAATAACTGGCACTATTATTAAATGTAACATTCAACATTTTTACCGTAAAATACTTTTCTTTGTAAAAGACATGTTAATAGCAAACAGCACCTGTTAAATACGAAACGTGATATACCATATTATACATTTTTAGATGACTTTATTATTATGTTAAGTGTGTGTAACATCCCACAAAATATTGTAGACAATGAAGAAATTCGAAAGCTTTGGCGGAGATACATTCCGGAATGGAGATTGCCAACAAAAGGTCAATTACAGTTTAATTTACCGTGGGTGAAAAACGTGATTACGGATCAAATCAAGGCAGAGTTAAAAAAATAAAAAGATATGGCTGACGGTGGATGAAACAACGGATGCAAGAAACAATTGTATTTTAAATGTGTTAGTGCGCACTTTAAAAAGCGATATGGCATCCGTACCTCTTCTTTTACGTAGTACAATATTATAGAAGACAAACGCGGAAACTATAATAAATATCATTGGGAAATTCAATATATCGGTAACCCAACTTGTAATGTTGGTTACAGATGGGGCTTCAAACATGGTTAAAGCTGAAAAGTTACTAAAACAGTCTTATCCTCAATTGTTTCATGTAACCTGTTCGCTTCATGCATGTCATTTTGTAGCTGAATTTATTAGAAACAATCATCTAAAAGTAGATCAATTCATAGTTTCTACCAAAAAGGTAGAAGTCCAAAACGCATTCGTGAGTTTAAACAGGCTTGACCAGGTATTCCTCAGTCACCGACGGCAAGTATTGACGAGATAGGGGAACGTGGTTTAAAACTGTTTTACACATTATTAAACCTTATATCTTAAACAAAGCAAATTTCCGAAAATTATTCAGTTCTTTTAAATACTATTTCCAGGTTAGAGAGCACCAAGCTTTCGTTAGATGAAGCGCTAATTATAGTAGATGACCACAAAGCCTCGATAGGAAATCTAACAAATAATGAAGGAAGGGTAACAGCCGGTAAATTATGCACGGTTATAAATAAGAATCCCGATTTTCGAACTATAAAACTAAGAATTCATGTGAAAACCAACAGTGTGAATGTAGTGCGAACGACCTTTTTAAATTCGCGAACATCACATTATTAGACACAGAACGCTCATTTCCCATATACACCAAAATATTTTCACCTCGCCATAGAGTCATCAATGGAAGCCATACCAATGATACAATACTACGGCGAATTTTTGCGTCAGTCTACATCAACACAATCAAACTAAAATAGTAAATGATTACATACATTATTTTACATATTGATAGTAACCCAGCCGTACGCTACTGCGAAAGCACTCATTTCTGCAGGCGTACATAGGACTGCATAAAACCCTGTGCGCAAGTGTAGGCCTGCGGAAACGAGTGCACACTATGAAGTGGTTGAGAATTGACAACGTGATTGTAATTAACTGTTCTGTCACATCTCGAACACGAAACTACTACGGATTTGTTGATATTTAAGGATATTAGGTTATCCATACACCAGTTTCACAATTATGTTAAAGAGTTTTAAATCATTCGCATCTGCCAGGAATTCGCAGTTTAAACTGGATAAGTCGTTAATCTATATATATGTAATAGTAAAGGACCAAGATTTGAGTCCTGTAGCACACCCGGTTGTATTAAATAGCTGTAAAATTTCTAATATTTGCAAAAAATTGTTGTGCATTTCCACGACGATAACACGACCATTGGTTGATTGCATTAATTTTATCACTACAAAAACGTTTATGTATATACGAAGGTGGTATAGGAAATACCTGTGTTTGGAATCCGACGGCGCTTTGTGTCAAAATCTGCATTACCTACTGTGAGTACTATTCTCTCTGTTAAAATTTCGAAGAAATTCACCGGGTAGAGCTGTTTTGGGAGCTGTTGAAAGTGAGCAAGTTTATGTATTTGTGAAGCCTTGAAAAAGGAACAATTTCGGTTGGTGAGTCAACTTCTTTTTTGGATGGGAAAACGTGTGGAGAAATCAAGGGCAGTTTGTACGTACCATGCACCTTTGATGACTATCATCAATGATTTAATGAATTTAATAATAAATGAAAATGATGATGATCAAGAATGTTTACGATATCGTGTTAGTAGATGGTCTGATAAAGATTAGAGAAATTGTGAGAATGATAATGTATGAGAATGCTATCGGCGAGATCGGTGCCGCATCTGCTAACGATTGATTAATAACGGAATCGAGTGATAATTTGAAACCAATGTTTGGACATATTCAAGCGCAATACGGGTCAGTTTCTGCGGCAATATGTGACTCTAAGTGAAACATACATCACTACATGTCCAAAGCTAAAAATCAACCGGCAAAGTGGGGTTTCCCACTTTTTTTGGGAACTAATTTTTTGGAATTCGCAAGGTATAATCTTAATCATTTGGAAAACCGAAAGACAATCTAGTGCTATGTTGTCCTATCGCATCGATTCGATTCTAAACTAAAGAGAAAAGGACCCTACCATGATGCGATACCGTCCCAATGAATTTATCGGCGATTGCGACATTAAAACTGGTTGGGTTACTATACGAATTGGTGTCTCATCCACCGTACACGCCAGACTAAGCCTACAAAGGTTAGGTTTGTCGAGAAATAGACTTACTAAATATAAAATAATTGCACTGTGTTTCTTAATACAGGACAGAGCGACTATTTTAGTAAACGCTGTCAGATTCAATGATATAAGATGCATTTTCTTTGCGAAAGCTATTTCTTTTTAACAAGTATCTAAGAGCAAAAAAAAGATCGAGCATAGAAGCTAGCAGTTGCAATATCAAAGAACAAATAATCGGGATCGCAACAGACGTAACTCACTAAACTAAATATTGTGTTACACGATGTCAAAATTATAAACCAGAAGCGTTTTTATTCAGAAAATGAGACCAAAATTCTTCTCCACTATACATAAGAACATTTTTCTATAACGTTCAGTTGAAGAGAATATCAAAGAATTTAATTTCTCTTGCGCTGTTATACATACAAACTTGCCATACTAGACCCACTAATGACGCGATATCGAAAACTCAGTATTATGTTTTACTCTTGGTTAGCAATCTGATTTATATTTAAGAAAATAGAAATCAAATAAAATCATATTGTATGACATTCCCACTAAAATCAATCGATGATTTATTAACAAACGAAGCTATAATACAAAGTTTTATAATTGTTCCAATTCAGCTCATTTCACGTGATAGCGCTAACTCATTTACTGGATGTGATGGTAGCGAGAACTATTGGAATGGAGGAAAGCGGGGCCAAATCGTTAAATTATTTTCTAGTTGTAATTGGGCGAAAGGTAATCCTGATTTATTAAGTATACGTTTTCTCGGACTCTGAAGTGCTACTTTATCATCAAACGGGGTCTGGTTTATATTTATATTAAATTATGGGTTCGTGTGAATAATGAATTAGAATGATAGGTTGGAATGTATCACCCTCTTCAAATATTTATAATTAAACACAACAATGATAAATTAAGCTTTTGTAATATCAATGTAGTAATGCATAATAAAAATTGCTCGTATATATATATAAAAAAAAACTGCTACTGTAAAAAAATCTGAATATTCTGTGAAATATATCATCAAGAGTACCCACGGTTCACTTGTTTCGTATTAGTAAGTTCTAGCATAAAGTACTTCAAATAGAGCAACTCAAAGTTTGGTTACAACTAAGTGATCGTTGCTCCAAAGTTTATACAATAATTTTCTGTTTCTACTGGTGCTGCGAGTAGACTTCATATCTTCTTTTAACTTGCAAAGTGTTCATGTCCGAAGAAATGATTAGATATTTATCCGACTACTTATGCTAGGGATGTTCCCAAAGTTCTGGAAATTTAGCTATAATTTTAATCAATATAATCTAGTTTTTCTATATAATATCCATTTAACAGAATTCATTTATTTCAGTGAT
Organism: Oryctes borbonicus; assembly: GCA_902654985.2. Taxonomy (NCBI): domain Eukaryota; kingdom Metazoa; phylum Arthropoda; class Insecta; order Coleoptera; family Scarabaeidae; genus Oryctes; species Oryctes borbonicus. The sequence continues at coordinate 8,554,403 of LR736863.1, read as the reverse complement.
TAAGTAGTTTTTTAAGCCGTCCCCAAAGAACTTTCTCCGCAGTTCACCTATTTATAGCACGTTTTACGTCAGTTACAGTCATATCAAACACCCCATAAAGGTTATTTCAAAACTGGGAACAGATGAAAATCATTGGTTGCGAGATCTTGTGGGTAAGGTGGATGCAGAAGCAGTTCCCGTCGTAAATCGTTCGAAACATCCTTTGTCTTTCTTGCGCTATGGGGTCTTGCATTATGCAATTGCAATAATAAATGCTTATGCAATTTCCAGGTTATTTTCTGCTGCAGTGGCCCGGATAATAAATTCGAATAATATTCTGCGTTAATTGTAATACCTTTCAGCAGACAATCCATAAAAATAATCCCTTCTCAATCCCAGAATGCAGTAAGCATTTGCTTTCCAACAGACGAAACTGCACGCGCCTTAAGTGGAGACCCTTCTTCCGGATTGCACCATTCTTTGGATTTATTTTTGGTCTCAGGATTGAAATAAGGAACCCACGTTTTTTCGTTAGCGGTTATTACCCGTTGCTAAAACTCATCATCTTAACGGGCTAACAGCTCTTGAAGTTGACGATAAGTGTCAGACCTATTGAGTTTCTGTTCCTGTCCCAACAGTCTTAGCACCCAGCGAGCTCAAACCTTGCTTACGCCCAAAAAATCATGCAAGATGTCACCTATTCCTAGACGTACACTAATTTCACGAATAATCATTCGCCTGTCCTCTTTCAGTAGGTCCTCCACGGTACTAATATTTCTTCCGTTTACAGACGTACTCGGGTGACCACTGCGTGGATTGTTCTACCAGTTTTAAAACGATCGATCCACCGATATACACTGCTTTTAGACTCTGTAGACTCACTAAACACTCTCTGCAGACGTTGAATAATTTCTGAAATTTTCACACCCTCTTTCCACAAAAAGAAAATTATTACTCTTTGAGATTTAATCGCGTCTTTCACAGTTACAAAAACAATGGTACGAAAGCGCGTCTATATCAGTCGAATACCTGACTCCGACTGAACTATATTGCACTGGATAGCTGCATAAACATGTCAAGACTTGTCTATCACCAATAGTATTGCCTATAAGTTCTGCGTAATTTAATTAGAGCACATTTCCCAGAACTTTGGAAACATCCCCCGTACAATATTTATTTTAATTTGGTTTAAACAAAAATAGGCCTTTGGTTGTTACAGTATAGTGATATTTGTGACTTATTTTACTATTGCAATTGCATATACAATTAAGTATATCTCACCTTTTCTAGTGGCTTCAAATCTACTCATACATCTTCCAAATTGGCTTACTATAGGCAAACTAATATAAATTATCAATATCAATAATAGAAACATTTAAATTAATTTGATTGTAGTGATGTTTACTTACAATTGATCGAACCTGTTTTTCTTTATTTAAAATGAACGGTGAGTTTACTTTGACAGTTACACATTAAGGCATTAACGAAACATTTTCACAACTTTAGGGGTTTTGTTTTATCTAAAAGCTCTTGTTGCTATTACTGAGACCTGGTTAAGTAGAGATGTGGTTACTGATACCATTCATATTCATGGCTATAACATTATGAGAAACCATAGAGGTGGACATGGTGGTGATAGAGGTATTTATCTTAAAAATGACATTTTATTTATCTCTATAGTTATTGATAAAACATTGAACATACGTGGATTAAACTTAAGAGTAAATGTAAAACATATATTTTTGATTCAGGTTACAGGTCCCCCTCTTTGGATTTTAATTTTTTTTCTGACTCTTCAGACGAAGTATTTTCACGACTTTCGCTTCAATGCAGTTAATTAATTTTGCTAAGCAATATTAATTGCATAAACGAATGTCCAAGAGCTTATCTGTCGTCAACGCCACCCACACATCTCATTTGGTGATATCAGTTTGTCCACCAGTCGAAACTAAAGATCCCTCTGTTAGTAGGAAGCTCGACCTCTAACACAAAATTTCTTTTCTTTGGGGCGCGAATGGTATTTAGTATTAGTATTAGTATCATTGGGGAATGGCACAAATGCCTTTATTCGCTGCCACCTTAATAGATCTATTGAAACAAAATGACCTTATATGTGCTAGAGAAGGTGAAGATTCTTAATAGACCTTAGTATTACTCTAGAATCTTTATCCTTCAGTTCAGCAGATGTCAGAAATAGTTTACTGAAATGGGTTAACACCGATGAAGGACATTTTCGCTGCTTTTCTAACCAGTTTGTTTGCCTTTTCATTGCCTTCTATCCGTTGATGGCTTGAGAATCATCACAAAGTAACTTGGTTTTTGTGTCCCAATTACCTCAGATTGTGTATGCATTCGTGAATGAGTTGGCTTTGATAGCCTTTAGAACTGCCTGACTCACTAAATATAGTTATGGTTGTGCCTCGTATCCCTATCTCATGATTCTTTATGACCCACAAGTTGAAAGCAGAGATCTCTGCTTGCAATATGTTGGTGTGGAGTCCTGTAGGCATTGTAAGGTGGTAATTAGGTCCATTAATGCCTATACCTGTTCCAACACCTTCTATTATTGAACCGTTCGTGTACCATGCCAGGGTACCTTTTTTGCTTTGAGGTTGCCCGGATGCGCATTCACGGCTTTCAATGATCACTTTATGACTGATCAAAGTTGTATTACATAGAAATCTTGTCTTTTGCAATATGCATCAGGTAATTTATGTTGGGATCTTTACGGATCCTAAGATGACCCTTTAAGATCTCCAGGCTGCAATCCCCTTACTCTGCTTAGCGTAAGGGCACTCAGTATAGCCTGTTTCTGAATGTGCATGTGAAGCGACGTTGGTCCCAGCAGGACTTCCAGGGCTGCTGTAGGACACGTACGCATCACACCTGTGATGCTGAAACAAGCAAGCCTCTAAATTTTTTGAAGCTGCTGTTGTACCGCCTTCTGAGTTGTTTTTGGCCATCAAACCAAGGAAACGTAGGTGATCGCAGCTCTAATTATTGCTGTGTATGACCAGAAGATCATTTAAGGCTTAAGAATCCAATTCTTACCAAGTAGCCTGCGGCATGGTGCGGGAGTTCCATAGTAGTTTTTGTTTTGTCGAAAGTGATTCCCAAGTATTTAACTTCATCGCTGGACTCAATCGTTTTCCCTTCAATTGAGGGTGCATTTAAACTTTCCTTTTCCTTGTGAAAGGAACGATTGTAATCTTTTTCGGGTTTCCCCCTTTAGGTATAGATACCACGTTAACGTCTCTTCTCAACATTGGTATATAGCTGAAACTATAGCTGGCATAGTACAAACGCTCAAGTTTTCGAAGGATAGCGCCTATAACTTTCTGCAGTAACATTGGGAAGATGATTTGTAGGGTCTAAAGGTCATTAAAGCTCGTCCTATTGGTTGTAAAGACTTACTAGACTTCGCACCTCCTTTGATGGAAGACTTGAGTTCACTTCAAGATATTAACTCACTCATCAGATGCTTTAGCTTCGTACGACCTTAAGATCAATGGTGGTCATTCTTTTCGGCGATAAAAATAAAATTGAAGAAATTTTACCCTGAATTAGTATTAAGATTTGTAATGAGACTTTGAATAGGGTAAGTTGTATGAAGGGTCTGGATCTGTGGTTGGACAGCGAATTGAGGTTTGATACGCACGTTAATAAACTGATGCAGAACTCGGCAGTACACGGCATACTACGGGTCTTGTTTTGGTATCGCCATTTACTCTTATCGATTCGTTAATCTTATCCCTTTTTAATTGGGGTGACACACTATACGACTCCTGCATTAGTAATTGCATTAAGGTCAGGATCCAGTATGTTCAAAATTCGTGCCTGCGCTTTTATTATGGTATTCGTTCGAGCGTATTTCATATAAGCTGGGAGAGTATGTCTGGATTAACATGTGGAATCGCCGCAGGCTTCACTCTGCTGTTTTATTTTACAAAATCATAGTCGCAAAAGAACCTGCATATTTTTATAATAAAATTACCTACCGTACGGATATTCATAAAATTAATATTCGGCATGAAAATGTTATAACTATACCACTTCACAAGACTGCTACATATCAGAAGGGTTTCACATATGGTATTGGCTCATCCTAGAACAACTTTTCTATATATTTTAAGACACCTAGTGTTGCAATCGCAACCTTCAAAAACAGATATAAACAAAAAATATGAAAATTAGGCTCCTCTGTTTCTTTTTATTTTTCTTAAACTTTTGGTTGATTAGATTTCATAATTTCAATATAACCAAGATTATAATGTTTGTCATGTGATACACAACAAACAATGGAATTTTGGAACCTCTTGTGTATGTGAAATAAACGGAATATGAAATCTATCGACAAGAAAATATGCGCTACTGAATTTAAGAAATCTACAAAAGTTTGCATCAAAAGTATCTTGAGTTTCAACCACTACTTCAATCAAAAATCGGATATTTCGACACGTTTGCTCAACACTGTCTACAGAAAAGTTTCCATGTTACACCAAACAAAACTTTGAAACATAACTAGTTAGCTATGTTTCACCCTGGGAAACAAAACTTTGATTTCTCTAATTGGGTGTAATAATAATATTTTATTGTCATAGATCATGAAAAGATATGGACATTGTCAGCATTTACTATACACATAATTTAAATTAACATTATTTAAAATTTGTCACGGGTTGTCTGTATGGGCATTTCATTATTCTTGGATTCTTTATTAGATTATAGTATATCTACTATAATCTAATGAGATACTCCTTCACATTTTTTTAAGCGTTTCACATTTTAGATGAGTCGGTAATACGGGCGATAATACCTCCGTACTACCAACTTTCTTCATACAGCGTTAATTTTGTGATATGGCATTGACAAATTGGAGGCTTGTCTAGTCATTAAGGAACTAGAAACTGCTGCGTTAGTATTAAATTTTGTTTTGTTTTGATTATAGAATGTTATTAATTTCTAGATGTATATGTATGATGTTCAGTTGTATAAAATAATCTCTACCGGAAATTTCTGCAGGTAGAAAGAGCATGATCGAATATTCTTTTTTGTAAAACGTAAACCATTTTTATGGCTACAGCTTGCCTCCAACCTAGTATGCCATATCCAATACGAGAATGAACATATGAAAAGTAAAACTTTCGCAGAGTTAACAAATTTACAGAGAGAGAGATATTTGGCAATAAAGGTTTGACATCTCATCGGCATTGATCGAATCAGGACATCAAAAAATTCTTGTGGAAGATTATTCCATTCCTCTATCAGAGCATTTTGAAGTTCCCGAATTGTGGCATATTTCTTGCTGCAACACGTCTTTCTAAAGCATCCCAAGCATGTTCGATAGGATTACCATCAGGAGAATTTGCTGGCCAGTTCATCCTATTGATTCCCAATTGTTCAATCCAGTTGTGCACGATGCTTGCCCGATGTGCACGAGCATTGTCATAAAGCACATAAAGGTCTGTATACCCTCCTGCGTTTATCCCAGCCCATACCACTACACTCCCACATTCATATTGCGGCCTTTCTAGAACAAATTGTGGCTGATTAAGTGTTTCAGGTTCACGCCAAATTAAAATACGCCTATTATCTGGATTTAGGGCGAATCTGGATTCGTCACAAAACAATACTTGTGCCGTCATCGTGATTCCAATTTCTATGTTGCTCAGCCCATATTCTTCGCGACCCTTTATGAAGAGGAGTTAGTGGAACGCATACTAGGGGTCTTCGAGCATACATGCCAACGTTGGGAAGACGATTTCTTATTGTTTGAATTGATATTCCTCTTACCGTTGCAGCGGCAAGGTCACTTCTAAGCTGCGTTGCGTTATGGGTGCGGTTTCTACGTGCAAATACTGTTAGGTATCGATCATCTCTTGGTGTTGTAGATGCTGGGCGTCCTTGTCCTCGTCTTCTCTGAACATCAGTTTCTAAAAGCCGATTCTGCGAACTGCAAAAACTTCAGCTTGCTGTCTCCGTCCACCTTCTAATTGACCTATCACTCTCCAAGCCTGTGTATGAGTCAAATCACGTTGCTTTTCCATTATTACCCGTAATTACTGTTAAAAATTTGCTATGATACGAAAAATGGTAAAATCTAACTGTAGTCGAGATCGCTCGGATACCCGCTTGTATACCTCAAGCTGTGGAGGTTCGCACTGAAGCGCTGTACAAGTTGAAACTTGTCAAAGCAACCTGTTTCTTGTTTAAAAACGTTATAGTTGCAATATAAAAATATTTGCGTGAATTATATTATTTATTTATTTTATTATTATTTTTGTAAATATCCTCTAATTGTTTTGAGCAGTGTATTTTGAGTACGAAAATTAAAAGGTTTCTATCACACCATATCATATTAGCCATAACTGTACTTACGCTCGCAGACAAGGCGCCATACGAAAAATCAACTACCGCACACAAAGTATCGTCGGCGTATTGATCCAATGTGCAATTTCTACTTGAGACATGTAAATTTTTTAATCTATGATACAAATAGTAATGGGCCAAGAATCAAACCCTCAAGGACACCTTGTGCAATATGCAACTCTTGACTGTATGTCTTTTACCGTACATTGTCAATTCTGTCGCTCAAATAATTTCGAAAGCTGTCCAAAGCAAGTCCCCTTATACCATACCTCTCCAATATATGGAGCAACATTTCGTGGTTTATAATGTCGAAGGCTTTAATTAGATCAAAATACGTGCTACACACTAGTCGTCTTTTGTCAAGATTCTCCAAAATTTCGGTCAGTGAATCATCGATTTTGTAAGAATCCATATTGGCTGCTGTTAATCATGTTATTTTTATCATAAAAACAAGTCAGTTTATTATGTAAAATTTTTTCGGGAGCCTTGGGAAAAGATACAACACAGAAACAGGACGGTAACTGTTCATATTACCTTACCTTTTTTAAAAATGGGCAATATATTTGCATGTTTATGGGCTTTAGGGAAAATGGCTGTTAAGAATATTGAGTTGATAATATCAACTCGAAATACAACTATTAACCGAATTTAAAATTTTTGTTTGTATATCATCAATCAAAGGAATCCACATTTGCCCTAGAGAAAATACAATTGAATGGGTATTCTCTAGTTTGTTTACGATCAATCTTGTAATCAACAGCTACATAACTATGGTCAAAAATATTAGGTTCAATTACACAACTGTTTATGTCAGCCAACTTTATCAAAACATGTCATGGATGATGCAGCCACTCGGGTATAGTCCCGAATTAAACGAATTAACCTATAACATAAAAATAAATTTTCGATCCGCAAGACACTTTCTGAGCTGAAATCTACGTTTAAATTACCACAGACACTAACGCAATAGCATTTCTTACAAACAGATATCAAAGAAATCACTTAATTCCAAGTCATCATTTTTTTACAACAAAGCTCTATATCTTTTTTTATCGATGTTCAATCAATACCAGCATTTCCATAAATAATATTATTTTTTTTATATATACCAGAGCCCCACCGCCCCTTATGTTAGAGCGGCAGTGCTACTAACATAATTTTGTAGTTTAACATAATTAGTTTCATCTTCCCTAAGCCAGCGCTTCGTAAAACAGACACTTCAACACTACTGCTTTTATTTTCTAAACCTTGAATATTTAAGTTTACAATCCGTATAGTTGCCGTCCTAGTCGTTGTTCATTAAAAATGTAATTTATAATCAATGTGTCCCTGAATGTCAGCCCTATTAGAGGATGTTATGGTAACTAAATTATTGAAGTTGATAAAATTCTCGATTGAATGAGCTTAGCTACATATTCATAAGCAGAAACTTACCCATTTTATTCAGGCGAAGTCCATTTCTAGTTCTGTGCGTTTGTCTAATAATTCTATTTACATCTACATACCTAATATTTCTACGTTTAAAACTCCTATAGTCCTCCTCTGAATGACATTTATCGATCCGCGTTACTGTGTTGTTTTTTGTAGTGTACGTCATTCAAAAGAAGTGCTACGTCATCATAACTTGGGGATATAAACCGCTATAGAATCTCTTTCTGTAAAAGTATTCTTGCTTGTAACGGTGACGGTGTCTAAGCACTGTCCTTGACAAGATCCACTCTTACAGCACAGGCGGTATTTAGCACTGTCCTAGGCAATCCTCACAGGCAGTACTTAGGACTCTCCTGGGTGAGACTCATCCCCAGTCTTTGGCATTGTCCTAGATGAGAGGCACCCTCGTAACCGTGATGTTTTTATTTGAAAGATTGAACTTTATTTAAATTTTATTGGTGTTAAAATCCGCAAGTTTGTTCACCATTTTGTTTTCAACCTATACTTTACCGAATTTTGTGTATGTTCATTTACCGTGTACGGATTGATTATCGAATTTTGTTCACTTTCGTTACTAAAGATCTTTTATTAATTTGGAAATTATATGTATATTAATTTTACATTCCGAAGTCTTTTCTATTCTTTTGTATTTTTTAATCATACTCACCTCTCTTATTTCCGTTGGATCTTGGACATAGTTGCCATCCAATGGTCGATGAACGCTTAACACACAAACACCGCTCACACTATTGGTACTATTTTTCATAATTAACTTAAATCTTCGCAACGTAATTGTATCAATCATCTTGACGATCACGAAAATAATTGTTTAAAAAAATTGTTTACGTAGGATGAAGCTAAATAGATAATTTATGTATTGAATGGTATTGTTATAGGAAAGTAATTTGAGATAATTTACTGGAGACAAATACAATAATTCTAGCGAATATTATTCCTATACTGCACATCCAAAATTTAATTTGCTTGATATGTGCCCTCGGTATTTTGGTCCTGCGTCGTAATTATACAATGAACGGTACCGGCACAGTAGACGACAATCTGCGTTTCGTCCTAAAAAGGTGAAGGAGTTTTCGTTTAATAAAAAACGACATGACACGGTCCGAACTCGGAACACGTTTTGTTTTAAAGGTAAAACCTATTTTCTGAACTAAGAAACCTTATCAAAAATTGATTAAGGAGTTAAATGTAGTGAAGTTTGTCCGGAAGTATTCCCATAGACGCTTAAATCTTCGCTCTCCATCAATTTATCTTATCTTATAAAGAGGAATCGCTTCATGATAATAATTGCACTTTTCATGCTTCTCTGTAAATTTACACAGGACTTAGCCCCAGGTAAATGAACTATTGTTTTCTTAATTTATTGATACAATTTCATTCAAAGTAAGAAGCCCTGTGTCACCTAGCTTATGCATGAAGTAAGATCTGTAGATTAAATGTCGCACAGCGAGCAAGTAAACAGACAAACCAGTTTTCTTGAACATCTCTTAAGGTAGTGTACTTCACAGGGTCTGTTTAGTACTTAAAATACTTTAGTATTATGGAAAGACAACGCTATTATACTATCTGCTGCAAAATCAACTTAAGTTACATACCGTAATGAGACTCTTTGCATAAAATTAATTAATGATTAATCAAGGTTAACGTTTCATATTATTGTGTGCAATTTACTTATTCCTTTCGGTTAGAGAATTCGATTAAAAAAATTAAACAATTTCTAGTATTTTCCAGATACGGTATTTTATTTTTGATTTAAAAATTGTATCTTTTTGAGAAAATTTTGGATCTAAAGTAATAACCTAGCTCAATCCTTAACCGACAGCTATTAAAATATTTATAAATTTTATATTTTTGAAAGTTTTCAATGTCTCTTTTTTCAAATTTTGTTCCGTGGATAATAATGTTGATGTTGGTTAGTGAAGTACAAAATAAATTTATATTGTGAAGTCTTGAAGTTCTCATTGAATTAGTTTCATATTGGCTTTTTATATTTTTATCGAGGAATTTTGAAATAAGTCTTGTTGTTGAAAGTTGTTTATGCTATCCACCTTTGTTTGTCAATTCAGATCACTAGTTCACTATTAAATTAAATAACATTCTTGATTTTTCTATTTTGCTTCGTAATAAAATGGTATTAAATGCAACGAAATATCAAAAAGATATACACTTAAACGTAAGTAAATGTCTTAAGAGTATCTACATGAATTTGTAACGAGAAGGTTGTTATGTAACCATTGTTCGTCACAAATTTAAAGAACCCTTTGGCGATGAAGATTAAGAATAATGATTTTTTATGTTATGTGAAGAAACTTCTGAGAAACGCTACAGACCTCCTCCAGATGACAGTGTGTATTGGCATAATTTTTTGATTCACATTCTTGTTTTTTTGTGCTGTACGTCATTAAAAAGAAATCTTCACGTCATCATCCAAAAGGGTATATAAACCGCTCAAAAACTTCATTTGAGAGGAGTCTTCTCCTAGCCGCATCGCAGTCGGTGTGTAGCACTGGCCTAGGCGGAAATCACCCACGGAATCGCGACATTCATTTGAATTTAATTCACGATAAGAGCTGTAAGTTTGTTCATTGCTTTATTCTCAATCTATGCTTTGCAGAATCTTCCGTTTGTTATGTTTACAGAGTATCCATTTTGAATCACTTTGATTATTAAAGATCCTTTATAATTGCGATATATCTTTTACGCATAAAATTGTATCCGGGCTTGGTTTCCAAATTCTATTTTTTCATTTTTTTTGTTTTCTTTTCTTTAGTATTTGAACATTAAACATACCTTTTGTACAGTAATAGCGCCAAGTTTAATTTTTGAATTCGGTTTGATTTATTTGTTTCTTCTCTTTTGTAAATAAGACATACTTTCGTGAATGCACTCACTTCCTTTATTTCCGACGAATTTTGGACATAATTGCAACCCAAAGGATGATTTGGTAATGAACTCTACGCTCATATAAACACCAGGATACACCAAAATAAAGAAATAAAACTATTTTATTTATAAACAAGTTACAAATTTGCTAAAATCAATCAATATTAATTTTCCGTATTTTTTGAGAATCTCTAAAATTCACCAAAATCGATTTACGAGTGAGCAAGACGCGGTACAGTTGATTATGATCAAAAAACGGCAGAATAAATACACATACATATCTACCACACGGAAATAGACGACGCGGTCGGGTACAATATTTAGATGAGCACTAGGTTTGTAGTGAATCGGTCGCACCCGAAAGAATAGAAAGGAACGTTAGCACAAAAAAACTACAATTTCCAAAGTCAACGAACAAACGAGACTTTCATTTGAAACAAATAACTTTATAGATACTAGAACCAATAATGCCTTTTGGAGATTAATAAAGACTAATTTAAGCAATCCCTAGTTCGAATAATCTTTCCTTTTGAATGCTAGTAGCAGACTAATGATTCCATTATCGACTGCAGTTGTTCACCTTTGGCACGTATGTACGAGTAAAAGAGATATTCATCTACATGTGTGATCAGTTGTTTGCCTTCGACATAACGAGCTAACAAAATGTTATTTTTCAATGCTGTTCATGCGCACTAGACTTATATGGGGTGTTAAAAGAAAGTGTCCCAAACCTAGAGTAGGAAATGCTCAAAATATGCATAAAGTGTTAATGGACGCAAATGGACGGTGCATGATCCCCCATGAAGGTTGGTCTACAATAACAGGACGCCATTGTGTATCTATTCACGGTCACATACTTTGCAGTTTTTAAACAGTGTTCCTCGGTAACTAATATATCAACTGGCTTGTCTGCTTAGTGTATTCCAGTATTTCTATATTATTTTCTAACAAATGTTATTTTACATTTTCTGATGTTGTACTTCTCTTTAATTGTGAAATAAAATTCCATTGCCTACCTTCGACTGCTTTGATTTATTATTTTGTGTAATACTTTGCGTTTACACAACTTTTTTACTATGTTATTATAAAATAAATGACGAGTGTAATTTATGAACAAACAATAAGAGCAAAAACCCGAATGAAAGGTTTAAAGTGCCCTCCCACAAATTCATAGCAGCCACTTCCAATCTTCTTAGAAAATCCTTACGTTGGCTTGGATTCGGTGGTATCCTTGATCTACTCGTTGTTACAGCTCTTTGAGGTAATTTACCAAAGCTTTCAGACATCTCCAATGAATATAATAAATGCTAATAAATAAAAAAGTTTTTCGTAAATGCTCCCTAACAGCAATCGAAAAGTGGGCCGAAACACCATCGTGCCGGAACCACGTTTTGTTCAAAAGAATGTAACCTAAGAGGTCACCCATTGTATTCTGCAGAAAGTTGAGATAAGTAGCGCTTGTTAATCGGTTTGGTAAAACAACCGAAGTTTGTAACCAGTCGCCGAAAATACCCATTAAAATGTACAATAAAAAACGTGGGTACCTGATATCTGGGTTCCGTCATACCAACAGGATTATTTTCGTCGGCACACACATGCATATCGTGGAAATTAAAAACTACATTTCATGCGAACCAAATCTCATCAGTGAAAAGAATATGGACAGTAAAACTGGGGTCCTGAGCACCATTACGTAGAAACCAGCAAAAGACAAGTAGTGGACGGTCAAGTGATTTTACTGCCTCCACTCGTTATATACGGTAGAGGTAAAGTTACTGCTCCTGGAGGATTGTCCAAACGAGCGAGGCATTAATCCCTCGACTGATATAAAAATGAATTCTGACGATGTCTAAACGAAAAGAAATAAGTATCCGTACTGAAAAGTTTCAAACTATTCAATCCCGAATTTAACAAAATATTTGTTGAGGATAAATTAAAAGTAAGGATTCTTCCTTACTTTTAATAGCTTTAAATATTATAGATAGTTGTGTGGATAGAGCGCGAACGATCTTACAATAAAACTTTTAGAAAAACTGCTTACATGAAGTGATCGGTCTGCAGTCAATTGATGATTCTTTCACGTCTAAATAAGAAAATGCTGTGTGTGGCAATCTCGCTGAACACTATTGAACTAGTTGCAATCGTTTTAAATCAATCACTATATCCACCATTCTATGTAATATATACAACGACAAAGAATATACGAACAAGTGGTAAGAAATGGAGGGTTGTGCAGATCACGTAAAATGTTGACGAAGTTGAATGTACTTCTCCAAACAAAAACATAATCAAAATTTATATACAAACTTCATTGTGTTAAATACTAGACGCACATGGCTCCAACATGAAGCTGGCGTTATTCGTTAAGAACATTCTGGTAATATAACTGCGCGGGAGGGTTGCATGTCGTTTGCTGTTATTTGTGTCAGTCGATGTTAGCGTTTATGTAAAAATTGAAAACATCGAATATCAAGTCGTTATTAAATTTTTGCATTTAAAAGGCAATACGCTTACGTGAACTAAAGGCAAGGGTGCGGTTTACGGGGACTCTGCACCATCATTTGCCACAGTGAAATTTTAGGCAGCCGAATCTAATCGAAGTTTTACTAGCTTGGTTGACGGTGAACATTCGAGGCGACCGAAAACTGTAACTACTACTGATAGCATCTGACCGTTGAATAAAGGTTAGCAAGATAGCAGATGCTGCGAGCATCTCAAAAGAACGTGTTTATCATATGTTGAGTTGAGCTTCAAAAAGCTAACCACCCTTGAGTGTCTCGCTTGCTCACTCTGGAGCCAAAACGCATACAAGTGAATACTTTCGAAGCACTGTTGAAGCAACTTAAGCGAAATAAGTCGAAGTTTTGGCGTCGACTAATAACTGTAGATGAATCTTGAATACACCAGTACATTCATGAAGCCAATGCACGAGAGAAATGCTTATCTACGAAAAGTGAATTCGCTCCGAAAAAAGCAAACTGTTTCATTGACATAGAAAGTGGCAGGGGCAGTTTCTTTTCGGACAGTCTTAAACTTGTGTTAATTAACTATGTTAAAAAGATAAAGTAGTAGTGGAAACATATTACGCATCATTACTTGATGAGCTGAAGGCAGAGATTGCGGAAAAGGAACCGCATTTGAAGAAAGAGAACGTTTCGTCCCACCAAGGTAACTCCACATTCCATGGGAAGAATTCACGAATCGGAGTCCGAATTCATAGACCCTCCACCCTATTCACTAGATCTAGCCCCCAGCGACCTGTTTTTGCGTCCTGGGCTCAAGGTTTCGATTGGAGATCGGATATTTTCACCGAATGAGGAGGCCATCGTTTTTGTAAACGCCTATTATGCAGAACAAGATACTAACTACGATTTATAAGAATTAAGGTAGTGAGAGCATCGCTGCGAAAATTGTAGAGACTTATGTTGAGAAATAAAGCTGAATTTGATAAAAACCTCTGTTTCTGTGTTAGGCTGGAAACTTTTCAAACTACCTTCGTAAATTGAGTAATGTTTAATTATCGATATATTTGTTTGCGCCAGCCCAAATACCCTTATACGTATCTATTCTCCGAGATAGTTCTCGGTCTAATATCTACCCGTGCATTAGCTTAAGGCCTTTTATAAAACTTTCAGTGGAAGCTCTGGGGAAGTTATAAATACCAACTTGAATCTTATATACTCTTATATAAGTTTCTTATATATTTCTTATATATATTTCACAAGAAATAAAGTAAATTTTAAGCCGGCTCCACACAAAAGCTATAAGGAGCTGCATTTTCATTGACGAGCAGTTTCCAGAATCAAAGTTGCTATTTGCCGACAGAAGATTTTGGTTGCTTATGTCGAATTTACGAACGTTTCCCCCTGTCGTATGTTTCGCTCACCTAGCGGTAAACATCAAAGAAAATTGAGCAACAGGCGTCGGCGTCGGCAACATATGACTTGCGACTCTTCTGTAGTATGGACGACTGATATCAATAATCTGCCGCTTGTTTCTATTTGATCCTTTGTCGTTCATTAACCCTACAGTGAATAAGTGAGTAAATGTTATTAACAATTTAATACGCACATGATCTCATTAGGCCTAACTTGTTCACTGTTGGGTTAATAAACAATAACAGTTGTGTATTTCTGCAATGTTGTGGGTGAAGCAGTGAAATAATTAATGTAACTCCGTGGAGAAGCGTCAATACTATTACTATAGATGGTATGATTCCAATAACTATAGACAAGCTTCCTTTCAGAGGATACTCCCTACATTTGCAATATATGTTTCACTGACTAGAACCTTCATTAACAAATTTCTTTTTTTAGGTGGACACTAGCTTCTTCTTTCTGCAATACGTTTTTAATGAAGAAACACAATTCCACAAAAGTCGATGTTAATGCTGTTTCTAGTTACTTCTGTGTAGACCCGGTCTTGTATTTAGTACGGACACATTAATATTTAAATGAATACAAATAGATACATGAATTACAAGTAAACAAATAAACTAATGAGTTCCCTGGTAAACAAAACAGTAAGAGTGTATGTTGTTGTAGATTTCCGCGGTCCTTGTTTTCTTTTAAAGAATTTGTGTTTCCCTTTCTAATTAAAAATAGCGTATTCCAGTTATTTCGAAAAGTGGGTGTTTACTTGAAAATCCATTTGTATCTATGCAAATTTGAATAAGATAATACACACCTTACGGATAGCCTGTGGATGCCTGTGTGGCTTATGGAAATCAACAATCTAATCCTTCCAATCAAAATATACAATTCCGACACCTACCATTTATTTTCCAACTGTAGGTTACTTATTGATTTCTTTACGTAGCACATAATTCTATAAAATCCCAATTAACTTTTTTTTAATAAATTGTCAGACCTAAATCCGCGAAAATCTTAATTACACAAACTTACTACTTTAAAGTCAGTTTTCCTAATAGGAAAATAAACTAGCTTAATGTATTTTCTTTAACATAGGATTGCTATTTCCATACCCCGCATTGGTGTAAGCAAGTAGCGAATATACAATGTAATTACCAAACACATAATACTGGCACAATCTATTTAGCGTATAAGATTAACAGTGGAAGCATTCTCCAAATACCAAATTTGTTATTCGACAAGATTATGTGAACTGAGAGGCCTATAATTGAACTTGGAGAAGTTGGTAGTAGCTGGCACCAACGCCTCTAACGGATAGTATTTCACGTACATTAAGCACGAACTGCGAAACAATTAGGAAGGAACAAGCATATTACGATTCCATTATCGAATTAAAGAAACTAAAATCCCGGCTATTTTTGATCTATAAAAAGTACTTTTATAGTATCTACATTGAACCACAACGCGACATCTCGTTAGTAGAAAGCGATTCGTAGGTATACGAAAAAATTCCTTTCAAATAGTCTAATGGAAACTGGGCCTCTGGCAACAAAAAATTTCCCTATCTTCTGCTAGGTTTCGCAACAATATGTGACGTCATAGCATATGATTAAGCGTAAAAGCATTTCCGCGAGCGTAAGAAATGCCGTAATATGCTACAGGTAAGAAGATAAAAATACAGCAGAGTACTTTTATTGTGAGGATTTAAAAACGTTTTTTTTTTAATATAACCATAACAGAATCTCTCGGGCACATAAAAGGCTATTGTAATTTTGTCCTTTAACATTTTACAAAATTCGCGTCTATTGAATGAGAAGTTCGGAGGAATAATATTGCAAACAAATCGAACAACGAATTGGTAAAAATGCGTAAAAGGAACATGTAAAATAAGATAGAAGAAGGAACGATATCATTTTAAAAATGCCAAAGAGACTAACTTTAAATCCTATAAAGTATGACAGAATCTGCAATGCATTTGTGCAAATTAAAATATCATGTATTGTAATGAACGTCCAAAAGGTTTTCTGTCGTCAGCGCCACCTACATATCTCATTCAGTCACTCTAGTTTATCCACCTATTGAAAACAAAAGTCCCGTTAGTGATAGTGTTGGTTTTTAAAAGAAAATTCCTTTTCTGGTTTATTATCTTTGAGACGTAAGTGGCAGGAGGATTTAGAAGCCTAACTAACGACGGTTGTGGGGAAAACAGACATTAACTGCTTTCGTATTTCATTTTCTCCTTCCCAAAACTTCTAAATTAATGAAAAATCTTACTACAAGAAGACTCAGTATAAATTTAGGCATATCTAAATGTGGTCTTGTGAATTAATAATCGTTCGGTTAGTTCTCATCAAAATTCTTCAGTAACTTCAGTACCGTCTCTGCATCATACTACATCAAAAACGAAGAGTTTCGGCATGTATTTCGAAAACAATATATTTTAAATGGCTACCCAATTAAAACAATCACCAGCGCGACTAAACAATGGCTTTAAATGACGCCAATTTTATATTTGGCTTTGAGTCTATTATTCAGGTAACTTGTGTCTTGATAAATCTCCAGTAAAAGGATGGTTATTTGAAGAACTCAAATTAGGATTCAAAAGTGAGTTGAAGTAATTAATCAGAAGTACCTGAGTTTCACACATAAACGTAGCGTTTATGAAGCGAAATTTGGATAAATAACTTTTATATTATTAATTTTTTTTATAAACGTAGAAGAGAGTCGATAACAGTGAAACACGGGTAACAATGAGATATTGGAAAAATTTTCCACAGGTGACGCTTGAGTACGGTATATTTAAAGTTGCAAGTAATCGATGTATCCAGGTTTCAGTGTGGTCACAGTTTGGATAGTTGTAAGATACTATTGTTTATTGAGGCAATGGTAATTTTCACTGATTTCTTGAAGTGATTGTGCTTTATCAAGCAGCATTGCTTAACGTTTGAAATATTTGGTAGTTTTAGCTTAAGGTAAGACCAACCACATTTTTAATGAGCATTGAGGTTTAAATAATTTTTCACCTCCGAAAATTTTTGGGGTTTAGGTAACAGTGATACAATTTAAAGTGGGTTATAGTAAGACGTCTCAGTGTTAAACAGACATAATGTTGCCACTGTATCTTATGTTTTGAAACGGTGGTGCAGCACACAAAACTTTCTGAATTGAAATGCCGGTTGCAAACTCGAATATGCCTTATGTCTAGATGAACCATTCACATAACGCATTGTTGTTAAATTAAACATTAAATTTATTAAATTAAAAAAAGATAATAAAGAACACATGAAGCTAAACTAGTACTTATTCACAACAAACAGTCGATTACTTAAAAAAATTATTCTATTGTCAAGGAGACCATTGATAACATTATCTCTACATTATTAAAGATACGGTCATCTCTAGTTTATATTTGCAATTTCATTATTCACCAAATGATGCTCGAACAGAGCGGTGAGATGTTATTGAAGTATATGACATTGGACAGTAAGCATACGTACATATGTTCGAAACAGACGTGCAACTGTTTTCTCGCTGATTTGTACTAAAATAAAGCTGTGATCAGGTTTATTTGGCTGCTGATTAATTGAATATGAGCAACTCGATTTAATCCGAATTAACGTGCAGGGCCAGGGACGAAACGAGGTTAGGGCAGCAAAAGAGAAGATATCGTTACGTAGCGTGGATAGGTACCGATATCTCCTCTCTTGCTCACCACACCTCGTTTCATTCGAGGCTTACCTGCCTGTACGCTCATCTCATTGACTGAGCTTTTTATTAGTCAAACCTTTGATTGAACAGTTCAGCAAGACCAAATGCGCTGGTATTAAGTTAATATTGAGTATTTTTAGTGGACACAGAAATTAACTTAAATAGATACTTTTAGTTGAAATAGGCAAAACTTCTAATGCCATCTTTTTTCTCTCGAGTATACATATCATCAATATTAGAGAATATGTAGCACATTTACGTTTGATTTGAAGCGCATCAATAGGCGTTGAGCAATAATACGCTTTTTTCATTATTAATATAGGAAGCGTAGTACCGGGAACGGGTGATACATATTAATGAGGAGCTAATGTACAGGACAACTAAATGTATCAATTTACCAAAATATGTTGCGTTCATAAATTCAAAATTAAACTGTGGCTATATATCAACTTTTCCTTTTGATTAATATGCGTAATCGTGATTACGCACACATTGCATTATATTAAATTACATCAAACATCACACAAATACGCCACGCTTTATTTATATCCATTAGGTAACCATTATCTACTGCCAAAAGGCGTGTTGTTGATTTTGAATGTGTTTGAAACTAAATTAGACCCTTTCGTTTTTGCATATGCCAGTATTGAAACATTCCCATAGTGCAAATCTAATATTGAAATGTTTATTTTATTAATATTATATAAACATTGCAAGTCTAATACTTTTTGTTCATATCGTCATTCCTAGCTTATTGCTTTAATTACTTTCAAAAATGAAATATTACCGTATTTTGTAAAACTATTTACAAATATACATGGTGTTCCAAATTTCCACAACCGCCTTCAACTTATTTATTCTAAATGAACTGCCATCCCTTTTATTAGTAATCTTGATGGCCACTTAAATATCTACGGAAAAGTCTGCACCATGTAGGATAATTTTTTTAGTAACTGCGTTTGTAGTTTATCTGTGTATCATTATAAAATACGTAAATATCATTTCAGTTAGACGAAAGCATTTCCACAATCGATCAAACTTGATTTACAGTTTTACTAACAAGTGTTTGGAAGTCCAGTTTCTTTAATGAAATTGCATAGACAGAAGAGTACATTTTTTTTCACTTCTCCTGTAATTAATAGAAAAATCAGACGCTGGAGGAAACGAAAAAGGTAATATAAATGCCTGGAGGAAGTCAATACACGTATGGTGAGGAATTTGCCAAAGTAAAGCAGTAAAACCATTTTTTTATGGTTTCAAATTAACAGTGTTAGCGTACCTAATCCTTCCTTATCCACCTTGCGGTGTCAAGGTACGGAAGCATGTTGTTTGGAAATAATTCTTCCACAAAACTTCTTAGACAACATGATTTGGCAGCACGATGGAGCACCATCGCGTAATGTTTTGGCGATTCAAGAGCATTTGAATAAATAATTTCCGATTTGGATTGTCAATACTACTCAATGGCCACGAAACAGTCCGTTTTAACACCGTTAGATTGTTTTTCATGGGGTGTCTTAAAATAAAAAGTGAATTTCGAGTAACACTACCAGAGAGAAAATTCAAGAATTCATCAGTTGAACGAAAGAGATAATAACTGCATTTCCCGGGCTCATCACTCTCAGTTCTTCTATAGTTTTCCTTACCCCATTTGACGAATGCCGAGGGTAAACATCTTAAGACGCTCTACGGGCGTAGGCGTAATAATAATAACTCATAGTCATCGGATGCCCCTTCTAATTGGCGAAAGCTGTTGGTGGATACGAAGGCGTGGATTATTATTACAAATTATTATTATAAAACTTAAGAAGACGATATTAGTTCAATAATGATAGCGAGGACTGTGGCGTAGTACGGCTAACAACACAAAAGTATCGACAACCTCCGCAACACACACAAGTTTAATTAAGTAGTCCGGGACAGCCGTTTCGAGGATACGAGGCTCCACATTCTCAACCTGTGACCGAATGAAGTGAGAATCTTCTAAATCTAACATACAAGTTCTATGCCTACTTTCAAGAAAAATATTATTTACGAATACCTTCTTTTACCTGCATGCCCTAAAACCAAGGCATGCGGAAAAAATACGGATAGATAGACGGAAAGGTCTTTTGTCATCGTAGCCCCAAACATAAGATACGTGCAGCGTTACTCCAATAAATCCAATAGAACTGAGTATGACAACGATCCGTTCCCTCTATTCATCAAATTTTTATTGCTTTTATTATAAACAATTTCGTAGGCATTTAAATCCCGCGGCGAAGTTACGTTCTTAATCTTCGCCATTTCAAGTTTTCTAATTGAATATTATGACCGGTTTCGTTCATGTATTGTGCTACACTTAACGATTCTAATCTGCCGAAACAATTACAGCTGATGTGTTCCTTGAATCTGGTACCTATCGCTTTTTGCGTTTGACGAATATAGACTTTGTCTCAGTTACCGCATGCAATATTATAAATTCCCGACCTTTTTTCCATGTTCGGTTTATCTTTCGGATTACCTGGAAGGTTTTGTGTGCTCGACGGGCCTTTTAAATTTAAATTAAGTAATATACAAATTTTTGTCAAATATGTTTTTACATCTATTGCCTACTGATTATATTTTTTAAGATTTTTAGTAAAATGAATCGCAATTTGCATCTTTTTCTAAAATTCATTTGAATATTAAATTTGTCACACGCAATTCGAATTTAAAAGATATCATATGTACATTAAACTAATAACGATGTAATAAAGTTTCAAACGAAACATGGCATTCTGACGTTTATAACTTTATTACTTTTATTGTTAGAACGTACGGGATTTTCGACGAAAACGCAGAAACATTCCTTCTTACTTCGAAGTCCAGTAGTATTCCATTAGATTTTCAATATAAATTTATGAGTAGATATCTACTTTAAGATCAGGTGATCTATCTCGATTTGGTAACGGTCATCACATCCATACTGACCCATTTAGAGTTATAACTGCTTTAATATCAACTGACATGTTAACATTTTCATGAATTACGATTTTACGCTTTTGTAATGGAAATGTTAACTGACTGAATACATCCACAAACACATTTCACACTCGTGTTTAGAATCTCGCATTTTATTCATTTATTTTAGAGTGTGAATTATCTCCATGGCCTCGGAAAATTGTAACTTTTTGAACAGTGATTTTTCGAGATGGTTTTTTTTTCCTGTTATTGGATCTAATGGTGGGAAAAATTCTATAGACAGAATATTACAAACATGTTAGTAACCCAAAATTTCCCATTTTCTGATTACAGCAGACTTTGAAACTAAACTGCTGTCAATATTTATTGTACTCGGGTGCCCTGAGAGAACGATTGGAACTACTTAGTATTTTGTGGAGCAGGGTGCTCAGAGGCAGTCGTTGATTCGAACATTTCTTAAAATAACTGTTTTTGTTTTGTTTAGTATTGTCTTTCTTATTTCTTCATATATTTATTGCGATTTATTTATCTGTAACAACGAGGTTTGAAATTTTAATGCATTTTTTTTTAATCCGTTGCGTTTGAATTCGGAACTTTGTTGCAAGTATCCGTTAGTGTGTATTTTCGGCGAAATATGACTGCAAAGCTAGACTTTATCGGAGAAGCCCTAATAACCCTGTATCTAGCGAGGATTCCAAAAATGCAATAATAAATACAATGTTCCATTCAAAAAAATACAACTTTGGGTAAATAATGATAAAAAGGACTGCGGGGTAGTATGGTAAACAACACGAAAAAGTCGGCACACTCCGTATCACAGAAGTTTAATTACTTATTTCTGTTTCGAGGATGCGAGGATCCTCATTATCAACCGTATGACCGAATGATTGATGATGAGGATCCACGCATTCTCGAAACAGCTGTTACGGAATAATTAATTAAACTTGTATGGTACGGAGTGTGCCGACTCTTTTGTGTTGTTTGACAACTTTGGGTAGTTACGAATTTATAGGACACTTGTAGGTTTCAATTAGTTTTAAACCATGTCCTCAATAAGATTTTATAACAAGAAGAAAGCTGTTTCAAAAAATTTCTATAATCTCCCCAGCCGGTAAAAATGACTCCTCCTGTACGTGTACGAAGCATGAAGCATGTTCCGAAAACAAAAAAAAAAAAATCCGAGAATCCGTTCAATTAATGACTTGGTATTAATATCGTGGAATTGTAAAATCAATACGATTTTGCGATAGACTGAAAGTTTTAAATTTTACCGCTTTATTCTTGTAGAGAAAAATGCAATAATACAATACAAAAATGGCTACAAAAAAGTATCCAATTTATAGATTTGGAATATTCAACGTCTGTTTCCATATACGCGTACAATGCTGTTAATTTCGCCAAATTTGAATGTAGAACTAATAGCTTAACTAATACTTATACTGAGTTTGTTAAGCCCTGGCAACTGCATGTGTTACTAGGGCGTACGCCTCATATCTGTATAGTCACCATAGTCACTAATCTGCTCAGATCCCGTTTTAGCAGATATCGGTCGCACAATAGCGGATACATAGAGCAGTCGACCAGCAAAACAATGGAGTTTGTATAAGCCGAAATACAATTAAGAATTTTCAAGTTTAACTTAGTAACTTCCAAGCACAACGATACACCGTATTTTTCGCCCTAAGCATTTATAGAATCGTTAATCTTAAATGTAATTTTTAAAAATTATCTGAAAGACAAGAAGGTTTTAATAATATGAAATAAAACAAGTTATTAATTACTTACTATACAAATATAAATCACTGAAACAACATACAATACTTCAACAAAAGCCACTTTCACGCGACGCCCGTATGATCAAAGCTGGCAGATTACTAAAAGATGTGCACCCCTGCTACATGTCACGCGTGATGCTCACAGTTTTTACCACATTGAAAACGAATTTGAAAGCGTTGACAAGTTAATAAGCCTGCTATTTTTTTTTAAACATTCCAGTTTTTAGTACATAGAGAACGATATTTAGAGAATCCTTTGCCTGCTGAATCTATCACTCGGTAACGTGGCTACAAATTGCTTTGTTTTATGTAAAAAGAAAAATGTGGAACATATTAAAACTGTTATTTATTCTTTAAACGATGGCACGAAAAGCATTATTCAATGAAAACAAGCTCCACTGGCAAACCAATGAAAATATATAGAAAGTAACTTTAGTGACTTAACGCCAACAATTAAATATTTTGAAAACCGAAATTTGAGATTAGAATAATTTATAAATACTCTTTATAATATTTTGAATTAACCAAACACGGAGTCCACGCGGCTTCTCCATTAGACTGACGGCAAAGAATGAAAAGAAACCGTGGCTTACACAACTCAAACAATTTTAAGAAAGGATTTTGATTGAGATTTTGCAAATAAAATATTACGATTATTTGCCGCATTTCAGTTGTACGTTTATCACATCATAGGCATAGTTATGATATCGAGAGAGCATTTTTAAGATCGCGATAGTAATACTAAAAGCAATAGAATATCAAAGAAGATTTCCGAATAGACGTCAGCCATCTCGCACCAAAGACTGCGACAATGTGGAATTGGTAATCGTCACACTGGTGGTGTAAATTTACGATACGACGCCGCGAAAGGAGAAGAAGTAATTGATGCAGTGCTTGGCGAACCAGTTGTTAGTACCGGGAGAATTGCCTGCCGTCCGCAAAGTTTTTCAAAACTAGCGGCTTTAAACAGGGAAGTGATGCATCGTTACCATTATTAGCGTATCCAAGACTTATAACCAGGAGATGAAGTACCAAAATTAGCATTTTCGCGATGGCTTCTCAAACAGCAACTTAATTCGTTTCATGTTATGGTCCGATGAAGCTAGTAGCTTCTCCAGAGACGGTATCAATAACTGGGTCACAATATATGGTCAGTACAAAATACGCACGCATTTAGGTAGACAGCACAGATTTCCAATTAACACGTAGTGTAGGATTTTCAGTGATCCTCTACTGTCTATACCAACTCTGCCACATCATCTAAATGCTGCGTCCTACTTGGAACTGTTGGATAATCACTTACGCGAGTTGTTAGCGGATATTCCACTTGCATTGCGTAATGTGATATCACACGATGTTACGCATCAACACGATGACGCGCCACCATATTCTGCAGGAATTGTTCAAGAATGGCTAGACAACCATTTTAATGGAAAAATACCCAGTTCATTGTCCTGCTAGGTCGCTAGGTCTAAGTCCACTGGATTTTTACGTCTGAGGCAATGTAAAACAACTAGTTTATGCAAATTCACAATGAAGAACATACACGAGAAAGAATTATGAATCCTGCATTGAAATTGGAAATTAACAAGATTTTTACTACAGTTTATAATTCAGTGCCTTTACGTTACTAGGCTTGCACCGCGGCTGGCGGTGTACTTTTCGAACCTGATTTGTAAGTTTTCGCTTTCTGTGTAAGCGTTACAGTGATTAAATAATGTTTTCATATGACATATTAGTTTTTTTGTGAAACTTGAAATTACATTTCATAAGCTTGAACATCAATATCTACAAAACGAAGACCGATCGGAAAAAGGTTACGTCGAATTTTTTGCGCAGAATCGAATCCCGAACACGAATATTCATTTTTCGCCTCCTGATATAAATCACCCTCAACTTCAAGAGTTTCAACATACGTATAGTGTAGTAATCTGTAACGTGTATATAGAAGATTCGGTAATAGTCCCCGGATGTTAGAGTTTGCTGATAACTTTACAAACATATCCACATGTGGTCAGTTTTAAGATAGGCCTAGTAAGTTGGATGGATATTTACCATTAAAGGATGCCAAATTATGCCAAATTAACAAACAGTTAGCGCAGAAGAAGGAAAGCGAAGTACTTCAACACGTGCCCATCAGCCCATTAATCTCTCGGCTATCCCTGTTCTTTGTCGCTCTAGCTCTAGACCGTAGCTATAGCGTGAGAGATATTCACTCGTCTTATATGCAGTTGACTTACAACATCAGAGGTTCCGAACCTAGTGCACGCAACAAATGCTTCAATTTGTTCAATGCTAACGGGTGATTCAATAAGTGAAATGAACCAGAAGAAAAGGAAATGGGCATCATCATCTTCCTTTACTTCAAGTTTAACCTCAGGAGTGCATGAAAAATGGAAGAGACTCCATGAAGAAAATGTTAAACTAAGGAACAGCTGAAAAATATGTATAGCATATAACATTAGAGAGGGTATCTCTACTATGAACACCTCAAATGAAATGGACCGCCAAAAACGTACCTTTAGCTCCAATTTTGGCTAGCGCATCGACACATCGGTTCTGTATTTTCTGGTAGATCATATGGTTTTGAGAAATCAAATAAACGAAAACGAAGTAAAACAAAAACAATGTTTATTACAAAAAAGAAAAAACCCGAAATCTCGTTTCAGCATTTTAGTTTGCATTTGAAATATTATGAACAATTAAAAACAAAAACTAAAATTAATTTAAGGCACACTCGTCCTAGTGCATCTTGCATCACTTATCTTGAAGAATTCTGGGTTCCAAGCAGTTAAACAAAACCCACACAAAAGCCACTAACGAGGCTCCGAACGTTTTGAAAAATTACTTATAGTTATTTATACACTCTTTGTACCCCCACTACTTTCAAGATTTATTTTTCCACTTATCTTTATACGTAAGTTACTCCAGGTCTAAGATCCCAGTCCAGTCTTTAAGTCACGTCCTCGCATATTGTCCATTGATACTTCGTTTTTGAAATAAGAAAATTCCGTTTAGTTGTTGTAGTTCCAAAACTATATTCTAATTAGCCGTGACTAATCAACTGCTATTGCAAACATAGGAGTGGAGGAACGCTAAACAATTTCTGAGTTTAGTTCAAAATACCGTGGTGCAATTACGTATTAGGTAAGTGTTTTGTGAATCCAAGTTTCTAATGCTTAAACTCTACTTTAAATACGAAGTGAAAATCGTGTTTAGTAATATAAAAGTAGACGGACATACGTGTACCTAATGCGTAACCATAGAGTTTGTGCTAAACATAACACTTTGAGGTTAGTTTCCCTCTTTTCAATTTAATACTAATAAAACGCTAATATTTGGTATTTAATTTTAATTTAAATTGCTGAAAAAGTGCCTACAATACATCAGTTTCTCTCCTGCTTGTAGCACTACAACTTACTGTACATGTACCGATTGTGTATTGTACACATGTGGTTATTGATTCAAACTTAAAGCTAGATTTAAACACCATTAAGCAGTAGAATTATCCGATGGGACCGACATCGGTTACTGATTAATATTAGATTGATGCCATTTATATTTCGCATATCGCACCATCAGTATGCTAACTTTCCATCTATATTGGCGGTATGGCGCATTATTACGTCTGACAAATATCCTGTAATATACTTTGGTGCAATTGTATCAATATACTCCATCTCGCACAATTAATTTATTAAAAATAACTGTTTTACCTCATAGGTTACTTTGCAAATTAATCTGACGATTCAAATCCTTCCTCGGTTTCACTCACTGTATCCATATGAAATAAATTTTAGAGGTTCTTCGTGCAATTTCCTCTTCTCTATGCCACCATCTCTGTATTTTCTTCTTCGTATGCTATATGATGAAGATGTTCTTCTAGGTGTCTGGCCGTGTTTCAAACTGATTTTGCGTATTCCTTCTTCAACGTATCGAGTATATTAACCTATCGATAAGGCCCAGATGTGATCTACCCGATCGAAAATACATTGATTTGTTGATAAACGCAGGATCTTATGACTATATTTCTCTTTAAGCTGGTCCATTTCATACACCGGCGCATATTTATTTCTACAAAATTATAAGCAACGACGAGAACAATCTACTGAACCTTTTGCTGCACTTATCTTATAACCAAGTAATGTAACTGAATTTTTAATAAAATTACACTGCACGCGATGCTTGACCGCCAACAGAAGCAAATTAAACTTAAAACTAAAAAGAAGTAAACTTACTGTTGTATGTACATGTCATGAACAGTATTTCTGAACGCCTATTAAGCTGGCGCAGTCACTCCATAAGTCAAGCAGTAAACCTTTCGCAAATTTTGTTGCCAATTTGGTTCCACAGAATTGATTTTGTTGCTCTAACCGTTTCCGAGAAAAGATGGCTATGCTAGCTTGATAGTAAGCCTAGCATAGCTACTCGCTCAACTTCTGACTCACGACAGGTATCAACATAAACTAACCGGCATATCTTGTTGCTATTTTATTTTTCAAAAATTGATTTTGTTGCTCTAGCCGATTCCGAGAAATGATGGCTACGCTAGCATATTAAACTAGTGTAGCCACCTGATTCGTTGCATCTGAATCTACATTAATTCGTGTTGATATCTATCAGCACGAATTAAACGGCATATTTTGTTGCTAATTTGTTATAGAAGAATTCATTTTTTGCTCCAGTCGTTTCCGAGAAATGGTAACTACGGTGATTTAATATTAAGCCAGCGTAACTTTCTTGGAAACGGCTGGAGCAATAAAACCAATCCTTTCGATAGACCTATCAAAAGAAATGGCAAAGGCTCATATTCCATCTCCTGACAAAAATGGAAGTACAAAGTGCAACACGTATCAATAAAATAATGACAGTTATATATAATGGATTTATGATTTTTGAATTGTGCAAACAATCCTTGAATACTTTGTTGAACAAAATCGTCTTTAAACATCGAAAAGGAGGCAAGAGGTAAGCATCAATCGAGAAATATGAGATTACATTACTGCGAAGTGTTTTTCTTAAAAGATATGACCAATTTAATGTGGAGTTCCGCTATAGCAACCCCAATCCCAATAAACTCTCAAGTTCCGAACAGTTTGATCTTGCCGATTCCATATTCTATATTACAGGTTCATAAGTGAATGTTTATTTAATATTTACTCGTTTACCGTGAGTATTATTTAAAATTTGTTCTATTAATATCTTAAGATATTATTAAATAATGAAAGCTACACATGTTGTTTTATTAGTGAAAATAGTTGCTTGCTGGTTTGTTGCATACGTGCATTATACGATGAATATTTCTGTTATATGCATATCAGTTGCAATTAGGAACACAAAAGTAGTGGTTAAGTAGTGGTAACTTACTAATTGAAATATGACCATATACATTATGCTTCATTTATTAGAAACAGAAATTCTACCAAAATCTGCTTTAATATAACTTCACACATTTGCCATTTAAAATTTCTAACCTACTTCAGGTTATATGCTAGATATTCAAGCGAATACATTAACAAGTTTAAGCAAAAATAATCTGTTACGATAGTGGTTTACCCTTGATCACACTTTTTGTGTGTACTTGCAACTGTGTAATATCCACGTTCCTTAGCGAACTAACAATTCGTTAAAGTAATTTAATTTTTTAAAACCTTATTATGCATGTGTTTGGCGAAAGAAGTTGCCTCCAGTATTAAAACAATTACCTAATCATATCCTGGGGAGGAGTCACAAAGAGGGATTTCGGTTGTAGAAGCCTCTTCAGAATCGAAGAAGTTGAACGCTCGTGGCTGAACAGTATGCGTCTTGGCGCATTTAACATTCCGGGTATATTATTCTGCTTCCATTAGCTTCATGGAAGTAGAATAATAATATTGAGTTTCTTTGTTATACAATATAACGTAATTGAGAAAGCAGACTATTAGCGAAAAAAAACCGCTCTATCTACTATAAAAAGTAAACAGCGAAAATATATAATAAAGCGGAAATATAATGAAAAAATCTTAATTTCTGTTGTATTCAAGAAAACTCGTTATTTATAGTAAATGATAACACAACCGTATTATTTCAAGCAGTAGAATACTTTATTCCTGGATATTTTTTACCAGTATCTACTTTGAAATGTTAATTTTCGGTTTAACAAATGTATATGTATGCCGCAAATGCGACTGAATTTGAATGTACGTTTCGGTGAGGATAGTATTCTCTACGTTGGTAAACCTCTCTCCGATCAATAAATGGAACCCTGCCTTCACTAATCTACTTCTGGAAATAAGACCCAGAGCAACGCAATTTTAATGGTATAAAATATATTCGCTTTGATGTAGACCTATCTCGGATGATATTTAGTATGAACTCGGTGAAGGTAATGGGATCAGTAGCGTAGAATTTCGATTTTTCGAACAAATTACTACATTATTGGCAGTATCTAATCAAGTGATTACAGAGCTAAATTTAGCTATAGCTGTATTAGATATAGGTGTGTACACAGTATAATGTCTTTCTGACAGTTACTAAAACCAACAAGTTATCCAATGTTAAGTTAATAATTAACTAATGTAAAGGGATTTTCAACATCCGAAAATAAATACACAATTGAAAAATCTCATCATCTACCAAGTATGAATAACTCTTTATAGTGTATATAACATACCATGATATTCATTTCGGTTGTTATACCTTTAATACGAGGTAAACACAGAGTTGTGTTTTGTTATTTCAGTAGCACATGAATAATTGGAACGTATACAAACAACAAAAAAATCGTGACACTAAATAATACTACACACAACTATTAGATACAGACTTATATCGCTTATTTTTTAAATTGACTGCTTACTACACAAACAAACAGGCTATATCGTGCAAAAGTGATATATAGTTGTTGCACTTAATAATTACACAAAACTTTTTCAAAAAACGTTAATTATAACATTCCTCGTTTACGAGCACATTTTTTTGTTGTAAAAGTTCACTATTTAGAGGTTTCGTTAAGATGTTGGCAATCATGTTTTCCGACGCACAGTAATGAATTTTTAACAAATTCGCTGCTACTTTTTCATTTACAAAATGAAATCTATGACTACTTTATTCATTAACCTGTCCTGATTTTTGTAACTTTCATGACGCTTTAATTATCCATATTTAGTAATACGGTTACATTCGAATCTACAAGTTCTTCAAGTAATTCTTACAGGAACAGAATTTCACTTTTCCTTAGCCGGTTTCTCCAAATCTTTTATTTTCTTCTTTGAATCTTTTTTAAATTTATCAGCTTCTTTCTTCGCTTTCCTCCCTGTTTCCCCCTTTTTTTCTTTAGCTTGTACCTTCCTCTTTTAATATCTTTCCTTATTCCTTCTTTGTCTTCTTTTCCTCCTCTTCATTAGCTTTCCCTTTTAGCATCCTTCATATCTTTCTTCTCACCTTTATTTGCATTCTTCCACAAGGCTTTATCTGGTTTATTGGTTGCTCCTTTGTAAGTAAGCATTCCACATTCTTCGAAACGTTTAGTTACCTCTATCTTTTTTTTTCTTCTTTAACGGTCTCATTTAGAAGTTTATTTTTTTGTTCCTCATTTATACTTTCATATTCGTTCCCATCTATTCTGTCATTTCTGTCATTTGGTACCTTTTCAACCATACTAATATCAATATATCGTGGTGGTTTATTTGCCGTTTTATTTCTTGGTTTCTCGAGCACTGCGTCTCTGTGTACCGAGATCCTTCCCTTTTCTCCATTCCATAATCTGTACTCAGTCAAAGCGTAATTAACAAAAATGTATTTTTTACTCGTTTCATCTAAATTTATGGCATATGCTACACATCCAAAAATGTGTAACCTTGAAAATCAGGCTTTTCATTTGTGCGCATCTCGCTTGGCATTCTAGGCCCTGTGTCTCTGTGAGTTCGATTTAACAGATAGGCCCTTACTCTAGTAGCTTCACCGCAGAATTGTTTTTCAAGATCTGAGTCAAATATTAAAGAGCTACCTTTCGGCATTAGCGTGCGATTTAGCCGCTCGGATTCGCTTTCTTTTACATTATGCTCTCGTTTCTTTCTTGCCATCCCATTGGTGGATCAATTGATCTAAGTAGATCTGCATGTATTATTTTCAACTCTTTTGTACTTCTAATTTTTTGTATTAGAAATGGAATTTTTGTTTGGATTGCTTTCAGACATACATTAATGGCCTACTTTTTTATACCATTCTTTCACTTTCTCTTCTTTGCTTATATACAGAGAGCTTGTTTCATTATTATCTGTAATAATTACTACATAAAGTCTATTACTTTGTTTTAATCCTTCTATAGCTTCATTGATATTTCAGACAACCACTTTGTTTTTCTCAAAAACAAATTTCCTATTCTTTTTAGTAACTGCGTTCACTGATAGTAACTTTTGCTAGTTCTGGTAAAAAAAGAACATCTTCCAAAATGCAGTTCTCTGATTCTATTGACTCTCTACCTTCTACTTTTATCAATTCTCTTTCCTTAGCAATGGCAATGGTCTGTACTTGAAGGTTGAAAACCTCTATATAGACGTTTGTCGTTAACCATATGTGAGGATGGACCGAAATCTACTATAAACATATTATGTACTACCCTTTTATGTTATTCTATCAAGAAGAATAACTTTCTGTCATAAAGCGTCTACCTCCCTCCTCTATTCTGTTTCCAAAAAAGGAATTTTTCTCGACGCGGTAATTCTTGTTGCAAATTTTACACGAACTGGTTCGTTTACTTCCCTTCGTATAATTTCCATCCTTTTCAGAGCAATTCTTAGCTTGTCTTGCTTTTTTTTCCACTATAGTAGTTCCTTTCGCCACATTTTTTTAATTTGCAATACTTTTCAATGTATCCTAGTTTTCTACACCTGAAACAAACCTCTTCTGAAGTACTACAAGCTACTGATCCCTCTCACTCGCTGCTCTTGTTCATCGCTTTTTCCATTACTAGCTTAGATGTTAATTCTCTTAGTGTGCGTTCTTCTGTTGGTATTAATTCCCATGCTGCCCGGAAATGTTTGTAACTATCGGGTAATATGCTTAAGATGTATACTGACATCTATCTTCTAATTAACAGCTTTCAATCGAAATACTAGATTTTCAATCTTACCTATTGATATGTCACTTCTAATATCCCGTGTCGTTTTGATATATTTCACTCAACTTGGTATACATCTGACATGATGGTTCACAATTAATAATATGTAATAATACTTTTTTTATCCATTGCAGCAAAAATTATTTTTTTGTGCTTTTGCACCTGTCTTTCTTCATTCTATCTGTTTACTTCTTTTTCGGTTTTCATTAACTCTATGTTAACCAAAAAAATTATGTTAAAATAGATTCCTCATGGTACTGATGAATCCTTTACGGCAATACAATGCACAATACAAGGGGAGAAAAAAAAAAAAACACTACCCACGGACATGTTTCTCCATGACATGATTATTTACGGCAAACGCAACACAGAAAAACGTGTTTCTTGGCACCAGAGGCTATCTAGCTCGTCGTTTCGAAATGACACCTTATGAGCCTCTCATCGAGCCACCACAAATCTTCTTCAACGAAAACAAATAAACTACATACAAAAGTAATAACGCAATAAAGTTAATATCTTTCATTGCATAACTAATACAGTTTTGGCAATTCTGAGCAGAAACATGGTCATATTTGTCTTTAATATGTTTTGGCATTTCATTACCTTTGAATCCTGAATTGTTGCATCGAACGTATTTTTCATTTTCTTTTCCTACTGTGTTCTCCGCAACTGGAAGGGAATGATGATATCGTCTTTCTTTCGAACTAAGTACACAATTCTGTTGCCACAACCTAACGCTTTGCTTGTTTCTTTAACTGCATTGGACACATTCATGGTTTTGTTTTTCTGTTATAGAAAAGTTTTCGCATCAGCGCCTTCTTTTTTATATGGCAATAATTAATATATTGGACAAAGCTGTATTTACAACAATTGACATTAAGCGCAATTGCAGGGAAAGCAGGGAAAAATGAACACTGGAAGAAATAAATAACAAAACAAACGACGAATCGAAACCTGCTGGTTCTAAAAAGGGATAATTGTATTCAAATAGATATGGACTAAGAAAAGAAGCCTACACCTCATAAGACCCAGTACTTGGACCTCAAAGTGACCAACTGTAGTCATAATGAAATCTTTTCCACTTATTAGTTATGAAGTTATAAATTCTACAATATTTGCCCCAATTAATCTAAAACCATGTGAAAGCGAAAATGCAATTTATAATTGTTGTTGTGGTGTTGCAGGCTTTTGTTCAAATATTTATTCGTCTACATAAAAACAGTCGATTAATCCCCAAGAGCAGACTTTAGAATTATTGTCGAGTAAAATGAGAGCACTTGCCAGTTGTATCATAAATTGCATATATTTACATACAAATATAAATTCAAAAGTGCCCATGTAAAAATCCTATGCAGTCGATTTGTAAAATGTATACGAATGTAAATGTTTGTAGTATATTTTTTTAAGTGAACTTTTTATATAAACAAAATTGAAAAATTGAACGACCGCGGGGTGTTAAAGAGAATAAAGGTGTAATAATCGAAACAGAGGCTGGTGATAAACAATGTTTATAATTAACTGTGAACTTCTCGGGTAAATATTAATTAGTGAAAATGCAAAATTCTGTTTTTTGCACAAAAAAAGAAAATTAATACTACCACCGAAGACTCGTTCACTTCCATTATCCTTGACTAATTTACTCTTAATCATTTTGTTGAAATTTTTCCTTGCTTATTGTATATTAATTCACATAGCGTCAAATGGTTTAATGTCAAGAAGCCATATCAGCTTTGATAGTAATAGGCAATGTAAACAATATCAATTAAAGAACCTTTAACAAAACGTACAAAGTATTCTAAACTACATCTACAAGCTTGATAATTCAATCAAATACTACCGTATTCTAAAAGAATGTATTGTGTAGAAACTCAATTTTGCCTCGTGGAAGGCCTTTCGCTAATATTGCGGCTTTAAATTCACCCAGAGAAAGTGAACAGTTTACTCAGTTTACGAATTTTGAGTTTCGAACACAGTGGTTGTTGACGTAATTTTGTACGGCTTAGCGTGCGAACTTCGCCGTTTGACCCAACCCTTGCGTAGGGAAGAACTGTAATCCTGTATTAGATATGTACATACTTGAGCTTTTCCTTTTTCGTGTAAATCTTCGTCCTACGGTTAATTTCTCCGTTCTTAGAGCTCTTGTAGAGGGCGCATTTTATCCAACACCCGTCCTAGTGTTCTTGTGAAGGGCGCATTTTATCCAAGACCCGTCCTAATGTTCTTGTGGAGGGCGCATTTTATCCAAGACCCGTCCTAGTGTACACAATACTTTTTTTTCTTTTAAATTATACAGAAATTAACCTGTAACGTATAGGTTTTTTTTAATTTTATTACTTGTTTGTTGTATTTTATTGAATAACTAAAAAAAATACTAAAATTTGTAAAATCTTAACCCCACAATATCTTGGGGGGGAGGGGAGGGGGGGCACTTTTAATCTATTTTTCTTTTATTTTTATTTATTCAGTTTATTTTTTTTGCGTCTTTACTGGCAGCAAACCTCGATTGCCCACGAGCGGGGTCGATGAAGGACATTAGTGTTCTGAGTGGGTGGCGCCTTTCTGATTAAATGGCTCCTGTCGCAGGAGCTAGAATCTTTTTTTTACATACCGCGACTTACGACCGTTGCCGACTGAGCAAAGCGGCCACGAATGTCCTGTAATTTTCTTCAACTCCAGAAGAGTGTGAAAGTTATCCGTTAAGTAACTTTGGAACTCCTCTTCCAGATCATTTTGAGTCTTTTTGTTTTCCTACCAAATTCGTCTCGAACAATCTGTCAGCATTGTCTAAGTTTTTCGAGTAAGCGATTGCATACCGATTAGCCAGGTACTTCGAAACATGGATATAAAAAGAGCTATCCTACAATGTTCGATGTAAGGGAATGCGCTAGACCTAACAAAGGTCTTTGATTTGATCAATTAACACTCTAACATATAAGTTGGAATCTTAACTTACAGGTATATTGCAATTAACGGAATAGAACAAGTAGCAGTCCCAGCCGATGAGCATAACCTGAGGCGTTACATTCTTAGTCCCTTGCTTCTCATCGTTTACATTAATGATATTCCGGCTATCATTAACTATGGTATGCGTACGCGCTATTTATAGCTCCCTATTATTCCAAGATATCGACCACAAAATCCTCTGCCGGAATTCAGAAGCTGTTATTGGGGGATACGAAAACGTGCCCGTTTTAGTGTAGTACCAAGGCGAGAGATTAAGGGCATTTTCCTAACGATGGCGAAAAGTTGCTCGTAGATTGCGTGCCCTGACCAAATTGTTTATTTCCACATATACAATCACTAAATCTTGTTAAGACGAACTACAGAAAGATGATTATGGTGAGCAAACATATGTAGGTATCAGTATTTTCTTTACAGATCCAGCGAATTACTGCCTGACAAATGTACTCAGCCCTCACCTTCAGAATTTAGTGAAGCTTGGGTGGTTTGACTATGTAAGATGTAAAGGTAAAGGATGGTGAGAGAGAATAGCTGAACGTCGCAGCGTCGTATTTTGCCCATGTAGTCCCATTACGCTCACGTACAATTTCAAATTTTTCACAGAATTGCTTTTTTAAACGTTCACTGCAAACAAACTACAGCAAATTTTGGGAAAATAGTAATGTCTAAGTGTCAATACTACCGTCTAGTGGCCCCTTGTAATAACTTAATAATGCTAGCCTTGTATAGTACTATAAGGGCTACAAATCATCCAAGTGTCACTAAATATTTGAAAGTGAATTATGGCTTTTCTGTTGCTAACTATGATGGTTTCCAGCTCAATGTTTGTTCAATAGATCGCTGCTATAATAGAAATATATTATTGACGTCGCGTGGAATAACAAAAATAATAAGTAGCATCGAGCGTGTATGCAAACATAGCCAACCAACACAGCCAAAAAACTATTATATCGCTCGTTGCGTTTAATAATTGCGTGAATTGCGAAAGACAGCACACGGTCGCAAAGGGAATGAGAAACCTTACAGCTTTTGAACTCAGAGTTGGATAGTCAATTTTGACTGATATCCAAAACTCCACTAAACAAATTTTGTTGTCTCAAGAAAATGCAAAATGAATTCTGGTGGAGCTCGAGCACTGAAAGGATTTTAGATCCACGCAACAAATTTCTCAACATTATCTTCCTTGCAAAGTTGTCAGGGAGCTTTGAGACGTAGCAAGTCTTGGGAAACAATGACTTTATTAGAGGCCATGTATTTGTGTAATTGAGGAAAACAATGTTGCCATCCTCATTGACTTTTCTTTTACAACCGCAGCTCTTCCTAAATGCCTTAACCAAATGTTTCAAAATGTGCATGTTATTGCCTCACAGAGACAGATTCGAGGCATTCGATTTGAAAAATATATCACACAAATACGCTAGCTTCAGCAAAAAGTCGGTTTCGGCAAAAGTACCCGGAGTTTGTACGACGTTTCTTTTGTAGAAAAATGTAAATTTCTTGACGTAGTTCGAGTGCACGAAATAAGACGCTGCCACGTGGCAGCCACCGTGAACTACGGCAGTATAGCAGGACCGTGTGTTTAGTTCCCATGTCCATGTATGGCTTTTTAAAAAATCTAACTTTCGTTGGCCAACCCTTTACGTAGTTTACTACGTCTACCGCAAGTTCCAATACCAAATTCAATTGAAAGTTCATCGATTTTGATGCAAGTGCTTCTGTATGGATAGTGTAATGGGCCCACATAGCATGGAGTGCTTTGCTGCAAACATGCGCCTCCAAACCTCCATAGCAACCAAACATTGATCGAGCTCCATCAGCATACATACCGATGCACTTTTTCTTATTCAAATCATTTTCGGTCATATACATGTCAAGAATCTTAAATAAGTCTTGGACCTTTGTGCCTCTAATAATTCTTTTGTGGAACACAGATCTTCAACGATAATATTACTATCTAGGAAGCGTACATAACAAATAAGGTGTGTGTGTTTGTTACTGTCAGTAGCCTGAAGTTGCAGATCAAATCCGTGCCTTTCATTTTCTCCATGAACTGATCATTGATTAATAGTGTTGTTGGATACGGACACCTTTGAAATTAGTTTTCTCGCTGATTCCTCCAGCAGAATATTAACCATGTCAAAAGTAACTGGTAGAATAAGTTCTTCTGCGACGGTGTGAATTCTTTTGCACTTCGCCACTCTGTACGCGATCTTAAAAGATTTCTTAGAACGTGCGAGATTTTACGACTATGTCAAAGTAATTGGTCACGAGATGTCGCTTTAGCTTACTCAGGGGCACTCGTAGTGCTAAAACTTTTAAACAAAGCACCCACTGCGATCTCTCTTCATTGTTTACTTATAGTAAAGTCAAAATTCAAGTAGTTATTATCTTACTTACGATATTTCCGTTTCTTTGCTATCCCGCCACTTGTCGATGCTTGATCGCTCTCACTTGAACTGTCGACTTGCTTATTTAGTAGAAACTTTTGCACTTTCTTACAACTTTAGAAAAACAGCGAGTTCCCATTGTAGTCCATTGTGGTAGCTATTTTCTACAGCTGCAGTTGCTGTTTGTTCGTAATAAACATTGCACTACTTAAAACTGGATGAAAAAAACTTCCTAGTTTCGTAGCTCCTGAAGACATCCTCGAAAGAAACATCTTGTCTATGTGATACTATTTTAGTCATAATTTGTTTTCTTTTGTTTTTGTAAAAATTCGTATGCGTGGCCGAAGTATTGGCATTTTAAAACTTTATTATTTATAAATGTACTGAAAGAAATGGACCATATCACATCATTGGTCCATTTGGTATCTTGTTACTTCCGTGATATCTATACTATTAATGACTTTATTGTGAAACATCAATTGTAAATTATTTAATAGTTTACTTCTTTCATTTTGTCTGTTACAATTCAATGTTGTTACTAGTGTATAAAGAAAGCAGTCCTTTCATTAATTATGAAATGTCCATTTTCCTGTATGAAGTCATATATGCCGCGAACTTATAATGTTTTTTTCTATTGTTGGCATCGAAGCGATATTTTTTAAAATCCACCGCAATGCGAAATAGGATCAGCATTTATAAAACGGCGGTAAATTTTGAAAGGCGAAAAAGCTATTAAGTATTCACGTGAATACACGGGCGTGTTTATATCGGTGAGATCGTACAACTGGAATTGGGTCCGATGCATGTATGTATATGATATAGGAAAGCCTCAATCCTATAAAACTTGTAATAACATTCATAGTCAATTTATTAAAGCAGCGCTTTTGCGTTTCTCTTTACCTCTCCCTTTTCATTCGGTTTGGCTTTTTTAATATTACACCGAACGAATTTGGGTTAAGAGAAACATCTATCATTTTTAGACTATATATTGTTATACATCTAATAGCTTCCACGAAGGGTAACGTCAGAAATTTGCTCTAGAAAAGGCTTAATTGCTTTAGATTCTATCGGGGTGCCTTCTTGTCAATAACGTCATTGACTATGACTGATGAACGAAATTTCTAAAGGATCTTTTTCGGCCATGGTTATACCGAACGTTATAAAACTAGGGATGCGTAATAAATGATTGATACAAATTATTCTTAAATTGGACTGGTGACGATGTCATCCAGATCTTTGACTGGAACGAAAATAAAAGGCTGTTTGTTGAAAGAATTCCTTGTAATTTGTTATTTTTTCATAAGAATACTCATACGTTCTATCGAAGAAGTTTAACAATACTATCTGAAGTAAAGGTTCCTCTGGCAGTTGAGAGCTCCATTTCTAGAACTGGACTATCTTTGAAATGTGGATGGTAATAGAATATTATGGTAGTAGTGAAACAGGACAAGAAGTTCTTTTGTATTCTACTTTGATGAAATAATCCCACAAAAATATTCTTTACTAGGTAATGATGGTGTCGACAATATCTATGCACTAAATATATTTCCTAACTTGATAGTTTCATTTATAAATATAAATAGATACCGTAGTAAGAAGTATGTACATTAATATGATGTATACAGAGATTCCGAGTCCGAGAGTTCGGAAGATTATGCCTTTGTGAACGGAGATTTTTCACAATGATTTTTCTTGTCATAAGATCTCATTCTGGATATTAATTAAAAGTATATTCAAACCCGCAGGATCTCTCATCCTTCTCATCTCTCAGGCTCCTATCTATCCAAAGTTGTACATGCCGCGTTTACATATAGTACTAGAATATATAACAATTTTACTATATCCATGTTCAAAAAGCAACCAACTTATTTCAGAATTTCTTATTTTATTATTTTGAAACCCATTTCAAAAGCAGTGAAAACTCTAACATTCTATGTAAGCTGTACGATTCTAAACTCTTTTAAGTAATGAAACCCTATTGGTTTTGGGTGTAAGCAAATAATTATTATATTACTCGAAAAATTAGTTCGGGTGAATCAAGCAATTACTCATTACAGGTATTAAATAACATAGATTGAGGTGAATGTTGATGAAGACGAATTGCGTGCAGCATTTCGACAAAATTAAAATATACTTTTTGAAATTGTCGCAAAATCTACACGTAGTGACATACTTCGCTCGATTTTAAATCAAAAATCTAAATGCTAAAATGTTGTACCATGCTTTATACATCTTCAGGGACCACTTGAAGGTAACATACATCTGGCAATACTGTAGTTGCATACTTCTGTAATAGTAGGTGCAATACTTGTCAAAATTGATAAATGGCATAATTGGAAACCACAATTGATACATAGCGAAAAGCAATATGATCTCAAAATCTTTATTAAAACCGAGTTAATAGTTTTGATTTTTCGAACGTATCACTAGATACAAACTCATTGTCCTACAACTTTGCCAAATATGTTTTTCATGAGAAGATGTTAATAAAGAAATGTTGAAAACACACTCTGAAATCAAGATGAACTGAAAAAATAAAAAGTCGTCTAAATTTAAAATTGCAGCTATCTGATATCGAACACAAATGCTTACTAAGGCACTAAAAAACCGAGCTTCAAGAACCTCCTGAAGACATATAAAACATGCTTTTGCGACCCATTTATACACACGTTATATATGTATGTAGGGGATTAAAAAAAAACACATTAATTAAGTGAACAACTTTAAATTAAATCAATAAAACATCAAAACGGCAACTACACATCTACCTTATTACAGTTTCTGCCATCTTCCTCTGTCTCCCTCTCTCCTATCTTAAATTATACCTCTCCAATGATCCTTCATTTCGGCCGTTCCTGACTCGCCCACGAGTAGTGTCTCCTGATTTGTTTTCTATTCTCCACATTGTACGTGTTTTCTTCAAGTTCATTTGGCTCGTTAACATGTTCTTCAACCGGTTCTTCGCTGTCTGACTCGTTAAACAGGTAATTATCTTCTTCTAAACGATACCAGGGCTTCATAAAGTCTGCTGCTGTAAATGCTTTGGCCCTTCACTTGCGCCCACGCGCTAATTTTCGTTTCTTATCAAAGCTTCTTCAGTTATCCTCTTGAATCTTCTGTATTCCTTTTTTGACTTCTTCCCTTAAGCGGTCCATGTCTTCTAGAAAAGCAGCCTCATATTCAGCTTCTATAATTTCTTTCATCTTGATATCTTCTCTTTTGAGCTCTATACCAAATATAAGTTCACCAGAGCTGAATTGGGTGGACCCCTGATAAGTTCTATTTAAATATAATTGCACCCTGGCTACATGTTTGTAACATTTGTCATCGTCACTTAGTTAAAGTCTACTTAACTAAGTGACTACACTTAATTCGCACCTTTTTCTTTCCAGCAGTCTCTGAACTGCACCGACGTAAAAGCTGTTCCCTTATCAGCGATTCCCAAAAATTGGTTTTTCAGACGATAATTTGTCAACTATCTCTTGTGTTCCCGCTGTTTTCGTGGGATAGATCCAAACAAACTTAGCGAAGCTATCAACTACTACTAGCAGATACTTGTAACATTTACTTATTGTCTCTGATGAACCAACATGATCCATATGGTAGGTTTCCAAAGATATTTATCAATTGGATTTAAAAATCCTTCTTGCTTCCCATTTCTTCTGTCTGATAAGTTCCAACGGATACAGTTTTCTATCTTCTTTCTAAGATTTGGTATCCAGAATTCACGTAAAATAATGTTCTCAGTTTTCTTCGCCCTGAAGTAACCATTATCTTCGTGCGTTTTTCTCATTATGTCTGTTTGCATTTTATTTGAAATAACCAGTAGTTCATGTTCTTTGAAGCATTTATAGACAAGTCTATGTTTCATAATACAATCCTCATATGACCTTCTAACAACCTGGAAATCATTCGCCTTGTAAGAAATCAAGGGATTTCTTGACAAGACGTCATAATGCTTCATCCTTTCTCCAACACGATATTCTACCTTGTCATTAAATTTTTCCAGCATTCTTCTTCAGCGTTTGTGTGAAGGTGATAATCTGCCACAATCTTGAATGGAATGCCTAACAAGTAAACGCGGAATTTTGTAATTGCTTTGATAATCGCCAAAACTTAAAATTCATAACTTTTGTTCAGCTGGCATCGTTTTTCCGCTCATAAAATATATTGCATTTTACCATCTTCACCTTTCTCCAAAACAATCGCTCCATAACTATATTTGCTAGCATCCGCGTGGAGTTCTACATATGCTTCTGGATAATAAATTGCTAATACTAGTCGAAGAGACAACGCGACTTCAATTGATTAAACGCTTCTTCTTGCTCTCCTTCAAATATAAAAATTGTGTCTTTCTTCAAATGAGACTAAAGGTCTAGCAATTAGAGGATAGTTTTTCACAAATTTCGAACTACATTATTAGAAAGGATAACCAAACCGTCCATGTAAGTTAACATTTCTCCTTTTTGAGTATGCGCTCTGATTATGTTGAGTTTTTGACAGGTAGCAAGCACATTCCAAATGATGTTCTCAAGAACTCATATTGGGCTCTGAGTATTACAAATAATGTATATTTCCGGCTGGACTCATCGTCGAGTCGACAGCCCAGACCGCGTAATTTTTCTACTTGGTCCTCTATTAAAGGTAGTAGGTATCGATCCTTGACTATCTGTTCGTTTATTTGTCTATATCTATGTGTCTTCGTTTTTCTTTTCTGCGAGCACCGTTGGACTTGTAAATTCCGAGCAACTGGGACGAACAATTCTTTCTTGTAGCCATTCCTTTAGTTGATTTTCGATTTCCATTCTTTTCTGTTCGGACAGTCGTCTTGGCCGCTGATAAATCGGTGTTTCATCTGTCAGGATTATCTTAGCCGTCATCGTAGAAGTTTTACACTTATAGGTGGTCGGATTGTAATGTTGTTTCAATGTACGCAGTTGTTTAACAACTTTCCAATATTTTCCAAATGTAGATCATCTGGATCGCATACAATTTCAAAAAGATAACGTTCTTCGTCTTCATCCTTTTCACCTTCTTTAGTCTCTTCATTTTTCTCATTTTCTTCTCTAAATCGCTCATTTTCTTTATCTTTTTTGTCTTCGTTTGGTGATGTTTCAAGTTTATGAGCTTCCACAGTCCTACCATGCATTGTTACTTTTGGATCTTCTAGGAATTCATTTCCCAAAAATTACTTCTATCCGCATTGCATTATATGGAACGACATGTAACTTTATACTAAATTTCGCTTTATCAATATCTATGGTAGTCATAAAGGTACCTAGTGTTCTCATTCCAATAGATCCCAAACCAATCAAGTGAACTATATC
Organism: Oryctes borbonicus; assembly: GCA_902654985.2. Taxonomy (NCBI): domain Eukaryota; kingdom Metazoa; phylum Arthropoda; class Insecta; order Coleoptera; family Scarabaeidae; genus Oryctes; species Oryctes borbonicus. Next base: position 8,511,650 of record LR736863.1, on the reverse strand, counting down.
ATTTTCCAAAGGTTTCGTTTCTAGTTTGAGGAAATCGTTGAGTTTGGTCAAATTTACTTCACTCTCAGTATCAATTAGAGTCTCCATTTCTTGACTGTCCAACTTAATCCTTTTTGTGGCATATTAAGAGACAACTGGAATAATTACTAGCATATTAGAAGAATTTTCTGCCAGTTTATTCTCGGTTTTTTTTTCTGACACCTTGCTGCTATGTGCACTAATCCACTGCAGGAATAACGTGTATTATCTTGTCTATTTTTAGGGCGTCGTATCGAAATATGCCCTGTCTCGCTGCAGTTGTAGCTTCGAAGTCCACTAACATTTGGCGAGTTTTGATCCTGTCTTTTTGGCTTTCCTACAATACGCCTCTTTGCCATTTCAAAATTATGCGTTTCATGTGAAATCATCTCTTCGTAATTTTTAATTCATATAAGTAAGTTAACAGCTTCGTCGTATACTTGTAAGAATAATGCTCGCATCATTTCGACTTGACTTAAGCCGCTAATAATATATTTTATTAGAGTCTCATCACCTACAGGTCCTTTCTTTGCTATTGCTACCATTTCATATGTATAATCTTCATATATTTCACCTTTCCTCTTTCTACGTTGCACTAATTCTGCATGAACTGTTGATTCGTGTTAACGGTTGGAAACGACTTTACTACATCTAATTTAAATTCGTTCCAAGTTTTTGAACAACTCGCTATGCAATCATACCAAACACGCCGTGCACCACGCTGCTTGTAATACAATCTATACTGTATGTCTGCCCTGTTATTTCCACTTTCAGTGTCCATTGTTTACTGAATAAATTAGATATTTTTGCTGAATTAAACTCGTGTATCATGTCACCAATATGTTTTATACTAATTACGGTTTGGTGCGTTACCGCACACATCAAGCGAATTATTCGTTAATTCCCGCTCGCGATTCAATAATTCTCGTTCTCGACGTAATCATTCTCGCTCCCAACTTATGGGCTGTCGTTCATCGGTCAGTAGTGCATGTGCACCTTTAGAATCTGGCTCCATTCCCAATGGATTAGTTTCTTCCATACTACTAACTTTCTATTAACTATTTTTTAGTTACTCTCATTCAAAACAATCTAGTTTGTCACCTTATCTCTTTAACCACAGCTTAAAATTTGCCACTATACCAAATTTTATTAGTTGAATGGTCTTGTCGTTATTAAAGGAGGTAGTGTTGTTAATGTAGATTACAAAACTATAGCTGTAGAATACTGGAAAAGTGGTAAAACAATGCGAGGTTCTGTAAAGTGTGTGAAACATAATTTCAACAAAGTGAAATCGCTAAGCCAGTTATAGAGATGAGAAGAAGGTATTAACAGAGGCGGCACTCATACGGATGAATTGCGCTTTATTAAACAACATGTTTTTACAAAATTAAAAGTTAGCGTTGACGATGGAAAAACAATTCATGATATGGATCTTTGATGATGGTCTTTAAAAGCTAAACAAGGAACAATAAATATTTAAAGCAGGGCATGATACGGAACTTCAAGAAAGTACATAATATTGTGTTTCGCAAAACAACAAAATTTATTACTCGTTCTACACATACTGACTTGGAAGAACTACGATTGGTACGTAACAATTTTATTAAGGAAGCCAACTTGTTACTCAACAATACCGATGAGAGTAGATTCAATCTAGAAATACACTCCGGCCGCACTTTAACAGTGAAACCTTTACATTCTACAACTCATAGTTCTACAATTTTATCAGCCATTTCCGGAGATGGACGCTTAATTTCACCATATTTTTTCTATTAAAGAAATCTACAGATACGTTTGGGCCTCGAATTGCGCAATCATTTTGACGTCAGATAAGCTCACTTCAAATCATTTGAAAACCCGACTAACAGATGTTCTCTTCCCAAATAATGGACGCAATATTCTGTTGCCGTACTTCAGAGATTGGTGCCAAGAGATAGAACTGTGAACATTTTAAATATACCCAAAGAAACAACAGCAACGGTACAATCTTTGGATGTGTTTGGTTTTAGGCTCTGGAAAGATGTTATACGAACTTTTTTTGATACAGTGATTCTTATGAACCATGACATAGTTTTGCACCAGAGAAACAATAATACTAAGCTTTCTTCACCAAGATTTTTCGACGTCTTCAAATACTCGTGGTATAAGAGTGGATGGAAGAGTGGATGTTGGGTTTTGTTTTGTGAAAGACATGGAGTGCTCTTGCTTGTGGTGTAAACAATATTTGTGTTTTCAATGCTTTTATACTGACTACTATTATTGCAATAATTACTAGATGCAATTGCGCTACTTACAATCATATTATCAATAGTTACATTACAGTTTATAGTGTATTGAATGTTTCATGGGCATCTCACTTTCTTTTTAAATCAGCCCCACAGTTTTCCGAAAATATCTTATTCTTGTACGAACATATATATAAGAGAGGTATGGGACACGCCTGTCTCTGGTTATTTATTTTTTTCGAACATAATTTGCGTCATCCTTGACTATGTAATATATATTTTAAATCACCTTAATACTAAAAAATAAAAAAAATAATAATTTGGGGGATATAAGGTACCCCGGCTCCCGTTGTTTATTATTTCCAAAAATAATTTGCGACATCCTTGGGTATGTAATATACTATAATAATATAAATTATTTTTTAACTAAGAAAAAAATATTTTATAAAATCTAAAAATCGTGAACATTTATGGGGAGCACCACCTCCACTCTTTCAGTCTCTACAGTTTCATCGAAATCTGAATTTTCGGGTTGCCAGTGTTCCCTTGTGAATATAATACCGTGTGGAAATAAAATCATCATAAGATTTTATTAATAATTTGAAAAGAGAACATGAAGCATCGACCTCCACCTCTGTTTATGAATGTGTTTAGACGTTCTATTCTAAAAAAATACAGATGAAACATATTTTACTCTCTATACCTAAATTAACTGAAATCCATCATATTTCATTAATTTTCGCTTAAAGAGTCTACTTAAAAGAAATACAGCGGCTCCATTTTAAAAAAATAACAAATTGAATATCCTTCACAATGCACTATGCAACTGTTTTTTTGATAACAAAGAAGTTAAGCATAGTGCTCCGCTGATTGGGAACATTCTGCCTTTCTAAAATAGTCACAAGATTTCAAGTATATATGATAATATCCAAATAGTATCTTTCCGTTATGAAAACATGCGTACGATGTCCTCTAAATGCAAAAAAATAATCGTCTTGAGGTATTCGACAAATCCAGCAATAAGAAATAGAAATCAATAAAGTACGCCTAACAGCTACAAACATTTACGTACTTACCGACTAATCTTGTGCAAAATAGATTAGCTGCGATTAGTTCCATCGACGTATCTTGCGCTCCATACTAAAGTATCATTTTTATGTTTCAATAATAGTAATATGTTTTCGTAAAAACCCTATGACATATGGAAGCAGCTGGGAAACACCACGTGATGTATGTTTGGTTTAACACTGTTGCCTTCAAACGCAATTTGTTTCCTACAACCTCATTCAAGTCAAATGCGATTCATACAATGCGGGATGCTATCGTAAAGCTGCATTGTTCAATCTTAGGATTGGTTAAATTCGGTTGCGGTTTCTTCGCTGCTGTTACAAGAGGCGACGATGAATAAGCCCAGTTAGAGAAAATCTAGTGAGTGTATAATTTACAGGACCAGAATGAAAGGAGTCTGTCAGTGACAAAGCCCGTGCATTTTTAAATTCATTTATGAAAATTAAAAGTACGCCCAAACGAGAACTTTACAGGGGAATTTATATCCCACAGGAAATAACTTTATTCATCGTCAAAATGTTACTGAATTATATTTGCGGGGCACCAATTTTGTATGGATGGTAACAATGGAGGTACATACTTTATTAATTATAAGGGAAACAAAGATTAAATATTACTTCCGCAAATTTGCAACCGTCTTTCAACACTTAAATGGGCGTTCCTGAGAAATCTAAAATCCAAGAAATTGTAGAGAAAGAATCTAAAATTTATAGTAAGAATTACAGCACGTTTATTTATCCAATAAAATATGTATTTTTTGAACAAAAATTATACTTGGGTTTAGCATAAAGTGTCGCCGTGACATATTTTGGTGTATTTTACTTACAGTGTAGGTGACTTTTTGTGAATGTGAATTATTCTGTTGTTGACAGGGTTATTGCTGAATCTACCTAAACTCCAGACTTATTCCAATCATTGTGGTGGCAAACAGAAACGAAACAAATATTGACAGCTCAGTTTTAAAAAACGGTATGAGAAAATGGTACCAACATTGTTGATTTGTTAATGATGATAGCAAGGACTGTGGCGTAATATGGTAAACAACATATAAGTATCGGCAACCTCCGCACCACACAAGTTTAATTAATTAATCCGGGGTGGCCGTTTCGAGGACACGAATGGTCCTCAACATCAACCGGTAACATTCGGTTACGGGCCTGGATTAATTATTATATTACTATATAATTACTTAAACTTGAGTGGCGCGGAGGTTGCCGATACTTATGTGTTGTTTAGTGATTTTTTTATAACTTTGCTGAAAACCCAAAACAAATGATATACAGAATGTTTCATTTAAAAATCACTTTTTAAATATTGCATGCCAACTTAATGGAATATTACAAACATCTCTTTAACAACTTGGAACCCCGCTGCATAAACGCATGTGTATTAGATGGTGTTGTCTAATATATTTAGCACATGTCTACCACGCATTTCTGTAGAAATAGCCGCTTCTGTAAATGTCAACTTAAAATAAGCCTTTATTCTTTCTGAGGACGATATGTCAGTGAATGACGCGAATAGTGATGCGAGACGAATGTACAAATAAAAATGTCTAGGAATGGAAAGGTACATTTTCCATAACATACCCCGCGGTATAGTAAGTAAACCGTTGTGGTGAATAGTAACTAACTAGCAACTAGTTGCTGTTTTTTATTTTACCAAAAGGTAAAAAGTTTCATCTTAGTTTATCCTCACACATATTAAAGGATATAATTTTGCATCTATAACGATAAATATACTTCGTGTAGTTAATAAATAATGAAATTCACCTAAACAGAATTAAAATAACACCGTTCAGTTACATCGGAACAATAATATTTTAATCATAGAATGTAGGTTTTCACGGCTGGTATTATATAACAAAGATTCTTACGGGCTACTCAGACGTGGTCGGTGTCAATTTCTTTCGGACGTTCCGTTTACAGCGGCGGTAAACATAATCAGCGGGGAGGTCGAAGTGTTCGTTTCGGTAACTCCGCGCCTAATAATTCGGTGTTTGGTGCGGTAGCTGGCGCGCTTCATAAAACAGGGTACCACATCTTGTTGATGGCAAGATTCTCTTCTTTTCGGTTGAAGTTTCCTGGGTACTTTTTCACCTCAATCGCCTCTCGTTTTAAGCAGGTATGGTAATGAGAAACCGTGGACAAAACTTTGGTACTTGAGAAATTAATAATGTGATTGCCGTCCTCGAGAACGTGCTCGACTACCGCTGATTTCTCCGTTTGACCTAGACGATAGTTTCACTTATGTTTTTTCAGCCTGGTGTTGATTCTACGTTATGTGGTGTTGATGTATACTAACTAACTCGCAGGAATCCGGTATATTGCGGTTAAAATTAGGGGGTCTCTAGGGTCTTCAACCAAGTGTAGCCGATGGCGCCATTGGAATGTGGGTTTATACACGGGTTTTACATTATGTCGCTCTAGTATCCTGCCAATTCGGTCCGTAATGTTGTGCATGTAAGGTAGGTACGCTGTCCCTTCCCTATCAGTGGAAGATTGATGTTGGTTGGCGGTCCGCTTCTAGTTGCTTGGTGGCATTTTCCCCTTTATGTGTTGACATCCGTACCCGTTGGCTTATAGAGCTTGGTCCAGGTGTTGTAACTCTTCATTGAGGTGTTGAGGTTCATAGATTTGCGAGGTACGATCAACTAACGCCTTGATCACTGTCCGCTCCTATTTTATTATTTATATGATATTCCCTATAGCTGAGTGTTTCGTCCCTGCTTCTGTTTACCAAAACGTCGAGAAATGGTAGTTGTCCATCCTCTTCTGTTTCCATGGTGAACTGGATTCGTGGAGGAATGGAGTTTAGGTGTTGCAGAAACCCATACAGCATGTCCGCTCCGTGAAGTCACACGACGAAAGTGTCGTCAACGAAACGATACCAGCACAGTGGTTTATACGTGGCATGCTCTATTCTAGAAGAACTCCATGTGAAAGTTCGCTTTGGCAGGAACTAGCAGACTGCCCATGGCCACCCCGTCTAGTTGTTCATAGAATTCGTTGTTCGATTGGAAATAACTTGTAGTGAGCACGTCTTCGAAGAGCCCAGTAATTTTTCGAGAAAAAATATCGTGTAAGTGTTCGAGAATATTCCTGACGGACACCATTGTAAACAGTGAAACTACATCAAAGCTGACCAGAACATCTATTTGTTTAAGTGTATGTTTCTTGATTTTTCCGATTAACTCACAAATATCATGGATTTCCTCCACTAAAACTGATATGTGAAACAAGTTACTGTAAATGTACGTATTTGTGTTGGTACCTCTAAACAAAATCGGATATTCCTCTCACTTGGTATAAATTTCAATAATTCCACTAGTTCATGTTGAGATGTGGATATAGTCAATTTGGTGTAAATATACTCCTTTCGATATTTGTAAAGGACACAACCTATATAACGATTGTCGAATAATAAGCAGAATAAAATTGGATAGCTTTCTTCGATATGATTATTAGGTACAGTGTCATTCTTCTGGACGAATAGAAATGTGAAAATGTGTTGTATACTTGTTTTAATGAATGGGATACATAACTTATTATTAACTGCATTTGAATTGATGGAAATGAAGAACATTCAATCTGGTTCATCTTCTTTCTATATATTCGCTTTTCGTACATAAAAAAAAACAGAAGATTAAAAAAAATGTATCCGGGGGTGACAAAGAGGGGATAGTTACGAAGCAAAGCAGCATTGATAACAAAACTAAGCGGGCCAGCGTTGATATCACAAAGATCCGAGATTCTGTTGAAGTGGATACATATTAAGGAGGCTGGGAATCTAGCTAAGACATTTGTTCGAGAAGGATAGCAACAAAAAACGATCTAGAATTAACTCTCGGAATAAAAAAGTTGCATTTACTTAGCAACCACGGATAATCGATTTTATTATTGACCAAAGGAAACAGGAGTTTTAGAAGAGAAATAATTCTTCTAGTGGAGAGAGATGTAAAAGTAAATTTATGTATCAGAGCGCTAGAACACTAGAATTATTCGGATATGATTATTTATTCGGATAGAAAGTACAGAAACTGCAAAAATCTTCTTGATGTGAGTGAGATAGATGGGAACTACACCAATGCTGTATATTCTAACCGAGATCGAAGAAGTGCATAAAGTAAAGAAGATAGTGCGTGCAAATTGCGAAGGTCGTCGCAGTTGCGATAAATAAATCAAAAACTACCGCTAGATCTTTTATTGAAGTTGAACACTTGCAGGTGTTCCTCCAATATCGTATTAATAGTCAACAGTTTGCTATCGTCTTGAAACAGTCATGGTTGCACATTTGGATATATTCAATGATTATCTCTTAATATATTCCTTTGAAGCAGTCGATAACTATATCAATACTACAGAACAGCTTAATATCATCTGGGTACACACTCAACGATATTCGCAATTAAATAGATACCGGAGGTGGCGATGTTCCTAGATGACACATAATTTCTGTGATAGGCTTGGAATTTTCTATGGATTAAATAAGATTCTAACAGTGTTGAAAATCCAAACAAATTATAATATATATAATATAATATAATATCATATATAATAATTTTTGAAGAAGAATATAATGGTCCATCTGAACGTCCTTTGGAAGTCTAAATAAATAGCGTCAATTTGGCCTTTGTTGTCATTTCTTCTAACACAAATTGATAAATCAGACTAAATTAATAACTGTTGAACGTTGGCGTATAAAACCACGTCGCTTCTGAGAAATCTACCTGAGCAGCAGCAAGTACAAATTAGTAAAGAGAATATACTCAAATGCTTTCGAAAGGTTGCAGAGTAGGGAGATTGGACAATAGTTGCTGATTTCAGTGGGATCACTTTTCTTGAGCACAGGACAAATTCGTTCTAATTTCCAGATGGAAATGGAATGCTTTGAAATGAACGATAATGCCTGGAATATTATCTGATCCTGACTATATTGTTTGAGTGCTAACTCATTTTCTTCAAATGTAGTATAAGTAGATGTTACCGTAGATAAATGGCTATTTTGAGATTCAACGTAGACGCTGCTTCAAGCATTTACTTTATCAGTGGGTGTAGTAAACTCGTTTTTATTGTATTTCATACGCCCAGAGATTCTAGTATGGTCTCGCTTATTTTGAACAATTGACCGAAACCGTTTCGAATCGGCAGATAAATTATTCTCCATAGTGTTGATGTAAGTTCTGTAAGCTACTGATATGAGTTTTTTTACTTTGGATCCATTAAAAGAGCTTTGTGACGTTTGCACTTTTTCAACATCAGTGACTTAGTTTTTAAACATTGTATGATTTCGAGGATGAACCAAGGGAGATAAACTCGGAGACGATTTACAGCTAGTTTAAATTTAGAAACGGACCTTGTGCAGGATGTTATAAAAAATAGCACAAACCTCGTCCACATCGTTAACAGATTTAAAGTTCAATACATACCAAATGCATGAATCCGTTAGATTGACAATCTTACGTCGAAAGTAAGGGGTGGGTGATGAGTATCTTCTCAAAGTAAAGGATTAGGATTTTTTGATACTTTGTATGGAGTACTAGAAAACACTAAATCTAACTTCGTTCATGAACATTGAGAATAGTATTTAGCTGAGCGAGTGTATATGTATCCTTTCTTAACACTCAGAGACAAAAGAAGATACACACTCACTCTGCCTCAGGGCAGCCAATGGAATACACTGTTACTCTAGCTATTGTCGTCCTTCTGTTACCCGCAGGTAAGACAACAGCAGCTTTAGCTTTGCTTCCAGTCAATGTCATCTTTATTTGGAGTGTGTGCTGGAACTTTGATCTCTTGTTATGTTTCTAGTACGATTCTAGTCCGTTACAATGCACCCTCATTATAATGAAAGCAAGGAGGATGAAGTAGTATGGCAGACAATACAAAAGCATCGGCACACTGCGCACCACATAAGTTTAATTAATTAATCCGGGACAACTGTTTTAAGGATGCATCGATGCCCATTTCCAATCGTTGACCGAATTCGGATCGGATCGATTAATTAAACTTGTATCGTGCGGAGTGTGCCGATAATTTTGTGCTGTTTACCACCCTTGTTATAGTCAATAGGCTCAGGAATATGTCGGAAAATAGGAAAACGCTAGAATTGTATTTATTTTAGCCAGTAAATATTTTAGCTGCTGTAAAATTGTTTAACAAAAAAAGGAATTTGTATTAAGTTAGTCTATAGAAAATTTGCTCTTATTTGAAATATTTAAAGTGATTAGCGCATCCTAATCAATAATATAAATCTGATTTGGACAAGTTTAGTTGAAAAGGGCCTAAGGTGATTCATTTACTTTCTCTAATGACCAAATTACTGTCGAGCCGTAGAAAGAAAAAGAGTTGCTTTCATTTGGAATAATATGAATGTTCCCCTTCTGCCAGTATAAATTAGAAAATGGTTTTATGTATTTACAACGTGTGTTTGTGATATCACGAAATGATTTTTTTAATCCAACCACAACTCTTCGATTTTTCTGCCTGCAGCAAAATATTAGGGATTTGGGAGAAATTTGTCACGGCGGCCAGTCCTATTCATTTTCAATCTAAATGTAAATAAAAACGCACAAAAACAGTAAAGAAATCGATTAATTTTTTCCATAATCTAACAATTGTTCTCTCCCGCAAGCACTTCGTAGCAAAAATTAAAATTGAATTTGCTTTATATGCCAAACATCCAACGAAAAAAAGCCTATCTTGTCCACTTTTATTTATTAAAGGGTTATACATGTATGCGTTTGTTTACTCTACGCAACGCGATAGATAGACCGGTACACACAGATGCTCTTTAATGTAGGCGAATATTAAACTGAACATTTTCATTCAGACTGCGAGAGTAATGCCTGACATAATTTTCGAAGTAAGTTACCAACCTTTTTGATAATAGAACATGTCTCTTTATCGATGTTTATGCTTCAAGAATTTCCTGGCTACAAAATTCCCTGTTGCAAAAGTATTTTCCAGTGTGAGCCCTGGGTCGATGGTGTATAGGGATATACCCGGACCATTCTATTATATGAATTTCGCAATACAAGGATGGGTTTTTGACAACACATCGTGAATGACTAAGAAATTGAATTGCGTTTTTTTATGCTTACGATGGTTAATGTCGATGTGTGTGTAAACTATACTGCTTTTTATATTGTCGTAAGTGCCATTATTTATAAAGATTTTACAATTTTACCCGAATATGTCGTAAGTATTGACAATGTACCGATAGAAAATCCTAAACGACGCTTCAATAGAGTATCTACAATAATTTTCTTGTACCTGACCTAATAGTTAAGAAATATTACCAAATTTCAGTTATTATACATAGTTCTGCCACAATAAAGGATGTTATAGAAGCATTTAACAATATCTATATAACACTAATATATTGCAAGGGTGGGCGGAATGGCCAGAGCGATAGAATATTTCGATAACATTTAACAAGTGAATACGCATATTATACAGAAGCGAGTAAGGAATGTGTTAACAACGAGGAAAATGAACATGAGAGCAGAGTACGTTATAATCCAAGTCCATCATAACTTTAATTTATCGTATTTATCAATACTCTCTCCTTCACTTTTCATTTCCCTAAAACTCTTGTTCCACCTGTAGATTGAAGTATTGCCATTATGAAAATTATACTAGGGACACATTCCCTAACAACTACCGAGAATACAGTAAGTTACAAGAAAGAATATCGAAATGCAAATCCAAAATAACAGGAATGAGCTCTACTGCATAAAATCTAATACTTCAATCCGTATGTTGGCTCTAAGCTATAAACAAGTAATTAGAGTTGTACAGTAATTGGGTGAAATCACAAATTGTATTTTTTCGAAATATTTTGAATAATAAAAATCTTTCTTTACCCAACGTGTGAGAATCTGCCCTGGTGGTTCGGTAATACCGGAGCACCGTCTGTGAAGTTCTCTCTTTTGGTATTTGAAATAAATGCATCCACCTCTGCATTACATTTGCGAATCGTGTGTGGGACAAGATGTAAAGCATGAACTTTACACGTCACGTGTAAAATTTGTTCACACTCGTGTTTTAAAGAACGATCCACGCATCGCATTGCATCGCGTGTAAACAGTAATACTTGATTAGGTAACACTCTAAATTTCTGTAACGTATTGAGCACTACCCTCGTAATCACTTGACCAGTACACTTTTGTAATCTTTCGCTTGCTAATAAGATTGGAGAATTCGGTTGAAAGTGTTCCAGTACACGCACCATAACATATACAATGGAATTTTCTTTCGATCTGTCGTTCCGTCCTTGCTTAACCGCTGCCGTCTATCTGTAACTACGATTATGATTCCTTTTTTCTTATCTTCAAGTACGGATGGTAGATACCTGCGTAACGTTGTCCGAGAGGATAGCTCCTAGTTGGAATTGTATTCATTTCAGAAATAAAACGGTTTTTTTTATCCACTAGGCGAAGTTGCAACCCACACTCGAGAAATGTGGACTGTCAATCCAGCATAAATTGCTGTCTCGATGGCACACCACTTTTTCGATGTGTGTGCTGTATACTATTGACATGCTTTGTACAGTCGTTATTTGTACCAGTTGAATAACGGCTTATCGTAAAATTTACATACCATCATAATGTAAATCCGGAAATTCACCGATATGCTTTCTTTACATTTTTAAGCGATGGTCGTCTTTTCCGCTTCCGTACGCTCGACATACTCTGAACTAAACAAACGACATTTGACTAACTCGCGTGGAAACCCAAGATGAATTAATACAATAGGTGACTGCTTCGCTTTCTGCGTTGCTCGTGATCCACTAAAAAGTCTGCACCATATATTCACATCGATACGTAAACGTCATTTAAAAATTTGAAATATCCGAAAATGTCTTATTTGACCAAATATGAAGAAATTTCGTAAGAAAAAGTTGTTCGCATCTACCTAAAGTATCCAAAAGTATGGTCGAAATTATGGTTCAACAGTGTTAATTTTGTTTCTTACATTTTGTTAAAAAATGAACTGAAAAAATACACACCGTGTATTTTTTCAGTGTATTTTCTTCAACAGTATTAGTTAGTAATCGCAGATTTGTCTTAAAAAAGAGAATGTTTAATTTATTTTGTATTAAGAAAGTTTATTTTGCATAGAAAACTTAAGGACGCTCTTGAACTATTTTCGTATCTTCATTCTGAAATTGTTAATAATGGAGTCATATTAAGCTGAAAAGTTAGAAAATACTACTTTTTTATAGCCGAAAGAAAATCAAAACAATTTCTTTTATTTCATTGTCAATTTAGTTAAATGTAAGAATTGACAATAACACTTATTCATTTTTGAGACTTTAAGAAGGTTTTTATAGGAAAAATTTCTCGAAGGAAAGATTCTTTAAACTGTTAAAAACGGCGGTCCTTTAATTGTGACCTCTTCTTTTAAGTGAAATCGTATTTAAAACGATTTCGATGCTAATACACACAATTTGCCATTACAAATCTTATGCAAAATCCAAAGTACTCCAGATGGTAGATTTCTTGTTGACAGAATCTTCTAGTCAATCAGAATCTGAAGAGTTGTGTCCCAAAGTTTTCTTTATCTCGTGAAGGCCTTGTACCTGAGTTTTAGAACGGAATAATTACTAATCGGGACGTAAGTACTTAATTTTTTCGGGGTAAAGCAGGTATCAATTTTTCAATCTGAATTTAAATTTGTAAACGTTTCTTGGTTAATTTCGTTATCCTGGAAGAAATACAACTAAAGCATACACTATCGTTTTATCTCTAAACTCGGAGTATGCAAAAAGGAGGGAAAGTCAAAAGTAGTAATATAGCTACAATTACGATTTACGGTTGAAGGAAATTCTAAGAAAAGCAGTAGTATTGCGGTCATTTTTGCATGCAGAAAACAATTAAACGTAACTTAAATGGAAGTATGGAGAGTCGAACTGTCGGGACTCCACTGTATATAGGTTTAAGAATGCCTTAGATATCCATTCAAAACTTACTCCAAGATCTTCACTTGCTTAATAAATGCACAATTAAAGGTTACAAAGTTTTACTGACCAACCAGTTGATCAACCAGTTTAATATTTTTGCAAACATAAATTTGCTTCACACATTATAAACCACTGTTTAAAGCTTAAGAAACCGACCATAAGGGGTAACATAGTTGGAAATACATATCTTCGTTTCCTTATTTGATACATTCATTAATTTCGTTCGCACATGGGTAGCGTTATTGTAGACAAAAAATTGTCTGCTTGTAACCTCAAGCTTTGATAGTATATATGATATTGCAGTGAAGACATGCTTACATTTAATGAATCTTGCTGATGAGCTATATTCCCTCAATCAACTTTTCTTTAACAAATGGATTCATCATGGGCAGAAAAACAAATATCACGGAACCTACGTATCACGTATACCATCTCATTTTCCGTAGATACACTTTCCTACACCCATTGTTTATAAACATAGTAGAAATAAAGAAATGATATATGATATAGACAGGAATCCCTAAACTAAACCACAAACATCTTTAAAGTAATGTATAATAAGTGACTGTTAGCTTTATTCTTTCAGAAACAGAATCTCCTGCTAAGTTCCTGTTATCCACTTATCAGCAATGTTAACAATATCATATTTAAAATTTTTAGGTCAAATCTATTCTCTATTCAACAATACGTTCAGTGTCAGCATGACCATATAGTGAATACGACAACAAAATATAAAATCGGATTGAAATTGAATTCGTTAAGAAAATTTTTATGCTTGGAGAAAACACTTTTGCGCGTGTACGCAGATACATTTCAAGCGTGGCATCGTTGGATTGTTATTAAATATTTCAGTTGAAATACTATTACAGTAACTTTATTTACATCTGCGTGAAATATACATCAATAAAACTGTAAAAAGGTGCAATGAAATTTCAAATGCATGACGGTATTTTCAAAACCTAGGTGATAGAATAGCAAGATAAATATGATGAATTTCCTTTCAAGCCTCACCAAAGTGGAAACGTGGATTTCGTTGTTAGATCTCGAAAATTTATGGTCACCTTTTCCGACGCGAAATATTTATTCTGGAAAATCTATATGATATCATAAACATCAACAGCTTTAAATGAAGTTATTTGCGAGATATTAAGGTTACGTTCATCCGGACAGCGAAAGACCTTCATCGCTCTTTAAATTCAATGTTACATTATTAACGTTATTGATTTAGGGTTTCATTTTTCTGTTGTTAGTAACGTTAACTTCGATGCAGGGATATACTTTCATATAACTAAGCATTTAAAATTACGCTTTAAAACTTACTTGTTCATCTTTATGCTTATGAAAGTTTAAGATAAATTTTATATTCTTGCGTCATAATAACTGTTTGTTAATAATAGTGGCTACTACTGTCTCTAATGAACGCGTACAAAGCGTATTTTAACAAACCGAATTCAACATTCATTGGCAAAAGTGTATATACGAGATCTAGTACAATTTTTCCCATTATACAATTCTGCATAACTGTTTGCAATAAATGCGCTGTAATCGACTAAGCCAGGCAAATTAACTTCGTTTGGCGAGTTCATGGGTTGAAAATGCAATGCGATTTGAAAATTTCAACAGCGAGTAAACATATCCTGCATAAAAACAATTCTCCGGAAATAAAATACAATTTCAAAATTTCAAACTAGATAGTTCGAAACAGTAGCTATATGAGTATGATATTTTAATTTCAAATAATTGACTTTTATTAGAAACAAAAACTAAATAACGAATTTCCACGAAACGGATAAAGTTATTTCATTTGGTACCTATTTGATTTACTAAGAGTAACTTTTGAAAACCTGTTTTCAAATTCAGCTATTTCCAAAAAAACTAATCGCACTTAATCTTTCATCGAAAAATACTAAAAAGAATGCCCGTTGAAAATTATACATTTCTTTTGTTCTAACATACATGATACGTTAGGTAGTTAGTTATTAGTCTCGGAGAAAAGCTATAGAAACAACTATCCTTTTTTGTTCGTTTAGGCACATAAAGGCCACATTTTTCGCACTCCATACAATTAGACTTTTAACATTTTGGTCATTTGCAACATTGCCGTGCATCAAATATGAGAAAGTCGCTTTCTTCGTCTTCTTTCTATTGTCTCTTCGTGGTATATAAGATGCAGTAGCTTTATTACGTTCCTGGAGAATGTTACTGTCTACTCCAGATGGTCTATCTCGCTTTTGTAGCAACGTGACATCTTCTTTACGTATACTTTCCACTACTTCTACCCAAGATTCATAAAGTTGCAAAATCTTGTCAATATTTTTCTAGAATCCTTTTTGTTTTATATAATGGTCACCGGTTGATGATGAGGACCATTCGTGTCCTCGAAACGGCCGTCCCGGACTAATTATTATATTACTATATAATAAATTAAACTTGTGTGGTGCGGAGGGTGCCGATACTTATGTGTTGTTTACCATACTACGCCACAGTCCTTGCTATCATTATTAAATACATTATTTTTGCTTCTAATGCGTAGATTGTACCGGCCTATGAAGCAGTCCAGAAGATCAACACCTTCCATATGACGATTGTAGGCCTGTATAATTGCTGTGCTTTTCGTCGAAATTGTCATACCTCCGCACTTACGAAATTTAATTTTTTCCTGTGGGGAGAAGCAAATATTATCGTTCCTGGCGACAGTCCTAATTTCTATGTCATCCAGCAAATCAACAAGCTCACAGCTGTATCATCTCTGTTCTTTTTTATTTTCATGTTGTTTCTGAATTAGATTCATCTGTGGAATGCTTTCATGACCTACGTATTTCAAATCCGCAAGTAAACCCAGACTGGCCGCTCAAAATAGATAATTTGCCAGAAGGATCTTAACTTAGAGAGAGAGTGTACCTACTGGCCTCGCAATACGTGATCTACGCGTGGCGCTAATGACAGCTAACCTCGATGTTGCGAATTGTATCACATTATGACACACATGAAAACAGTGTAGCTGTGAAAAGGGGATAAAACAATACAGTATGGAGACAAAAGCATTAAAAGTATTCGTTAGTAGAATAGTACGGTTTTGATACAAAGAAACCGTAACATAGTTTATTAAGAATTTTAGTATCTGAAGGTCGGTGGATATATTCTGATAGTTTGTTAATACACTTAAGTCCAATATAGTCCTTTCCATTTCTAAAATCAGCAGGTAGTTGGTACCTATTTCAGGTAGTGTATACGTGAAAATCAATACTAGTACTGGTATCACTCTTTTTAATATCAATTATTAGTTTCTCTATACGCAAAGAATATGTTGTTATCACTTTTAAACCCCGTAAGTAAAGCAACACATGAAATTTTTGAAGGTACACCTTCAATTATATGAATGTTTCTTTCTCAAAGCTTTAAAACTTCAAAAAGTCACTTGTGTAAGAACTGTTACCCCATAGTACCAAACCATACTCTAAAATGGGCTGAAAAAGGTTGAAGTACATACGAACGAGAATCAGTTTTGACCTGTCATTCGGATCACTCGGAACATATATACTATTGAGCTCGTTTTACTATATAACTGCCGAAGAGGTAACTTATTGTCAATATGCAAACCAAGAACTTTTACATGCTCAAATCGATGATCCAGTCATGTGCTGCGTCTCGCAATCTAGCATTATACAATTTTTGGCCAAGTAATCAGGTGATACACAGAATCGAATACACGACTCATACAAGGGTAGTTCAAGAAGTCCCTAGAAAATCTAAGAAATGACGCTCGTAGTATCGAAAATGGTTTGCTTCTAGTAAGGATCATTAGTCCCTAGACAGCTGTCAAAATCTCAGCTATATCCATCACACGGTTTCATTTTTATTATCAATTTAAGCAAGAAATTCTTGTTTTTGTAAAAAAATGAAAAAAAGAGTTTCCAGCGGTGTTTCGAGTTTGATTAAATACTTATATTTAAAAGGCTTAACATCGAAAGAGATCAAAGTTGAGTTTAACGAAGTTCATGGCACATCTGCTCCTGTGTTAGCAACTGCCTACAATTTGGTAAATGAGTTTAAGCGTGGTCGTACGTCTACAAAAGATGAACATTGTTCTGGACGTCCAGTGGAAGTGACTACCCCCGAAATGATTGACAAAATTCACGATATGGTCTTGGATGATCTACGAATCAAAATGCGCGAAATAGTTGAGGCCGTAGATATATCGCAAGGTACAGTGTCTTCAATTTTGCAGGAAAAAATCTCGGCAAGATGGGTGCTGCATTTGCTCTCAATAGAGAATAAACGCAATCATGTTGTCGACTCTGAGGCGGTTTTGTCGCTTTTTCGTCGCAATCCTGACGAGTTTCTCCGTCGATACATAACTATGGAAGAAACATACATACACTACTACACTCCAAAGAACAGGAGGAGTCAAAGCAATGGGTTTTTGAAGGCAACATCTATCGTATTCACAGGATTTACCCTTATGTGGTTTCTTTTTATTTCTAAATTTGAAAAAATGGCTCGGCAGACAACGGTTCGTGTCGAACGAGGAAGTGGTCACCCAAGCAGATGCCCATTTTGAGGACGCTCCGAAATTCTACTGTTTGGAGGGCTTAAGAAAGCTGGAGAAACGCTTGGAAAAGTGTATAGAGTTAAATTGAGACTATGTTGAAAAATAAATAAAAATCTACAGAAAATACTGTTTTTCTTTTTTTAAGAATTTATTGAATGACCCTCATACCAAAGAATGTACTTGAAACATTGTCCTTGTCGTTCAAAAAACATTGTATACAGTATCAATTATAGCTTCCAAAAGCTGACAAAATTTAGAATTTTTTCAAAAAGTTGTAATGGCGTACATAAAAAAGTTATTTCAAAATGTTGGTAGCCTGGCACTGATGTCATGATTCATGATACAGAAACCATTCCATTTTGAAAGGTTAATGATAACAACTTCACGGAGAATTATTGGTCCGTTCGAACTAAGGAATAGATACTCCCAACAAGACAACACCATCGTTCATAAAACACTAGAAACAATGAATCTTCCACATGAATATTTTTACAACGGTATAGTAGACTTTCCATATGCTCTTTTGATCTAACAATTTGGGATTATTTTGTTTTTCCACGCCTAAAACATACTGCTTTTCAAAATGTACCACACACAATACAAGATCTTACCGAAGCAATTCAATATGTACTGTCACTACAACCCCTCAACATCTCATCAACGTATTTAACAACACGAAACAGCGAGTAACGATTTGCATTAAAACTGAAAGAGTTCGCTCTGAGCTTTTACTGTGTCTGCTAAATTCATCTTCACTGTTCTTATTCTGTTAGCTTTAAATTTATTGATTTGGATTACTACACTAAGCATATATGCTTTAAATCATGGGTAGTCAACCTTTTTATATCTATCGCCCACTTTTTTATCTTGTACCGAGTACGACCCACTGGTTCCACAGTAACTTATATAATGTAGTGCAACCACAAAGTCCAGTACAACCTACTCGGTCAGTGAGTCAGAAATCTTTATCGTCCACAATGAAGATTTAACTCGCCTACTAGTGGGTGACAGGGATCAGATTGACTACCCCTGCTTATTTGGTTGAATTTGCGTAAATCATAGGCAAAATTTAACTGTCAAATGTAGTTGTAACCAACATAAAACGTAATTATTATTTTGTCATCATATTGTCGTAACACTATATCTACTAGAAATGACAAGCGAATAAAAATTTAAAGAATGTTATTGGAAGCAGCAGCACTAGAGTCTAGAGTGATGCCGATCACAAATTTAGCGACGCTTAAGATAAACAAGTACATTTAAAATCACCAAACCAGGGATATCAACGATCTCCTGTCTGATACTAAGAAAACTACTAGCAATTACAACTTTCATTACTGAAAGTAAGCGATGCAGTTCTAAATATGGAAGCAATAAAACAAGTTACAATAAAACAAATCCTGGTTTCTTAAGAGGACAAGGCGGTAGTTCCCTTTCTCGACAGGCGTATGTCTTCTACTGGCTAGCCTATGACAAAACATTCAATTTATGCTATACACTCATAAAAATACATAACGCGCGGATTTTAATTGAACCTTGTTTCTTCGTTTACTCTACTAACCTTTTGTTTGACAAGGGGCGTGAGCGTGTGGGTTGATAAATACTATACGCTCACGTGCAATCCTTCATATTTGTCCTGCAATTTAGAACTCCGCACTGCTATTTCCTTTGTTGATTTAATAAAAAGCGACTTTCCGAATTTTTCATATTTGGAAAAATGGTTTTACGTTTGTTTTTTCTACCAGCGGCTCAAAAAAATATTAAATTAGTTTTCCGCGTCCAACTTAGAACTCCAACCTCTCGTGTTTAAATTCCTGAAATACCTTTTATAATTTCATCGTCGATGAATTCAAGTAGATAGCGAACTCAGCAGGTTATGCGTATTTCGACTTCTGGATATTAGAAATGCGTCTGTAGCTACTTGTATATTGCTACATTCCACAGTAAAAATTTGTTAAAGTATTTATCTGGTATATACCTAAAATACTTGGAGATACGCTTGTTACGGAATCGTACTGTTAAGATGCTTGCCGAAAAGCAAATTTCTATTATTTATATAAGGAATTGTACACACAAAGCTTTACTTAGTAGGAAAACATGGGAAACGTGTCATTTAGAGCATTTGTATAAATTAATGTCACTACTCTTACACACAAATTCGACAATAATTGCGCATAAAATAGGCAGATAGCCGTAGCTGGCACCTTCAATCTGAGTTCTCGCGTCAAATAGTTGTGCAATGTAAAACGTCATAAGGGAAGCAAAAAAGGTCGAACATTACCTGATCATAAGCTAGTGCTCAACAGAGGCTCAACGCTGATCCTAAAGCTTACCCAACAAAACAAGATTAGCACCAGTATTTGTACACGCCAGTTTTCTCAGGAAATGTACTTACTTATTTCTAAGTCTCTCTGCAGTTTAGTGCAAGATAACATAGGGGTCGATTCTTCCACTTCCTTTCATCTTAAGCTACGCTTTTTACTTCTGAACACTGTATATTTCTTATTCGTGCTGCCGCCTACACCTCGTTCTGGCAGGTTTTCCTTGGCCTTTCTCTCCTATTTCTTGCCTCAGGCCTAGCCTCGTATATTCTTGTCTCCTGATATCCTGCATACATGTCTCAGCCCCTCTGGTTATTTTTCCCGGATCCTTTTATCTATTGCTTTCACTTTTACTATTAATTTCTCTGTGTAAGTTTCATTTCTTATTGTCCCGTTACTATTGCGTTAGTTCAGCATGTCCTTCTCCTCTTCGTTGTCGTCCATGTTTCGCATCCATTGTTACGTGCCTTTTGTCACCTGAAGTTGTTTTAATTTTAATGCAACTATTTGTGGTGTACTTTACTTATGAACATACCTGTATATCGCGGTGTAAGTCATATGTTTTCTCCAGAACGCCTCGTTCGTGCATTGTAACGCTAATCTCTCATTTATTTACGCTTCAATATCGGTTTATTTCGTTATAGGGCTGTTCCTATGGTTTCTTCTATTTTAGTTATTGTATTTTACGTAATGTCTTACCTTACTTTGGAGTATTTTCCGATTTATTTTGGGTTTTCGACTATTGTTTATTTTGCTTTTGTTAGGTTAAGAGACATTCGTAGTTCATAGAAGCGACGTGAGAGGCGGTAGTTGAACGGTATTTATCGAACAGATGGCTGCGTTCAATATTATGGATTCAGTTGGTTGTTTATTTATTATTTCGAGGTGTAAATCCGCGTATTAATGTAATATTTGGTTTTGTTTAGAGATAGGTTCTTATCAAACGTATTTTCTTTTAATCCCGCACTTTAATTTTATCCTTTCGGCTGCTAATATTCTTAAGTGGTTAGTTCCTTTCGATTTGTTGAGTTGTACACAAGTTTCGCGATAGAGGTTAATTCTAGAATTTGCACTGTTTCCGGCTTTTTTTTTCGACGTACCTCCTCGGAAGTCGTTGGGCATCCATGTTATCATTTTGAATGCGACGCTCGTGTAGTCAAGATCAGTGATACTTTTACCGTACAAAGTTGTATAACTTTAATTAAGGATTCATAGTCACTGGTGTCTCCTAAGCTTAACCACTTGTTTGTTGAGACAATTTGGATTGGTGGTAAGCGTTACCTTTTGATAAGGGATTTTAGTAGGGATTTGACTACCCGCAAGAGCACGTGTTTCTAGTTTTCGCGTACCCTCAACTACATCCAGAGGTGGGTTTATTTTATTTCTATCGCTACGTTAGTACTTATTCCACGCTGTGCAATGTATTTTTAGGGTTTTTTGGTACGTGTATTTGTACGAGGGGTCCGTACAAGAGATCCTCGTCTACGTCTTGGATAGGAATTGTCGCTAGTACCCATTACTATACTTGGTACCTGCCCCGAGTATCCGCAACAAACCTACAACTTCATTAGAGCTACCGTACCAGTAGGAAGGAACTCGCTACTGCAATTCCATCAGGTAGCAGTCCGAAGGGCTGTTAAATTTTATATATTTTCGTTAATATTATTTAGCCTTCAGCTGTGTTTGAGTTTACCGTAACTTTAAATTTGATGTATAACCATGTTATAAGCCTTCAGCTGTCTAAAGAATGTAAAGGGGATAACAACTATAGGGTAACAAATGTTAATATTAACAGTTTTGAGTATATTTAGAGTTCGAGTTGCTATTTCCGAGAAATTTGATAATAGTTCCGAAACTGTAAAGGACACCGAACATGCGCATTTTCTACGTTCTAAGCAAAACGATATGTACCTTTACAATTTAAGGTTATGAACTCGTATTCACCTTTAATTCTTTTATTTGTTTTCTTTTAATTATAATACTTTGAGTAATTAAACCCTTTACTGTGTTTGTTATTACTCTTATAATAAACACTAATTCTTTTTTTTACAATTTTATTACTGAAATCTACTTTGACTATTTCTTGCAATCGTGAGTTCAACCTCTTACACCTGTACTTAAGTGCAAAAGACCTCGCTCCACAGCCAAAAGACTTCCGCGTTGGCTTATGGCATTGCATACGAGTAAGCCTGGGTTATTTTATTAATAGTCGACGTGGTGGCGCTAATAGAGTTTCTTACCTTCACGTGTACCCACCCCATCTCCAACTGTGCTGGCGGCCCCAGGAATATCTCGAGCAGCTTAAGTTTAGGATCGCAGGTAGGTTGTTGGTTTACCTTCTTGGTTTATTTTAGTATTTTGTTTCGAGTTAAACTCGTTAGCACGTAAAATTTGGTAACACCATGTAATAGCATTGAAGATATTACTTTTTTCACCACCTGGCCTTTTTCTACTTTGGATATTTATTTTTTTTCCCGAAGAATGGGCATTAGATACTTTTTCTAATCTTCCCTATCCTTTCAGATTAATGAAGGGACATTAGACTCTACCCCACCTTCCGTTCTCCTCTATAATCGCCCCCAAGTGTTTGAAGCTTATTACGTGCTCTAACTTATGTTATGTTGTAAATTCTTTTCCGAGCTTGCTGCTAATGCTATGTCATTTGTATACATTGACGCCGCCAGTCCGTTTTGCAATTTCTTTTTTGTAGTCTTTCCAATTTTAATTTCGCTCCTTTACGTTTTTAATATACTCTGAATTTCAAAAATTCCATCATTCCAGAAGAGCAATATAATAATCTTAGTTAAAGGATGACAATCTTACCGGTCGTTTAGGTGTCGCGTCATTAATGAACTATTTTGGAAGAAAGCGCGGAATTGTTGTCGATTCATAATAAGCAATCTATTTAAGATTCTACAAATGTGGTGGGAGGAATTTTTATTACAACGTATACTTTCTTCATCAGTTTATCAAAACTGATACCCTCTTAGGAATAAGGTCGTTTAATTTATAACCTTGCATTAACCATCAAATGTTTGCAGATGTACCTTTTACCGAGAAAGCAGAAGTTACTCCACTCTGAACTCTTCTTCAGATATTCATGATCGAGGAAGAAAGGTTATTTCAAATGTTCGAGGCATCGAATTGTAGTAATTTCAATTATGGCATTCCCTATCTACAACCTATCCAGCTTTGTCAAAATTCATTTAGTAGTAAAAGTAACTACATCAAAGGTTTGGTTTCGTGGGAAGAACCAAACGTATTGGAGCATTGCCTGGCACTTATATGCTTGCATCACTGAATGTTGTATCTCTCTTCACTAGTATTAGACTCAGATAACCGCCCATAGTGAGTGAACTATTCATTCAAGCTGTTGTATCGGATGCTCTTAATTCCTGAAGAATTACCTTCTTAATCACTGTATTCTCTCGATATAATTTGCCCTCCATTGAATTTGTAAATTTGTTGATGACCTTATTTGCATAATTCCTCCGAACAATATTGACGCAATTCTTGAAGTGTTCAACTCCCTCCATGCAAGGGTACAATTTACCTTCGGAACAAAACAACAATATACCACACTAAACTTACACATCTGTGCAATCATTCACAGCTAACACAGTATATCAAATTGCTTAGACAGAGTTAGCTGGGATGCGTAGGAACTGCTCGTCAATGGTTGAAAACTCGTATCAACTGACACTGTAGAATAGCATGCTTTTGACTTCGCGAACACAAAAATTTTAGTCGTCGCCAATATCCAATTCAATTAACAGTGACTTCTATATTGTTTGTTTCCTGACCAACTATTTTAATGTTGTTTCACAATTTTGATTTCATATTTAAATTTTATTAGTCATTTTAGATATGGATTCAGTTTTGCGTAGTGGCGTAAATGTATATCTTCGCACAATTATAGTTCCTTACTTCACTGTATATTCACAGTAATCATTCGTTTTGCCTATTCTTCATTATGTTTTACAGTAACTGGCTTAAGAATATTAATATTTAAAACAAATCGAAAGCTCAGAGTACAATAAAGGCGTTTCCTTTCTATAGACTTCAATCCCCAGAAATTCATTCCTGTGTGTTGACACAGTACGCTTGTTCAGTTGAAATAAACCTCTAAATTGAAAAAGTAACATACACAGCATACTTATTAAGAGATTCCCCCTTTTCCAACAGGTATTAAATAATAATGCCCAATTTCAAGAAGGACAGTACACCTTAGTTTTGGGATCTTCAAGTGAGAACTTTATAATAAATATTGCCAGGCCAATGGCGGTATATTTCATGAACAATGCGCGGGAACAGTAAATTTAACCGCGATAATAGAATAAACTCCTTGCTTAACGTTCTTGTCTAATATATAAGCGGTATTTTAACAAACATACTGCATGGGAGCCATAAAACTCATTAGTGAATCTGCTTTGGCAAAGTCCACCATTAACTCTTGCTGTACGAAGTTGGTTCACACTTTGTAGTTGACAGCTCCGGGAGCATACGTCTTAATATAAACTTGGCAAATTCTAATCAAAATATGACGCTGTCCAAATTATATTAAATAAATTCAACCACGGCAGATTAGGAACACCCTCCGTACTTCCTCACTAAACGTTTTTTTTTTATGTTATTTTCAGAATTAGTAACATTCCTGCCTCGTAGCTACCGACCTGACATCTCATTCTTTCCCTTTTATCACTGCTTGAAAAAATTATGATCTAAAGTTCTTGGGCATCCCTCTTGCAATATTTCTTAGTTAAGCGTAGTGCTTCTGTTCAGTTTGCTGCTCGACGAATGAAAATTATCTGTGTAATTTATACGAATAATTTGTCATTTACTTGACAGAATAAAATATGCTGCTTTGGTAGCTTACATATTCATAGATATAAATTCAGTTGTACTTTAACAGACATTTCAAGTTTCTCACTTATCACGGCAAATGACTTTTTCTAATGAACACTTGAAATATTGCGGATATTATTCTTTTCGCACGTTGGTACTAGTACTAGTAACCAAATGCAGCGGCAATAGAGTTGGGTATTCACAGATAGGGAAACCTTTGATAGATGAACGTATCATCTACGCAATCGTTTGTTGGTGTTCCAAAAGGTTAAAAATGAAAATAATTGGTCTACAATTTTTTAGAGATCACTACTAATTCCGATAATTGAAATATCAGTGACTAAATGAATTTCACAAAGAAATTACACACGAAGAAGTTTCCAGTATTTGTGGAATATTTCCTGGTACAGTGTACAGTACATGATCATGAAAAAAATTGAGGAAATGTATTTAAAACTTAAATTGCAAAAATATCCTTTTTTCTCAAAACAAGTTTTTTCTAAGATGCCCGATTAATACACATTTACGAAGATAGTTTGAAAAGTTTCTAGTTTCAACATGAACATCGCGTTACTTGTGTTTTTGACAAAAGGGCACGGGAGGAAGTCATTAGATGATAAGTCGCGCGAATAAATTAATTCAATGTTGTTCTCCTTTAAATCATCGACTGTTCGATGTGCTGTGTAAGAGCTGGCGTTATCATGATGGAGGATGATGCGCCGATGTCTGCTGTTTTCCCCGATTTCATCAAGACTTGAGACAAACAAATTATTGTACACCAATCAACGTTTACTATTTTTCTATTCTCATTTCTATAGAACAAAAACTTTTTTTGAAGCGCTTTGTGAACGAACAACTTTTCTTGGTTTTGGCTTACTTTGGAACCCCCAAACAGTGAATTGTTTTGTTTCTGGTTCATATGCATATGCCCAGCTTTCGTGACCTGTATACGTTGGCAGAAGTAACGCGATTAAATTTTTAAAGCATTTTTTTGCACCAATTCACACATGCCATTTTCTGAGCTTTGGTTAAATTGTGTGGCATCCAACGACTGCAAAGTTTCTTCACCCTGTGAAATCGTTTGTATTTGACTTTTACCAATGCACAAGGACGCCTCTATTTCTCGATATATCACATACCGATCCGCTTCAATCGTTTTTCGCATAGCATTGATGTTTGCCGGAACAATAGCAGTTGAGTACGTTCACGCTCAAATTCTGCAAACCAGTCATAAACTGTGGTTTTGGATAGTGCTTCATCACCAAAGGCAAAAATGAAGTCGATCGATGCATTGTTGTTAAGCCACTTTTAAAATCGTAAGAAATCATCGCACGAAAACATTCATCAGATATGTCCATTTTAGTCAAATTGATTTCTTTGAAACGCCATTAATATTAAACTACGAGGCCGACTGTTTTTCTGTCCGTGATATTTATCATACTAAATATCAAAGTTTAAGACAATCGAATTTTAATATACGGCAGGTGTCATCTAGCGGTCAATTCCGGAAATTTTTAGGGTTCCCCTCGTAAATAGATTTACAAACAAAAATTAACACTGCCTTATATAATTAATTAATCGTTAAATATGGTAATTCTTTTCTTCTACATTCAATCACACCGTTCTGACTGTTATCCACCCACCGGTATATTAAAGCGTTTAATATGTTGTATTATTGTGCTTTCGAACTGGCATGAAGGGTGAAAAGTTCAAATTTCGTGGCATATTTAGGGAATAAATCGATTTTTTAGTAATTTATATGACATTTCAAGAACATTTAAATAAAACTAGTGCTTCTAAAGGAAATGAAATGCTAGATAAAATTTTAGTTCCTATACTTGTTGCTTCCAAAATAGAAATTTCAAGTCAAACTAAAAACTTATTGTGTGACGAAATTGATCGATTTATTGTGGGAAGAAAGATGTTGTGAAAGAAAGATGGCACACGTTAAAAATAAATGTATTGTGGATATTACACTCACTTCCTTGCCTACCAGTTTTTTTAATAATCTGCCAATAGTCTATCCTTTTTTTCGAAGATGATTGTAAGCTAAAGTTAAGATTTTATGATATTCTTTATAATTTTACTACCCTCACCCTGTCAGAAGGTCACCGCCACTGAATTCTATATAAGACATTTACTTTAAACGATTATTGGTCCGTACTTTCCACAGTAAAATGAGGATTTTTTGTAACTCACCATCTGCAATTCTGTGAACTTACTATTCCATTTACTGAAAATGTTGCTTCATCGATTCATAAAATATTTGTACGGAACCGTAAATTTTCGTCCTTTTCTCCTTGAAATTATGTAGAAAACTCGTCTCGCAATAACACCTCTTTCCTTCAAAATGTTTATGAACTTTGCTTTAGATTTGTTTCTTTTAAGGATTGCTTGTACAGTAGCATACGGTATATCGAGAGATGTCGATACCTGTTTAACTGATGCCTTACCATTTTCCACCACAGTTAAATATATTTCCTCTTTTATCTTCATAGTTCACATTTATTTAAAATACGCGTTATTCTACTCTGATTTATATTGCGATATATTTCCGCAACATTTCCCTTTTTCCGTTTTCTCCACAATCAACTTATTCTTCTTTTCTATGTATATTAATATTATTTATATAATTTACAATATTTTGCTAAAGAAATGTAACATCAAACCGGACGAATTTAGTAATTTCTTTGTGAATATAGCAAATGACATAGTAAATAAATTAACTAATCCAACAGCCAATTATAAATATTATTTACAGCGAGTAACTATAAGCTCAAGTTTCATTTTTACGAAAGTTACATATAAAGAAATAAGCTACGTAACAAATAATGTCAAATATAATTAAACGGAAGATTGTTATGATGTGAGTGTTGATTTGATCAAGAGTGTTTTAGGCATGATCATTATTCTTCGTACAGACTTGTTAAATAATGTCTAACAAATTGTCGTATTTGTTGTTTGTATTAACTAGATTAAAGAGTAGTGTATCAAATGCTATTTTAAGTATTTCGAAAACTTTGTTATGGTTTTCATTCAGCCCATACTAAGAGACTATTCAATATTCAAAGAAAAGCGATAAGAATAAATAATTTGCTATATAGAGAAGATTGTAGAGTATCTTTTAGGCAATTACGTGAAACAAAATATTGTCAAGTATACCACAAACAATGAGATTCATGTTTATGGGACTGGTGCCTCTACAGACGTAAATATAAATTATGGGAAATTAACCAAGACTAAGACGGAAACAAACTACTACGATCCTTTGATTTTTAATAAGCTGCCTACCAATGTTAAAAATATGCCCCTAAAGGTTTTTATAGATACGATGAAAAATATTCTTGTGAATAAATGTTATTACTTTCTTCAGGAATGGGTGATGCATATAAAATATAAAAAACTTCGACAAAGTAAAAGTAATTAGTATTGAGAAATTGCTAATGTTTTAAAGTTTAATGAGTAGGAATTAGTAAATGTTATTTTCTTGCTACTATTTTGAGCAAAAATAAGAAATGCTTTGCATCAAAAAATTCTTAAATTTGTCACTTAAGTTTTCTTAATAAAAAATGACGAGTTGATACAACATTTAGCCAATTTGTAATGTTACCAACTTTTTAGATGAAACCTTATTTGCATGGTGTTATTTATTTATCGCTTTAAACAAATTCCGCTTTTTGAAGAGCGTACTTGAAAAATATGTAGAAAAATAAAGTTTGACTTGAGTGGCCATGACTACAAATTTTATCGCTGAACTTTCTTCAAAAAACATTTTTGGATATTTAAAATAAGGGTACCTTGCTCTTAGGACAATGTCAAATTTTCAGTACTCTCTATATTTTATTAGTGCATGTTCAATTTTAACTTTTATCAAGAATAACTTTTTTCCGATAAACCCATAATAAAGAAGCTTTCTTTCTGGATGACAGTGTACATAAACAACACATAAGTATCGGCACCCTCCGCACCACACAAGTTTAATTTATTATATAGTAATATAATAATTAGTCCGGGACGGCCGTTTCGAGGACACGAATGGTCCTCATCATCAACCGGTGACCGAATCATTATCGACAGTGTACATAAGCTTAACAGTAAACAAGCAATAAAAATTACACAATAAGCGTCAACTCTGACAGATAACAATGGAAAATAATTGTGCATACATGTAGGGAACAGCTATATATAAACAATACAATACCGGCAATCAAATTAGATTAGCGATATTGTTCTCCGTGTGCAGTTTCTACCTCCCAACTTTAAACAAGTCTGACTTAAATTATTTACTAATTTACCTCGTAATCAATTCTGACATCTCAACAAGGCAGTTTAATGGAAGGAATTAATTTAAAAGTGTTACTCAATTTTTATATGTATTTCAAGGGTTGTACCAACTGATTTTACCGCAAAATTTTTAGCAAAAGTAGGCCGAAAAAGGCGAGTAATTATCGACTGCATCTTTGTTAGGAATACGAAATACAAACATCTGTTCCATGGCATGCAGCTAGTTCAATTCAACGAATTATAGAGCAACGTATGTGCAATAATGTAGATACTATGCTACGGGATGTGAATTTGCCAATCGTTGGAAAATTTCAGCAGGACAAGCATTCAGAGCACTGAGGCGGCAAAAATTTGCTTGTTCGTAATGCAGTCGCAGCTCTCGATTGGTCTTCATGTAGCTCGATTTGAGGGACGATATCAGACGGAGTTTCAAACTGAAACAAGTAATTTGGATAATTTTCAAAGTAATTGTAACTTTCAAGTAAACAAAAAATCATTTTAAAATACGCACGTTGTGTGTTCTTAATCACGTAACCACTACTGTATCCTGATAATTTAGTATTCTCCTGATTTCGTACTCCAGGGAACATGCGCTCGCTTCGTGAATATTTATTAATTAACTTGACATCGATTATCCATAAAACGTAGTTATTTCCATGTACTGTACACATGTATGCTCTCTGATGATATTTCAATATTAATGTCGGCAGACAGATTATGCACCGAATTGTGGCTTGAGCGCATGTATTGAATATTGAGATTTATACTCGAATTTTGTCGCCTTTCAATTCCGAATGTCCGGGTTTCAGTACTGCGAAACGGAAATTTGAGGACCCGACGTGACTTCTCTCTGTTATCCGACATTCTTCCATTTCCCAGTTTCTTCCATCCACAGTAAAGTAGATGGTACTCGCTCGCCTCGTAGTTTGAAATTTTAAAAGGTATTAAACGTTTTAAGCAAATTACAAATATATTATTTATTCTGACGACGTCTCTCATTATTGAGATTTTAATAACCACTTATATAAATAGTGTATAGCATTTTAATTCTAATTTTTATACATAGCGTTATAACGGAAACGTTCTAAATAGACTAGTTTTTGCGGTCAATAGATCCTGGAGTGTCGACTAGGCACTTTTTCTGCAGTCTAGAACAATTTTCATTTGTAACAAAAAATAGAATAATACAATGAAGATTAACCTCAAAATATGACGTTTATCTCTCGCTCTTTAGCAGCGCGCCAAGCAAGGAAAGACACTACGTTATTCTGAGTAATCAAACTTCAACTAAACTTAAAATTTATCCTTGGAAACACTTGAATTTTAAATACTTAAATGAATATGTCTTCTTTCAAAAGCGTCTCGATCTAAAGAAACCGATTGCCGCTTCGTCCCTTCGCTCCTTTGTTGCCGATAGTATTCGTAAAAAATCGCGGCCAACTTTGATACCTGTTTTATAATAGATAGTATTTCATTCCTTACAACGCAATTTCAATTAATTTTCAATTTTTGGACTCCAGGGTTAATCAAGGTTCTCTTTCATTTTTTTCAATATTTTCAAGGTCATACCACTCCCGATTATACCATTAACTTCCTTATTTCAAATGGAATACCCGATATATTGTCTCATTTTTGGATTCCTGAGAAAATTTCGTAATGTGTTCGGATATCGTTCGTTCAATAATCTACATGTTCGTCTGACAAGTGTCCACATTCACCATGCGTATAAAGCAAATTTAAGAAATCATAATTCAAATATTCTTCAATATTCTCCATTATACTGTACCTGAGAAAATCAACAACATTGTTTCAATTTCTGTCAATACAGTGCTTACTAGATAGGACCTTTAGAGTTTCATTGGCTTTTTTGATAAAAAATAAGGAATAACAAGAAACCGAACTTTTTCAACTTTGAAGATGATGTAATGGGTGAGCAAATTTTGGACATCCTGTACGCGATAAATCAATTGTCAATGTAGACTTCGAAAGTACCATTCTTGTGCTTCCGCCTACCCAAAAAGCGCCTACTATCAGACGAAAATGGGTAAAAGGTGCAGTATTAAAGATAAAGCTGCATATTTAAAAATTTTCAAAATAAGATATCTAAGAAACAAATGAAAATAGGTATAGGGAAAGCACATGGAACATAAAATTTTCTCAGCAATCCATAAATGAGATAATATATCGGGTATTCCGTTTAAAATAAGGAAGTTAATAGTGACTGCCGGTATAACCGGCAGTGGAACTGTACTAATACAATTCTTCTGTTAGTGTTATTGCAGTAGAATACATTGGTAAAAATGTTACGGTTGGCAGCATTGTAGAAGTGTAAGAAAGCAAGTTGATGTAAGTAAATAAAGTTATACTATGTAAACTACATATTCTGTTGAGTGAATTTACACATGTACACTGTGTAACCTGAAAATTGATAGGTACGACCTTGGAAATATTCAAAAATGAAAGAGAACTAACAGAATTCTGTTTTTCCTAACCACGGAAACTTCTAATGAACAGCTACCGTGAGAAACCCTGTATATTTTACTCATTTCATTGCACGAAAATAATTTCGTGCATGAGTTAAAGCATGTATCGTGCAGCCGATTGCCCACAAACGTCAGCTACATTTTAAACGATAATTATTATTTTATAAACAAAAATACACTGCAAAGTACATTATCAGTATTAGTATTAGTATCATTGGGCAATGGCATAAACGTCTTTAATCATTACGACCTTAATAGATCTACTGTAACAAGATGTCCTTATCTGTGTTAGAGTAGATGAAGACTCTTAATAAACGTTAATACTACTACATAGAATGTGTTTTGCTGTCTCCAGATCTAGGCATAGAGGACAGATTTGATCTTCGCCCGTAATCTAAGGTCCCTTTTGCTGAAAGGTAACACTGTTTTTGTTGTCTTAAGTGAGCCTAATATGAATTCTTTCGCTTGTTTTTGTCCTGGAACATTTTCCCAGTACGAAGTCTTTTGATTGTTCTTCCATGCTTTAATTACTTGTTTTATGTGGCTCTCTTGTAGGTCACAGAAACGGTTAGGACTGATGATGGGGATATTCGCTGCTTATGTCTTTCCATTGCCTTCGATCTCTTAATGGCTTGGGACCCATCGCGAAGTAAGGTGGTTTGCAAAGTATGTAAATAACGGTTTGTTCCAATAATTAAATTATCTAGAGGATTTGCAAACTTATTAGATTCGATAATTTCCTTCATCTTGCTCCGTTTTCATCAAGTTGGTTCCGTTGGTGTAACCGCTTGACGTATATATTCAATAGTTGATGTTTATGAATAGCACTTTTTTGAATACAAAAGAAAGCATACCAAGAAATCAAAAGCCAACGAATAAGGGTCGAAAACAGCAAAGCCCTCCCGAATACGTGAATCTTACCTCCCCTCGATCGTTCCGTCAATTATGAAACAAAACACTGTAAAACGATATACATATGTTATCAAAACAGTGTCAGAAAATTATCGAGATATTGGTGCGTTGATGCAAATCTGGGATCTGCCCAACACATTGTTCTATGACGTATCACACCGAAACAAACAGATATGTAGCAAAAGCCCACCTTATATGTATATAATTTAGTTTTATGTTTGTCCTATACACTGTTACCGATTATAGTAAGAACGTATAAACCACTAAATGTTACACCCAACTAATTTTATTTATGCGAAACTTATTTCAATAAAAATATATTTGGTGTGCTGCTTATGATGGATGCAATTTTTCTAGCACACTGCATACGTTACGCTAGTGGTCAACAAAACGATCCAGGGCAAAACGCATCTTTTTCAAAAGTTTCAAGGTATTCAAGAGTCATTGGCAAATTGCGTACAACTAGCATTCACACAGTAAAAAATAAGTAAGTAACATTCGTTAAAATTGGGTATTCTCCTTTATCCATTCAGAATATGGTGAATCCTATATGTACCTGATTTCGACAATTCCTCAAATTTCATAAGTTGCCGGTCAGCATCTGACACACAAAACTTGTTCAAATGTTCCACTAAGAACATATGGTCAAGGATTAAGTCTAATTCTTCTACCTTTATGGACGAGTTTTTTCGAGGATTTCCTTTTGAGGAAGTATTAGGAAAGCGTTGGAATAAATGTGCCCGTTAGCGGAATATATGTTGAAAAGCATTTCTTTTTGTTTCCTAAACCTCCACGACCAAGTAGATAATGTATGTATATTTCTCTGGAGGCAAACTCCTTCACCACAATTTATGCAGGAAGTAAGTAAAGTTATAGAAGATATTTTAAGAGTGTAAAAGGTAAAATTACTTAAATAGTTCAAGGTATAACCTAATATTGGAACTGAAAAAACAAACTTTTCCCTGTTTCAGCAAGAAGTCCCACGTGTATCGAAGGGGTTATATCGACTTTATTCTTTCGCAACAAGCTAGTATCAAGAATTTCAATTTATGTAACACGTGAATCTAAGAAAGACGAAGGTGCGGAATCACTTCAGCTGACTTACTGTTTCAATTTCCTTTCGAAGAACTTCCTATCTGGCAGATCATATATCATGTTTGTTTTCGATTTTACCCGATTTTCCTTCTCCATAGGAACGTAATTGGCGACACACGATGTAGCAAGCAATGTAGTTATTTTCTTTTATTTGCAACGGTGGACCAGTTAATTCCTTTAGGTTTGCAAATGATTAATGGCAAGAGGTCAGGGCTGACGCGAACGTGTTCGCCGGACTACAATAGCCTGTAATATTCTTGGTTCCCTTTTCCATGCCTGACCTTCGTATGGATATTTAGAAGGCAATTATTTTTTAGCTCGGCTCTATCGATACTGCTTAATTGTGTTACAAAAGAAGCGGCCGGTTTTTATTACGGTCTTATTAAATCTATGTAGGGCGATGAATATTGCTCACAATTAATATTGATACAACATCAACTTTTGCCCTTACAATCCATCATATTGCTTGGCACTAATAAGTAAAATGAGTTGTTCTTTAACATTGCCGATACAAGTTCCAACCTATTTGCATCCTATTTTTAGATGTATTTATGTAAGACGAAAAATACTACCACGAATTGATAACTTGGCTTCACAATACGTATAATGTGTAAGTGCTCAGTCACAATAAGAAGCTTTTAATGCTCGCGTTTCCTAGGAGGGGCTATCTTTATCGAAGTACAACCGCATAAAAACGTTACAGTAGATATAGCAATATGTAAACTCGTAAAGTCATGAATAGAGTGAGGACATTCGGTGTGAGTGTTAGTCAGCCAAGCGTTGATCGGGTATATGCAGTAGCGTAGATAAATTGAGTTATATTTTTTTAATCGTCAAGTACGTTTTCGATACGATTGTAACAGAATTTAACTATGATATATTTTTCTAAACTGTTCGTTGTAAATTGGTGTCGTTAGTAAGTTAATATATTTTTAAATCTAGAGAAAGATCTTCCTACGTCACATCAAGTAACTGGTGCGAAATGGAAGTATGCAATTAAATCCTTATATTTTAAACATAAACCTACATTCTAGTAGTAAAAGTGTTATTGGAAATTTCTATTAATAGCACATCATTTGGATTTCTTCGTAAAACCGCATTAATTTTGTTCCGTATCTTTTCGCCAATCGATTCCTCTATACTTTTTAAATTACTAAACAATGGTTCCAAGTGTTGAAGGGATTCAGTTAATTTTACATTTTTGTTTTCTAAAAACTTGATTGTTCTTGTTACGCTTGAGAAATATTTATTAATAAATTTTAATTGCTCGACTAAATCTTCTTTTACAATTAATGCTTCGACTGCTGTAACACTGGAAGCATCTCGTTTTAGCTTTAATACAAAAGGTTTTAAAATATGAAAGTGTTGGGTATAAAAAAATGCTGTTTCTAACCATGTACCCCATCATATTAATACAGGTTCTGACGGCAAAGGTATATTCGGGCATATTTCTTTATATAACTTTATCCTAGTTGGTGCTTTCAATAAAGTCTTTTTAAATGAGTTAATTAACAAATTAACATCCGGAAATTCTTCACGAATAAGTTCAGCAATGCGATGTATTCTATCCATAACACATGTTAGATGTAACATGTTTGGAAAAGGTTTTTTAAGCTCGTTACCTGCTTTTTACATTTCGCTTGCAGAATCTGAGAGAAAGAGTAGAACTTTTAAGCAGTCGTTACCAGCTATATTTTTTACGCTGTTAATGACAATGTCGGTAATATCGTTTACAGTGACACACAATCTGATTTTTGTAGCTACGAAAAATGACATTGCAGGATCTTCCGTGGTTTCATCCCGAGATAAGTTTCACGTAGTTTTGACCTGATTTGATTTATTGTTTTGTCTAATTGCTTAGGTACATAATATTTTCTAATTGTCGATGGATGAGGAATATCTTGGTTGCTATATTTTTTAAGAAACCCACGGAAAAGTGGATCCTGTAATTTATTTAATGGGATATTGGCACCAAGAAAAGCTGCGCATAAATCAATTACAAATTTATCATGTGAAATAGATGCCTTAAGAGTATATTTGCTCCTGAATGGTGCAAAGCACTTCTATTTTTGTTAATAACAGTGAAAATGGTAGCATACTCTGAAACAATGGTTGACATTCTCGGCATCGTTGGAAAGTGATAAACGAAGAACTACTAAAATAAAACGAAAAATACGAAACAAGTAAATATTAAATAAGGATCAAATATATTATAAAATTATAAAATGAAATATAAACTCTAAAGAATACTCCAAAGATATGAGAGTACCTAACCAAATAGACGGAAAATGAAACTTCTAAAAAGGGCAGTGACGAGGTAAACGAAAAAAAAAGACACTTCTAAAATAGTACAGTAACAATATAAACCAAAACCAAAACCTCTAGAGTAGGACAGTAATGAAATAAATGAAAAAAGCACCCTTAAAATCGCACAGTAACAAAATGTACCAAAAAGGACACCTATAAAATGAAATGCTAACGAAATATCTAGATATTTTAAGCTGAACGTCGCTACGACTCTCTTCACTCGGTTACTAACTACGTACTGGCCAGTACTGCCATCGCTCTCTGCCTATCTCCTACGTGGCGAGTTACACACTTACCGAACGTAACGCCACGGACAAACTGCACTCAGCATCGCCACTCTAGTCACTAACCTAAGCGTCTGTTTTGTCTTCTGAAGAATCTCGTTTTGGTTAGCCGCCGGTATAAGTGCAATAAGAGTACGAAGGTAACTTGGAAATCCACAACGATTAGCTATCACTCAAATTATATATATATAGTTATCAACTAACCCATATAATAATTATTACCTATCAAAAGAGATTTTCATTCATATGGTAGCAGAATAGTTTAGCTGCAATAGTCTCCACACTGCCAAAAGTTAAACAGCGAGGGCAGAGTGAGTTTTCAAAACTAGTTGTTCGGCAAATAAAATGAACAATTTTTGGTAATAACACTTTTTCAGATATTAATGATCCAAAATTATATATTTAGCAAAATCAAAATCTTCCACATGAAACAAAACAGTGGTACCCCAGGTACCATGTTCACTGCCAGTTTAGACCTGAGAATTTTTGCAGTAAATGAAAATTTTTAAATTCGAATTAAATTATACAGGGCGAGTCAAGAGGGTCAAGCTCCAGGAGTATATTGTGTATATACACGTGAGAATGATGCAAAGAAGCTCGTAGGTTCTTATATAATTTTCATTTATTTTTAAGTATGGGGTAATTAAAAAATGTTTTTAGGAGGCTCAAAACCATTTCAGTCGTATATCTGTATTTTGACAGTGATTTAATGTTTAGTTTCAAGTTTAAATATAAAACGCCACACCCTTATACAAATTTGGAATATGCAAATATGATGTTTATGGTTTCTGTAATGGAAACGCTGCAGCTGAAAAGTATGTATAGAGGTCAATAGCGAATATGAATATAATTGAATATTTAGTAAAAGAACGCTATTATTAGAAAAATGTTAATTGGTTATTTCTAATTATGCCATATTTTGAAAACAAATATAAATCGCATAAGAACATACGATTTCTTTTACATAATTTTCATGTGTACAATATACTCCTCCAGGTTGGTCTGTTCCTCCCAACTCACTCTGTAGAAATGGGCCAAGGTAGTAGTCAATGTTAGTTTCTCATACTGTAATTAGGAAGCCGTTTTCATATATTTTTTTTCATTTCTTTTATCTTCGCTAATCAGCGTGCGAAGGTTAATTCACATCTGAGGTCTCGCATTAGCTGTAGCTATATTCCGTTATTGAATGTTTCTGGTCCGTGGAAATACAATATAATTGATGGTGGAATTAGCGCTTCAGGCGACGTAATCGTTGATGAGAAGCCCGAGGCGTTTCGCAGAAGATGTGGATTCAAACATTTCATCAAAATCTTCACCGCTCTGAGTTTACTAAAGAAGCCGCTAGAAATAAAGCCAGCAAATATGCACAGCAGAAAAAACAAAAAGGAATTGCCAAAAGAATTTGTTCGCCTTCGACATCCTCCCAGATCTAGTACGTTTCAGTTTGGATAATTTAAGCCAACAACTCGAAAAATGAAAAGAAACGTTCTGAGTTTCAAGTATGCATGATGACGCCACTGCATGGACACCACTGTATTTGAAAATTCAATGCCGACAATTTCTACTGGCTCTAACAAGACAAAAAGCGGGGTTAATTTGGTTCTAACTCTAATTGCAGTAGAACTACGAATAGGTACCCAATTACAATATTTTATTCAACCCTCAATTTCGCTGGAATAAATTCGTTTGTAATTTATAAATGGAATGATTTAGACGTAAATACTTCTCGTCGCCAATTTCCTCAACAAGTAACAACGGAACTGGAACTAATTTCGCCACAGCTACACATATAGGATCTAATATACGACAAATACGTAGAGCCAGAAATTGCAATTACCTAAAATATGTGGTTTGCAGATTGTACAGCAAATGGATGCTAATGAATTAAGCACATCAGCAGGTGCCACTTTTGCGACTTTAAACGTAACCGAAAAACACGATATTTATGCCGAATATGCAAAAAACGGATCATAAAACATTTCCAACATATATGCAATTTTTTTTTAGTGTTTTCATTATTTTGTTATTGATATGGCAAATTAGTGTATTTTGCAGTTACGTTCATACAGTATGTATATCATTTTATGAATAAACTTTATTTCACAAGGAATTTATTATTCAGCTTAAAAAATTTCGTCGCAAGATAAAGCGTTATGATTGATTGATTGCTTTTTAACATTATAAATAACTGTTTTTACACGTTAATTGTAAGCGGTCTGTGCGATCGATATGACTGACACATGCGACTACTCAAGGGTTAATGAAGGTTTACCAGTTTTTATTTTTCTTGAGGGGCAAAACTTCTCTCGCTGGGTATGCCAACTACTTATTTAAGAAGAACGCGTGTAATTTTGATCACTCTATTTTAAAGCAATAATAATAATATTTAGATATGCACAAAAAGTATAATTTGTTTTCTTTTAGTAGAGGTACTAACTATGCTTTTGGAGTTGGATTGTTACAGACGTTTTGGCATTATTGAAGAGAAATAAATTAAAGGCTTGTGCTACTACTTATATTTCCTATTATCCTTCAGCATACGTTCCGTTGTCTGAACTCTATTATACGGTTAATTGTCTTTTCGTCTCTGTAAATTGGCTTTGCCGAATATCTAACGTTCAACAATCATTAATTTATTTCCTGCTTTATGTATTGTACAATTACGCTTGACAATTTAATGTTTGTGATTTATACTAAATTAAGGGAACAGCGCCCGTTCAATACCTCTTCTACCAAAATTAATTTCCCCTTTACTATTCAATATGAAAATTTCAACTTATCATTTATTATTTCGGTGAATACAGTGCAAAAGTACTACTTAATTTAAAGCGTATCATTTATAACTGCCAGACTAGAATTTATAACTTCGCTGCAGAGAGATCAAGGCATGCATAATAAATCTCATCTGTATTTTAATACAGTTACAGTTTAAAGTTTCCGAAGATAAATTTTTAATACGTATTCAAGTATCGATAGCCTACGATCGCCGCGTGATTTATGTGAATATTGGTGGGTGATACATGTCAGTTACATACACGAAGTAGGTAAGATGAATATTCACACTACATTGGAATTGCGATATAATCTGGCAACGCTGGGAAGTTCTAGGATTGTAAAATTGTGGTTACTATATAAATGGTAGGTCGAAATATTCAAATAATGTAATAGACACTATAAGCTATCTTACAGAAATATGTCTGGATATGCAAGGTGATCGATAAGCAGCGAACCAAGAACTTAATTTTAAGTAGAAAATGGGGTATTTTATTGTACTCATAGTTTCTTCATCTAGAAATAAATGAATATAATGTGGATTTCGTATGTCTCTTTCTAACAGATTTGGAACTTCAAAAAATCCGGAACGCCAATACATATTAGCGTAAATTTTTACGAGACCGAATTGCGTAATTGGATCCGCCTAGACATAGTACTAAAACGCCTTTGAATATACAGCGTGTACAGTATTAAAGAGACGTATTTCTTTAATGGCACAATGCACATTTCTTTGTGTATCTGCCGTATAGAAAATTTATATCCAACATTTTTATGTAACGATACCTACGAGTATTACTACCAGTAAAAGAGATAACCACAGTTAAACGCGAGTTTTGTATTTGGATATTATATACAAATGGTTTCTGTGTTAGTATTGTTTGATTACAATAACGATAGTAAACAAAACATGTTGACGTTACTGTTCTTAATCGAAGACAAAATATTAATGTAGCCACTTGCAAGATGCATTACAAAAGTGTGTCAATGTACAGTGTTGAAGGAAAGTAACGGATGAATTCATTACCTTTATTAATATTTATTTATTTATTGAATCTCCAAGGGGTATAGCGATTTAAGTTTGGGCGATGACTTCTTCGTCCGACGTGAACCGCTGTCCGCCGAGTAATTTTTTTAAATTTGGAAATAAAGAGAAGTCGTTGTAAATCCAGTGAATACGGTGGATGTTGTACTAATTCGAACTTTGGTTCCATAATTTTGGCCATCGAAGCTGCGCAGGTGTGCATCCGTGCACACCTTTTCTTTCCAAATGCGAACGTTCTTTCTCGATTTCTCTCTTCTCGCGTGCATCCTAAAAAACCGAGGCTATCACCTTGCCGGCCGATTTCACCGTCTCCGCCTTCTGTAGAGCTCGTCCGCCTTCCAGAACCCACTATTTTGACATTTCCTTTGTCTGCCGAGTGCAGTAATGTATCCACGTTTCGTCTATAGTTATGTGTTCACGGAGAAACTCGTCAGTATTGCGACGGAAAAGCGACGAAACAGCCTCAGAGTCGATTATACGATTACTTCTATTCAAAAACCATATAGTGGATTTTGTCAATCATTTCTGGGGGAGTTACTTCCACTTCATCTTTTCTGGATGCACAGCCATGTTTAAACTCATTTACCCAACCGCAAACAGTTGCTAACATAGCAGCAGATGTGCCGCGAACTTCATCAACTCAGCTTTGATCTCTTTCGGTGTTAAGCCTTTCAAATATAAGTGTCTAATCAACAGTCAAAACTCACTTTCTTTCATTTTTTTACGTAAACAGAAATTCTTTGCTTAAATCGACAATAAAAATGAAACCGTGCAATAGATATAAACGAGACTTAACAGCTATCTAGTGACAGGTAACACAAACTTATTTTCCCTGACAACCCCAATATTGGAAACAAAACAACGTTTAACTCTGCCTGAGAAAATTTACTATAATTCTAACAACTCTTTTTTTTGTCAAAAACTCTCAGACACTTGACTAACAATTTTGAATCGTTCTGTTTCCGCTTATACTACAGGACTACTTACTATGCTTCGGCTTTCGGGGAAATGCCACCAACTTTATTATTTTAAATGCAACATCCTGCATATTTCAATAGATTTCGATAAACGATAAAAAGACGATTTCAACGTTTTTATTACAAACAGTTTGCAGTGCAGTATTTACAAAAGCAAAGTGATGCACAAACGTACTGCATGGAATTTCCTGCAAGCGTCGTTTTATCGTCTGTCGAAATCCATTAAAATAGACAGGATCTTGCATTTACGCATAACACAGTTGATAACACATCCCGGAAAACCGGAAGTGAAATGTCCCTATAATAGCGCTCAAAGCATGGCAATTCAAAATCGTTAATGGATGTTTTGACATACACCACGTGTTTCCAACATTTTATTGAATTTGCTCCTTTCATTGTGAATGCAGCTTTATATACCTGAATAAAACAAAAATCTTCATGTTTACTTTTTATAAAAATAAAAGGAACTACGGCATCATTAAATTTTAAATTGGCTATTTAGCAAGAAAAAGGCATGGACATAACTAACCGGCGTTTACTAATTGCAACCTACCGCGACATTATCCTCCAGAAAAAAATCTTGAATATTAACTAAGTTATTAGTACGGTATTTAAGGAGATTAAATAATAACGGAATTACTCGCATTATGTTAATTAAATTAACTTCTTAATTAAACATTTTTTCTGGATCCTTCTGAAAGTTCTTGGGGAATACACACAATTAGTAGGTAGAAAGTAGAAAATCTTGTATACAGGCTGTTCACTCTAACACCAACCAAACTGTGCAAGCATGTTCCAATAACGATACATATATATATAGAATCATAATCTGATCGACAGCCGCCTTTATCACTTAGCAGGGGGGCTCGTACAGAGCCGGTTTACATACGTCCCTCAGTCATGCCACACCCCTCTCGCCCTCCAAGCGAGTCAGTCGTTAATGTGTAGTCAGAAATCAAGGTTGTGCATGTTTCATCTTTAGTCTGGTTCTCTGTATTCCTAATTCCTTTTCTGAAGCTAGGGCTTTTTTTTTAATACCTGTTCTATATCATACTAGGTGTTTAGTTTCTTCCACAGTTATTTTTTTTTTGTTTTCGATTATTGTTGGCGTTTTTATTCTCACACTAGCTTTAGTTTGCTCTACTATATTTGCTATATATGGATTTTCAGAATTCCTTTTTATTTTAATTAAATTCGATATCCTTTTATCGCCTGTTATTGGAATTATAATTTTTTTTTAATTTGTGGAGATATATTAATTGGGTTTCCATTGTTTTCTTTTATATCTACTATGTTGATATACAAGAAAACAATGGAAACAAACGTCCTCGCTCATGAATAACTGAATTAAGGCTCATGACTATTTCGAAGTTATCAGCGACGCAGAAACTTATTGCACAATTTGTTTAGTTACTGTAAAATGTTCCAAAAAATCTCGATTTACGGACCATTTAAAAGCCGATGTTCATCGCAATACTGGTGTCTCAAATGGATCTCTGCGAAGCCCTTGTGGCTGCAAGTATTCCTTTCCGGAAACTAAATAATCCAGTCTTTAAAAATTTTCTGGCATAACATACGGTTAGAAGTACTGCCGACGAGTCAACGTTATGAAAAAACTAACTTCCAAAAATATACACAAAATTCGCGCTGGTTGAGCGCAGACGAAACTGTGGATGCGTTAAGGTGGGAACAGACTAAGCAAACATTGTTGAACAACAATTAAAAAACAGTTGAATAACAGTTGA
This sequence comes from Oryctes borbonicus, assembly GCA_902654985.2. NCBI lineage: Eukaryota > Metazoa > Arthropoda > Insecta > Coleoptera > Scarabaeidae > Oryctes > Oryctes borbonicus. The sequence goes on along the minus strand of LR736863.1, from coordinate 8,468,751 downwards.
CCAGTTGTTGGCGAACTTACACATACTAGAAGTTGACAAACTGTTCGGAAACATCGACCTGCCTAGTTGCTTGGTGTTCGTTCAGTAAATGTCAAAATGGGCGACGAAGATGTTTTGCTCGCGTGGTGTGCATTCTTATAATAATAAAAATAAAATTATCAGGAAGAAACCGTAGAAAGCGGCGGTGATGGCAAAGAAGTATGTACGCTACAATTTTTACCAGAATTGTGGGAGAAGGACCAAATGTTATTCGAGGACACTCGAACGGATACAACTGCACCTGAAAATCTCATTTTAATGATTCGTGCTAAGATTGCAAAAAAAACATGCGAACTGCCGCGAAACAGTGCGAATATCATTAACCTTTTAACAGAATCGACAAATATTTTCTTCAATACACAAAAATTATATATTGAAAGATGCTGCAAGGTTTTAGCTTTGTTCATAGATGACAAACTAAAATATGTTCCATGTATGCACTATGCTCAGTAGTGTACGGCCTGAGAATTCTAGGTAAAGTAAATAGTTTTCCGCTCCAAAAGCCGCGCATCCTGTCCACGCAGTATCTATTTTGCATTACGGCTTCTTAATCTGGGCTAATAGAAATAGTTTTCGTCTTGCAAGAGTGAAGTATGCACACTGCTGTGATTAAATAGCAGAACCTTTATAAGAGGCGTATTTAGAGTACGGAGAGTATGGACCCTATGTATTTGTATAAAGGCTTAATCTTTATTTTTAACAATGAACGTTACGAAAATATATAAGTTATCAGTTTGTATAAAAGAAGAACAACATCAATAAATTTAGGACAACCATATTTAGAAATATTGTAGGAAAGGAAGGATAGGCTTTGGTTATATATATTATTCATATTTGTAAAATATTACGTAACCTTGAGCACCCTTATGATTAATTATTATTTAATTATTGCATCACCTGTAAGAGAAATTATAAAACTGATGAAAATAATCTAAACTCGTAAAAAAACGAATTTCTAGATCAAAAGTTCTGTAAACTTATAAACAATTTAAATCAAATCCCAACTCTAAATAATGCGTCAGCAACAACCGCGTAGTAATGGCAAAATTTAGTACATAAAATAAAATTGATTGTTAAATGGGAACGTTTAAACAATTAACCGTATTTTATTAGTAGGAAGCAATTTTGAAGCTGGAAACCACATTATAAAGTTAATTAGGAAGGTATATTTACGGAAACGTGGTGGGCTTTAGTTGCATGTAAACGATTTTTGTTCGAGTAAAAGTTCGAGTATACCTTGAGTGTCGTGTCGATACAATTTCCTTTGTATTTTAGCTAATGTTGCTTTAATACTGCAATTACTGCGGAATTAAGTTAGGGCTTGCGGTATAAAGGTTAAATCCCTACCGTGGAAAGGACACAATTATCTTTCTATTATTCGTAACATAATTTCGTGTCCTTTCGATGCTTTGTTCGGCAAAGCACGACTGTAGCTGAGGCAGGTGACCCAACAAAAGATATTTTAAAATGTACATATTTCTGAAATTCAAGACGCAAGGTAGCAAAATATTATACCGGGTATTTACCATTGCATATCCTATACGAAAGCATTAGGTTTATAATTAGCGTTATTTTAGATACAAGTAGGTATTTAATTATTAAAGTATGCTAAGTATTAATATTTTAAGCAGATCATTAAGTGGATACATGATCGGTGAGTCGAGACAGTGGAGTAGTAGTGAGCTAGCTGCTAATGAGTAACTAGATAAATAAAATTGATTGTATATCGAGTTAGTACTGAATAGTATTATCTTTAGAAGTATTACACGTATAATTAAGTCGCATCATTTTTAATATATTAGTGATCTCCTAGCTACTAAGCATATATTTCATGGAGGCGCCGGGTGCTTGCTCCATTGTAATACTGATATGGAATTTACACCCTTGTGCTCAACCTTTTATGGCGACTACTAATTGGTACTACAAGTTAATGTAGTACTTGTTAATGTAGACAGTTTCAATAACAGATGATCTCAGAACACCTGTAATTACTAGGTACAATACGAACTGATTATGATTACTGAGTGGTTGTTTAAAATGCTAGAAAACGTAAATATGAAAAAAACACGTTTTGAAGCAACACAATGGACAATGTATATTTTGGAATAGTTTAGTTGTAGAAAAGACGGAAAAGGCTAGAGAGAGACTTTATACAAAAAAAGATTAGACTTAGCCATCACCAAATGACATATTTGAGTATGGGACAAGGTTAACTCTGACGCCACTTTACGTGCAGATGATTTACATAAACTTTGCAAAAATACAATTAGTTTAACACTTGTAAAATATCCCGTTGATTTTCATTCAATTTCTTGCTAATATAAATATTGTGCGGTTCGGTAAACAATTTAGTCTCGACCAGGCTTCTAAGATCTAGAAAAATAATACACTGCGGCCGTTGTGGTCCTGAATACAATGTAAATTTCTTCTACGCTATTGCGCTATTGTATTTCAGTTGGATGAATAAGAATACTTAACATATCACATTTCTCTTCCTAGGTGTAAGAATAACTGAAATGTTTCACAGTTTAAAATTTCATGACTATCCTCTATTCTTCGTCAATTAAAGCATAATATCGAAAGCTTTAATTGAAATTAAATTTTATTTTCTGTTGGTGTCAAATTCCAATAGGTCGCCGATAAGAAATAAGAAAATTGATGATGGCCAGAAAGAACCGAAGCCTCATATAAAAATGTCAAGGACACCATTAGATCAATGGTGATCTTGAAAAAGTGCCACGTCAAAAGTCTTTGTCAACAAGCGCAAGATTTAGCATCTCCGCACTATTTAAACCTACCATCTACCTCCAATTATAAGCGAGACCGCCATTGTCACGATTGAAAATGAATCAGCCTGTATAGGCAGTAAAAGTAGACATTTCTAGATATCTTTTTAAGTAGGGGTAGAATGAGGCATGTTACAATTAGGATTATTTTCTCTCATCCTCCTATCGTACGGATGACAATGAGCATCCACTAATTCCGGAAATACAATTTCTTAATTAATTAAAATTTTGTATGGTACGGGATGTACCGATAGTTTAGTGTTTGCCATATGTCCGCAGTCCTTGCTATCATTATTGGTTATCCAATTAAACAAATCGGAGCGAACAAAATTTGGGGAACGTGAAAAGGTATACTTTCGTGTTTCTACGTGTTTTATAGCCAAATCCGGGACAATACAATTACTTATTCGAATTTGTTTGCGAAGTATCACACTACAATGCAGCAGATGACTGAACTAATTTTTGTCTAGCGACAAGGTATCCAAACAAATTGACCTTGCACACAATCTAGATAGGTGCTGCCCGGTGTTTCCTGCAGTATCTTTGCCACCAGAGCAATAAATGTATTTTACTGTGTTACAATATATTAAATTGTGCGCGAACAGTAAATAACAGATATGCGTATTTTAGTCTTAAAAATATGGGATGCTAGTGCTGTGAACGTATGTGTATCCTGCCTATTCGTTAACACCGTGCCTGACACACTATATTTTACTGTAAATTTATTGAAAAGGGAAGAAAGAAATTTATTTCGCAGGTGATTCATTTCAGATAGACAACAGCTACTGGATGTTAAGAATAGTTTAAAAGAATATAAGCTGACCAAATTTTCAGTTACATTTGACGCTATATAAAAACAATTTCGTGTAACAAACGGAATTTGTTATTAAATTGGCTACTAACTAGTTTTTAACAGTCAGATTAAATATTTACGGGTTGTAGTATAATCAAATATGTACTCAGTAAGCTCCGAAAACAAACAGAGACGCTTTTCTCATTCTTACTTCAAGTTACTAACTTGAGTTTGTGAATAGATCTTCGACCTTGAACGGAATAGCTAATCAAACTATGGTAAATGTTTAAAATAAAAATACAAAAATCCTATTTACCCCTCACAAAAAGTTTATTTACTATGGAAGTATTTTCCGCAATATGCCGTCATTAGGTAGGATCTAAAGTAGTACAGTACACTGGCATAATACTAGTTTTACGCGAGCTCTTATTGGACATTCTACGGCTATTAAACCGTGGTCCCATCGTAAGTGTACGAGAGCGAAAAATAAACTTAAACGCAATATTTTCGCAAGCTAACTGTAATATACATATCTGGATACATCTTGGCAGAGAAGCTTTTTCATTTATCAAATGAACAAAGAAAGAGTGTGAACACAATGGTGTCTGTCGTGTCTGATACTAACGAATTTGAGTATTCCATCAGAAGATGAATGGAGATCCGATTGGCGAAGCTTTACGAGCTGCAGTGCCTCATCAAGCGTCTTGGAAACAATAAGGCTACAGCACAACATCCTACACAGAGCACTAAAATGTAACCCCTCGAACGCGATCTCCTTCTCTCCACTTTTAATTAATAGCAAATCTGGAAACACGCGACTGTGGTAACAATACCAAAGAAAAACAAGGATCCACAATTCCTGCAAAACTACGGCCTGATCAGTCTCTTCTCCTCATAATCTAAGATCTTGGAGGCAGTCATTCTTGGGCTCTAAGAGATACAGTGAATGTATTTGAAACTAGTTCCATGCTAGGGGAAATTACTGCATTGTGTAGCGACTGATACAAACACTCGTGTCTATTCGTCTCATGAGGAGTTCGTGTTACTTAACGATTACCATGATAGTCGAAAACACATTTCCCATATCTTGACCTTTACTGATCGGAATCGATTCTGGACGAGCTGTTTGGATTTCGAGTGTGAGTTTGTTAGAAATGTCCTGGAGCGCAGAGAGACTATTGATGCTGTGTTTATAAATATTATAGGCGCGTTTGATACGGTCTAGCATCACGATCTGCTGTTGAAGATGGAGGATTGGCAATAATCATAATAATAGGAATAAAAATAATAATAGCATTTATTTCAAAAATAATACACAAACAGAAGAACGTACATGCTTGAAATAAGTCAAGGACTTGATAGATACATGTACGACAAGAAACCATTTATACTATAACAATTAATACTAAGTAGATATTCTCCCTTTTCTAAATACATTTGGAATATTGGTACCTTTTAGATGGGGTGGTAAACTGTTCTAAAATTTACAACCAGTGTAGAAAGGACCTTTCTTTAAAAGGCTTTTCTGTTGGGGTGGGAGTAAGAGATAGACCGCTATCCGGATGTCATGCTCGTGGGGATATTTGTTAGCGGAAAATTCGTTCTTATATATTGCTATGTTTTAACGGGATGAAATTTGAGAAATTTGCCAAACTTTACGAAGGTCTTAAATTTACAGCAATTGAGGGTCGTGAATACGGGAATGTCTTTCAGCAAATGTGAAATTGTTAGATAAAAGACCTACAAATGAAAATTACTAACTTTAAATCTTGTAACTTTCCACTAGATAAACACCTGTTTATGTTTTTTCGAGTTTGAACGTGGCCATATATCCACAAAAGATGAATACCATTTTGGACGTCTAGAAGAACTGACTACCCCGAAATGATTGACAAAATCCACGATATGGTTCTGCCGCGTTTGCTCTCAATGAAGAATAAACATAACGTGTTGTCAACTATGAGGATGTTTTAACGCTTTACCGTCGCAATCGTAACAAATTTCTCCGTGGATACATAACTATCAACAGTCAAAACCGTGAGTTTTTGAAGGCGAATGGGCTCCGAACAAGGCACGCAGAATCATCTACGCCGATTACATGGAAAAAGGACAAACAATAACTGGAAAGTATTATGCGTCGTCATAGAATCGGCTGAGCGAAGAAATCGAGAAAAAACGTCCTCATTTAGAAAAGAGAAAGATCCTCTTCCAGCAAGACAATGCGCGGGTGCGCACCTGCGTAGTTTCGATGGCCAAAATTATGGAACTAAAGTTCGAATTAGTACAACATCCACAGTATTCACCGATTTTGGTCCTCAGTGACTTCTGTTTATTTCCGAATTTTAAAAAATGGCTTGGGGGTTCACTTCGAACGAGGAATTCGTCGCAAACAGAAGCCTATTTTGAGGCCCTTTCGACATGGAGGGCTTAAAAAGCTGGTGAAACTATTGAAAAAATGTACATGGTTAAATGGAGATTATGTTGAGAAAATACTTTGTTCTTCTATCTTTTTCTAAGGACTTATTGAACTTCCCTCGTACTATGGGAGTTTCATTTCTTGATCTTGTATCTTCGGGCGAGGAGTTTTTCGGTATCTGGCTTTCTGTCTACGCGGACGACACGGCCAATATATACCAATTCTTATAAACTGCATTGTACGAATAAATGACTCATTAGACTGCTACGCCTTCCTATCGGGAGATTAAGGGGGGGCAAAGAAGGGAGAGAGAGAAGATGTCGAAAATCTTCGCGTTAACCGGTTCCGAAAACGTTTACCTTACGCGCCCTTCTGGTGAGATTGGAAAAGTGGAATTAGAGGACATTCGTGGCCGCTTCGCTCAGTCGGCGACAGTCGTAGGTCGCAGTAAATTTAAAATAAGATTCTGGCTCCCGCGGGAGGAGCCACGTATTCAGGAAGGCGCCACCCACAAGATCACAAATGTCCTTCGTAGACCTTGGTCGTGGGAACCGAGGTACGCCGCCAGAAAAGATGTAAATTTTTAGAACTTTCGACAAGTGAGGTAAAAAAAAATAAATAAAAAAAAGATAGATTAAAAGTTGGTTTAATTATGCGTCAAAATAAAAAAAAACTTTTATAAAGAAAGAAAAGTGTGAATAAATTTCCTTAATTGTATCCCACTCTTTTGGGAGTGATATAAATTTGGTTCTTCAAGTGGGTACACTTAAGTACCCGACAAGATCTTGTAGGTTTTCAGACTTTACAAATATAGATTTGTTCTTAAAGTTATTGATTGACACTAAACAAAGTTAAATAGAGAAAGGCAAATGTGTTAACTTGAAATATTAAATATAAGAAAAGGGGAAAATCTGGTCGCTCTAGGGCAGTTCGCGGCGGACCCTTTCACCGCAGAGTGAATGACACATAACATGTAGTATTATCTACACTTGACAGAAAAGGGAAAAAATGAGAAAATAAAATTAATACAAAAAAATATTTATTGAAATAAACTCATTTGTAATATGCGATGAGTATAAATAGAACGGTTACATATATAAAAATATAATTGCTTAGACTCACATTCAGTTCATTTGTACATTTAGCATATCTGTGTGGAATGTTGTTTGCTTGCGAAAATGTACTGTTTTAAAAGACCATTAAAATGAGGTACTACTTGATACCTCTTTCCATTTAAGATTTTTAAGGGGGTAGTTCCCGGGGGCAAGGGGTCAAAGTAGGTAAGTCAATGTTTGCATAAAAAGTTGTCCCCCTCGATAATACTTCTTACTTGTTTCAGGAAATTTTTAATAGATTTTCAAATGGACACCCGGTACATATACTGGGAAGCTTTATCGGAAAACGATAGGCAATCTACAAGATCCACTGTTGGACAACCGCTAGATGGCGTTCAATAAACCGATGTTTAGATTAAATCATGTAACGTTTATATAATTATTTTCTTGCTTGGCTTGTTGTGAAGAGTTTGGGTAAAAATATACGCTTCAACTATAAAAAATAATCAACAGAATGTAATTAAAAGCATTATTGTTGTTGTTTTAAAAGTAATTATTAGGTATACCTACTAGAACATGTGTACGCATTTTCACATTACCTAGAAGCATTTATTTCCCTTAAAGGTCATAGCGACAATGCAATGTAAGTAAGCCACTTATTTGTTTATGTATTTTGCTTCTCCCAGTTAGTATAAAACATATTCGGTGAAGGTCCTTTTGTTTCAAGAACACAGGAAACACCGTATAATGAATGCTTTCACGCACTAGAGGGTATTGTTGTCAGATTGCAGATAAGCTAAGTGATAAACACGAATAGACAAAGAGTTCTCCATTATATTGGGGGGATAAAAAGAAGCGTTCCATTTTACCTTTTTTTTTCAAATCAGCTTCCAAGCAATGACTGTAAACAACCAAACAGATAGCTACAATTCGCATGTCATCACTTCCCGGCAAAGCAATAAATAACATAATAAAAGCAATTTGGATCAACCTACAAGAAACTGCGGGAAGCATTACTGACGGATTAAATGAGACTTTGTAGGTTTATTGACCAATTTAGTATAAAAACAGTGGTAATTTTCTAGGTGCGTAATACAACCCCTGCCCATTTAACATCTCTGAAACAATGGACAATATAAAAACATACCTTGTACAACTTTTTATTCGTAATATTACATAATAACGTGAGCAGTTTTGCGCCAGCTACTACCAGTTTCCGGGCAACCCCCATCCTCCTAGTCTATTACAAAACATAGAAATTTTTAATTGCCAAAAAAATATCAAAATTACCTTGAATGTATGTAAAGTTATCACAAAACTAGGGGGTGTATTTCAAATTACTCGACTACAATAATTAATAAAAACTGAATTTCTTGAATAATACAAGTTATACACTGCGTTATACAACATTTCGGGTTGAACTGTAGCAATATGCTTTCTAATGTCGTTTCTTAATTTTCCAGCGTTTCTGGCCGTATTCTAAACACTACGCTTTTTAAATAACGTCAAATGCCAAAAAATTTGCTGGGTTCAGATCTGGATGGTCATGAATTTTTAAAATGTCTGCTCTTAACGCGATCTTGAAAAACAGCAGTCAACTGATCAGTAAACGTTGGGCCTGCATGAACATTGTATTTTCAATTGCATCCTGGCTTTACAACTGAATAATCTTGTTCACCAGTAACTGTAAATGCTTATCGGTAAAATACGGAACAACGACGCTATTAGCTGTAAAACCGCAGTAAGCAGCGGCTTTATTGTCGTGGCAAACTTCCACTGTTGTAGCACCAACGATCTAATTTCTTCTTGTAATTATTTAAATTTCTTAAAACTGTGTAAGAAATTAAAGTTCATTCCTCACTATGCCCCATACATGTACAATGCTACTGATTGCCGTGAAAAATTGAAAAAAGTAAGTTTGGACCGATGATTATATTTATTTACTTATATTTAAAAGGCACACCTACTACTATAATTGTCTACAATTGGGTAAATGAGTTTAAACGTGGCCGTACATACACAAAAGATGAATACTGTTCAGGACGTCCAGTGGAAGTGACTACCCACGAAGTGATTGGCAAAATCCATGATATAGCTTTGATTAATCGACAAATCAAAATGCGTGAAATAATTGAGGCCACAAGCATATCACAAAGTACAGTGTCTTCAATTTTGCATGAAAAATTAGCCGTGAAAAAAATCTCGGCAAGATGGGTGCGGCGTTTGCTCTCAGTGGAAAATAAATGCTGTATGGTTGACTTTAAGGGTGTTTTGGCGCTTTTCCGTTGCAACCCTAACGAGCTTCTCCGTTGATACAAAACTATGGAGGAAACATGGATACACTATTACACCCTGCAGACAACAAAATAGTCAAAACAGTAAATTTTTTAAGGCGAATGGGCTCCGAAGAAGGCGGAGACAGTGAAATCGGTCGGCAAGGTGATGGCTTCGGCTTTTTAGGATGCATGCGGAATCATTTACACAGATTACTTGGAAAAAGAACAAACAATAACTGCAAAGTATTACGGAAAAGTTGAGCGAAGAAGTCGAGAAAAAACGTCCTCATTTGAGAAAGACACATGAATTCGGGTTGAAATTTCAAATTGCGTATTTTAGAAGGATATGATCAGTTACCAGAAACAAGTCAAATAAATTCAATAGCGCTTTTGTAACTGCATCGGAAGCTACCAACCGAAGCCATTTTATAAGAAATCAGCTTTTTATTTCAACGTCATGTATTTATTTTTTATTTTTATATTCAATACTGGTGTTATTACCTTGCTATTATCAAAACTTCTAGGTCCTATAGCAACTGAAATAACTATGAAAACCTTCAAAGCCAATTTAATAAAGTAATTTCTTATCTGTGTATGGACTGATCTGTTCTTGATAATCACTCATGATGGATCCATCCGGAACAGAGCGGCATTTTACTGAGAATCTAAATATTGGCCGGGTTTAGAGAGGTTTGATTGAAAGCTAGATTTTTCACTACAGGAACCATAGCAAGACCCGTAGATTGTCCCGATTTGATAAGAGCTATTATTTAACACTATACCCGTTCTTTACTTAAATATTAGTAAAGAGTTGAAGGAAATGAAAGAAAAAGTTAATTTCGACTACAATTTACGTAAAATTTCTTTAGCGATTTATGACTACTCCAAGAGTCTGAAAAATTTAGGAAAGAAGTAAGAAGAAATAGTAACAGGCAGTGTCCAAGTCCAAGAACATTCAACTACGAGCATACGTCCGTCCAAAAATGAAAAAATTACGTAACCGTAGGGTAGACATGATAAGGACGTATTTTTATCTACACGTTCGTTTTTAACAGGAATAAACAAGAAAACATTAAATAAAAGTTATTGTTATAATCGGCACAATTCACCATTTTTTTAATGTGATTGTCAACATATGGTACCTTTCAATATTTACTCGTAAACTCTTTTCAGAGAAAAATGCAATTTATGAGTAGAAGAGAATAAGCGTGCTTTCAAGTTGAAGTATGTGATAATCCGTATATAGCGGTTCACATTCAATGTTATCTCTTTCACGCTTTATTTTATATTCTGCGAATCTACTACGTTAATGTTTATTTTGCTTTATTTTTCCCTTCGCTGCTATTGTTTCCGATATTGCATGGATAAATCATACAGTCTCGTGCCTTATCACTTTTCGGAATATTTTTAAAATGTGTTCAATGGTTGCTTTCGTACATATTCACAAGGTAGTATTTTATGTGAATTTGTCATTGAACACGTAAAAGCATAGTAAGACTGTTAGAAATTCGTACCTCTTTCTAGTTTAACTTCCGTTGGTACCGTTATCAAGTTGTGAATTTTCATTTTCGCCTATAGTTCTATATGTTTATGTCCTAATATGGTTTTATTTAATATGAGTAATATAGTTTGTTATTTCTGCATCTATTTTATCTAGGCACTCGTACGTTCCTAATCTCTCCAACTATATTTCCTTAAAATTATGGCCTTGTTGCTTTAGTTCTCTTTAGTTCTCGCATAGACTATTACATTTTATTTCGTTATTTTCATTTTCATATTTTTTATTCTCCCATCCATAAATCAACTAGCTTCTGCATTTTGTTTGTGGTGTTGGAGGCACTACATTATCGACAAATAGTAACTTACTTTATTGGTTCTTTATTAATTTTAAATTCTCTGGATCTTCTTCTTCCAATCTGTATTTGACATTTTATTACTTTGCATAAGCTTATTTTGATGAGTGCCTTTGGTACCTCCATTTCTTCTAGACAATTCCATATTTGTTATCTATCCACCGAATCGCTGTGTTATGTTTATAAATGTTAGATATAGCTCGTCTTCCTCTTGTATTTTTCTATCAATTAGTCTTCTAACTGTATGAATATTTTCATTTTGTTTGTCAATTCGGTCTAAATTCAACTTAGTTTTATTCTACATATCCTCTTAGTCTTTGTTTGATTTCTTGGTATAAACTTTAAATGTGGTTTATACAGTGATATTGCCTCTTTCTTATAGATAGGTACTATTAGGTTATTTTCCTAGCCCTTTGCGTTTTCCACGCTCTTTGGAATATTTCTCCTAGCCACTCCTTACCTTTCTCTGTTGTCCATTTCAGCATTTCTCCAGTTAGTTCGTCCCCTTCGATTGCTTTTCCCAGCCGAATTTTTTTGTTTGGTTGTTTTTCAATTATTTTCTCTCCTTTTGTTTCACGGGTGGATTTCTGCGTTGAGAACTTGTCTTCAAAATATTCTCTCCGTATTTCTAATATATCCTCTTTTTCTGTCGTTAGTTGGTATCTTCTATTTTCTATCGATCTTAATTCTCTCCTTTTGGCTCCTTTTAATCTTCTTATTCCAGTTCAAAATTTCCTATTATCCGTCTTACGTATTTCCTCTATATCCTCTCCGAATTTCTTAATGACTTTAAAACTTGAGTCCTGTACGATACCACCTTTTGTTTCAATAAGCATTGTAACAAAAACTCCGCGTTGTGGTTCTAGGTTTAAATTGTAAAACTGCCCAAAACTCCAAAGTTAACCTAATTGCGCGATTTTGTAAATAATCGCCCTGTGTCGCTACAAATACTTTTACGTTATGCAGCGACAGTTATTACTATTGTTCGGCTCGACTCGTATAAGTCTACAGCAATTTCTTATTTATCTCAATAATATTCGCCATTAACTTTATCGTATATGGACGAACATCCTACATCCTTTACATTATCCAGCGCTTATCGTATTTGACCATCCTATTCATATACTTATTACGGTACAAATATCCATGAATGGTATAGAAAATACCGCTTCTTCTTCCGCCGGCAGTACATAAGAATACACGAGATATCTTATCCAATTCGGGATGATAAGGAGTGCTCCCCTACGCCTCGCTTGTTTGTTGATAATGAAAAAAATATTTATATCCGTCGTGCTTTGTTATCGTAAAGTATTAGCGCACATTTCGTTACTCTATCGGATTACTGTGAAAAGAAATACTGGAATCTGCGAGAGATTAAGAATACTGAATATACTTTTTATTACGTCTGGCGGCCATTACTGTAAAAAAAAAGAAAGACGAGTTTTAGATTACGAACTGGATATTAAGCTAGATAATAGCATACCTATCAAGTCTTCAGAATGTCTGGGGAGACATCGCAGATTTCCAGATAGCAATAAAACCATCTAACTCAAACTTAATTTAACTATGAAAGTGAATGGGTCGAATTTCAATTATGAACACTAACAGAAGATTTATTGTTACTTATAAGTTTAATAATAACCTACAATGTGAGCTCCTCCAAGTTTAGTTTACAATCGTATATCTAAACAAATAACCTAGAGATAATTACCAGAGTATCATATCAACATAAAAATCAATAAGAAGAATTTCTCCCATTCCTGACAGCGACATATACGAACTCTTAGAATACAAATAATTAGAGTGAGCGACTTCTGTCTGCACGCCAGGGCAATACTAAGTATACATATTATATTACTGTATTACTCATTAGGGTTTAACGCAAGTATATATCCGGAAGGACTAATGTTAATCCACTTATTGAAGGCACAAATAGAACAAGATTGCTGAAAAGTTTGCAGCATTAGCTATTTTTCCTGATTTGTCTCGCTGAACTGCGTTCGATATAATGAAAAAATGTTCTTATATTTTGAGAATGACCGCTCGGCATCTACGAATGTAAGGCACGCATAATTAAAATAATCTTTATAAATAGATAAGGGATCAGATGAACCATCTCCAATTTGTATTAATCTGGTAAAATCATAATCTTTGTTTATAACCTCTTCGAATTTTTCCACGATACGCATGCTCTTTATATCACTTCTAGCACATAGCAATGCGTGTACATCGTTTACAGTTTGCACTGACTCCACAAATGACAACGTAGTATTTTGAAATTTTTCTATCGCGTTAAATAAACCGGCATAATTGTCGCAAATAGTTATTGAATCTATTTCAACGAAAGTATCTTGAAATGCTATTTGACCTTCCTTAATAGCTGCAGCTTCGTCAGGATTGAATTGTAAAGCCACTAATTTTATTTGTTGAAAAATTTCAAATAATAAAAAGCTGCCTTCAACCGTGTAGCTCTGGTGGTTCGGGAATACCGAGGCACCATCTGTAAAAGTTCATTTGGGAGATTTCCAAAACGCTTTTTTTAGTATTTGTGATTAGTACGTTGCAAATCGTTTGTGCCACAAAATGCAAATCACGAGCATTACACGTCACATGTAAAAGTTGTTCACACCCTTGTTTTAGAGAACGGCCCACGCAACGCATTGTTTCCCCGCCATCGCTCATAAACACCAACAGTTGATTAAGTGATACTTCAAATTTCTGTAACGTATCCAGCACTACACTCTTAATCGCTTCGCCAGTACAGTTTTATAATCTTGGTAATAAGATTGGCAAATTCAATTGAAGGGATTCCAGTACACGCACCATAACATGTACAATAGAATTATTTTTTCCATCGTTTTGTCCACGCTTAACCACAGCCGTTTGTCTCAACACATTTTTAGTGGTGTATATAAACAACGCAACTGGCGTGTTGATTCAATACACAAAATTTTGTTCACATTTAGTGTTGCGTCAACATTGTTTTATGCTGGGGCAACACTATATTTAGAGCCACTCTAGTATTCCATTAACTAAAGTTCGCCATTTTCCGTGCGTTTCACAAATTGGCAGAGATTAGACAGACTCGCGTTTTGTCGACTCTCGGTAAATCCAGTAAGCAACACGAACTCATTCTCATGAGGAAAATAACTAATATGCAATGTCTTAAATATGTACACATTAAACATATTTCGTGTTATGTACTGCACTGCATTACATTTGGAGGAAATAATATAATATTAACGATAAATTAGTCTCGGATCAAAGCGATATAGTGTTGCGCGAACACAAAAAGTAGCATTGAAACAAATACAATTAAGTGTTAATTTAAACCAATTTTGAGTTAAATCAACGCAAAAACGGTAACACATTTTTTTGTGTTGAATTAATGCAATCATTTTGGTCGGTGTACCTGCGTAATGTTGTCCGAGATGGTAGCTTCCAATTGGAATTGTATTTATTATATTATAGATATAAAGTTGAAGACCATATATAATGAATTAAAGGTAGTAACCCCTGTTTGCTTTTTTGATGAGATTTTGACTGACTTTACTTTGATCTGAAACAATTTAAATAAAAAAAGAAAACACTCACGCAGAGCGATTACGGATTATAAACCAACAATAGGACTCACAACGAACTTGACCAAAAAGGATTTCTTCAATTACATGAACTTTACCTAACCTACGTTAATTTTTTCGACAATCATTTTAATGATGAGGAGTTGAGACTGCTTGGTACAGATTTAGATTATAATACTATTTCAACCGGTTCACGATTTTGGTAAGTTTGGCTGGTAAAATTTAATCAACCGTGTCTTCAACCACAGAAAACGTTGAAATCAAAGTAAAGATCAGAGCTAATAGTCTGGTTACTATAAAATCAGAAAAGGGAGGTAGTGTTGCCGTTTTGAACGCACTGGATTACAATTACAAAATAGATGTCTTTATTAAAGGTAACAAGATTCAGATCTCTAACATTTCAGTCAATTCTCTTATTAGTAGAGATAAGACAGCCCCCGAAATCCAGAGTTAATTTAATTTATGCGAAATTGAGAAAAGACATCTCGCCAGATCACACTTTGGCACCCTCTTTATACTTTCAAGAAATGCCTATTAGACAGATTGTTGCTATTATAAATTCTCTTGCCTATAGTTTTGCTACAGCAGATATTTTTAAATAGCTTTAACTACACTGCAGATAACAGTATTGAACTTACTCGTAAATTACTTGATTTTAACATATCAGGCTAGGATATTCTATTCCCTTTTAGATGTATCGAACCCTTTTACTAATGTTCCTTGTCTAATTGCTACCCGGATACAAAGCGTAGAGAGTTAAAAGAAAGAGTTAAAACAGATTACAGGCGCCTACTTTTCAAATGCTCATTGATTGAAACTATTCGTTAAAAGTATTGTTGGTTGTAAAAATCCAATTTTTTGAAAATTTGGACTTAAACTAGTCTAACCATAGCTCAGTCGATGAAAATATTTTCGGTTATACCGCTGTTACCATATTTTAGTTATTTTGAACTTTTTTCCTTTTTTTCTGTTACCACAACAACCTTTGAAATTATCTGTGTGTTATTTTAAAGACGTAAGCATCGGTATTTGCGCTACTGTTAGAAGAACCCTTAAGAATTGCAACGATGTATTCACAGCATTTCATATTATGAAGCGAAATTAACATTTCCTATATATAACTTATTGTTAAAGAATTTTCTGTTTTAATTTAAATCATTAATTATTTAAATAACACGTCAAAATCATTCTTCATCTTAAATTTCTGTTAGACACAACGTTTTTAGCTTACTTTTTATTAATGAGAAATTCACAGAAGTCGTGTAAGCGCATAGCAATACAGAAAAAATGGATTTGCAATGTAGATATTTCAATGTATCCCAAAAATTTAATGATTTTCTGTGTGATTGCCATTAGAACGTTTAGTCAGTTCCCTAACATCATGAAATGCAAAAGAAAATTGATGAGTTAGAAGCGAGTAACCATCAATTAAGTCAGATTAAATTCATTAGTCGAGTGAAAGTTAAGGTCCTCCGCAAAATATTAGTTGTTCTGGTCCGAGTGTTTTAGATGGTACCATGACCATTTTTGAACTCAAGAAAGTGTTATTTAAGTTTAATGGCAAAGACGACAACTCTATTCAATTTTTAAAGGCCTTCAAATGGTTGATTTTTCCCACCGGGCCTTTCCTAAATTCTTAATACTAGTAAGGATATCTTAGTTCATGGATACACTTACTTGGTTCAGCATCATCAAAACTTCATTTATAGATTTCTTAGAATTACAGTCCCTTTTCTTAGATAAATATGTCGCTTTATTATTTCACAAGTATCTAAAGTTTAATCGGAATCAATGTCCTCACCGGCAAACATAATTTCGTCAAGGGTACTACTACAAGACAACGATACTTAAAAAAAATTGTTGTGAAATCGGTAATAAAACATCAGAACTTATTCTAAACTTTGCGATATAGTTCAATTTGATGATCTCAACAAATATAAACAAGGTGATAGTAAATTCAACAGTTTTTCTTTGCGCAAGAGCTACTCATATCGAATAATTACGATTCATATCATCAGCAATCGTCTAACAGCATGCTCAAATTTTCAACATCACAACCACCACCATCTCATTTCTAATAATGATAATTTACTATCAAACTCATTCAAACAGTAACAATACTAAAACAAACTGATAAGTTGGTCATAATCAGAGTGTTAATAGAACTGTTTCAGGTTCAAATCAAAACCCAAGTCAACAACAATATAATATTAATATTGTGCAGGTCGTTAAAAATGCAATCGTTCTTTTTTATAAGTACTATCTACTACGAGAAATAAGTAAACAAGGCCCCAAAGAACCGTTTAATGAAATCCTCAAATTGAAAAACACACAACTGTGGATGTTCTACCCTTTACTAATAAGTGCCTTGGTTTTTTCAACCAAATTTAGAACATTACAATACATAACTTAATACAGGATGAATCAGGAAGAGCGGACTAAACTCCAGGCGTGCATTGTACACCTGAAAATAATACTCATATGTTCTTACCCGATTTGCATTTGTGTTTTTTCATGCGAAATGTTTTTTAAACCACTGATATATATCATTTTTTATTTATATTCTGATGTTTAGAGGAACATCCTGTAGCCGTTCTTATAAATAATTTTGTAAAAAAAGTTTAGTAGTGCCCTGCGAGGCGATTCTCCAAAAAGAAAGGGCCAATTAAGTCACTATGGATCATACCACACGTTTATCGGAAACTTGCACTGAAAATTACTTTCGACTATTGCATGAGGATTTTCATCTGAGCATTTATTATTAAAGCCGCCAGGAATGAATTTTGCTTTATCCGTAAAAACTGTGCGCGATACAACTACTTGTATAATTCTTGCTCGAGAAATGTGTTTATTACTCTGTTTTGTGGAATGTCCAATTGCGTACCAATTCTTCGTGAACTAGTCGCTGCACCTCCTTCTACTAAATCCAGAAAATTTTCTACTTCTTCTAAACCTTGTCGAATAGTTCGTACAGATGTCAATTTAGCGCTAAGAAGCATTCCGGCCTCGCATAGATTGTTGAAAATAACTTAAGTAAGTACCGTGGAAGTAAATAAAATAATTCCGATTGTGCCACCAGAGCAGATCTTATTAATGAAGGATAGCTTTTAACAAGTTTACCGGTATTTAGCATGAACAGCAAATTTCGTTCCAGATAAGACATTATGCTCTTCTAAAATTGTTTGTATCTTTGAGTGGCTAACTTCCGATCCATTTTGTCATTAATCAAATCGCTCTCTCTCTCGCACACACGCCGATGTAATACATTCTCAAACTTGAATACCGCCACCGCCATATTTAGTTACAGACATGTTTGCAACTAAGTTTCTCCAGCTCGTCGACTCGCAGGCCGCTGTGTTCGTGCCAAATAATTGAGTGCGCCTTGGGCATTGCAATATAGCGGGCGAGCATATTAAAATTAAAGTAGGAGACATTCGTGTGATTTTGAAATGGAATGCCGAACCAATTCTTGTTCAATGAAACCACATAGTTTAAGATTTTTAAGATTCCCGGTGTACAATCAAAATGAATTCCTAGTAGGCGACTAGAACTCGTAGTTCGTTGAATGTATTTTGCAATGGCTCCATCACTTTCTCAATGTGGAAATACTTTTTCTATGCTTCTTGAATCGGAAAGGGATTCAATGAGTATTTGAAGTTTTATACATTTACTCGTATTATCATTACGTACCTACACGCGAACGAAGTATCTTTAGCGCTTAAAACGAAGAGGTCAACAACTACTTTTACAATGTGTGCATGAACGCCAAAAGAACATCGTACTAGAATTTCCTCCTAATCATATAAAGATGGTAATCTGTAACAATTCATGAACAAAACATAAAAGTTCAAGTTTATGGCCTCCATTAACGTCATCATAAACATGGGGGACAATTTAGTAACGTAATCCAAAGTATATACATACCTACGTATTCGATATAAGCATATCGTGCGACTTTAAAGAATTTCGTTATAACCTCATCGTCGTTAATAATAAAAATATATTTTTGGGCGCAAGTAATCTACTACACTAGCTGTCAAAAAGACAACGTAAATCTTACTTAGCTGCAAGAAAAAAAAATGCTTGTTTCAAAAACAAAAAGCAGGGTACGGAAAGTATTACTCGGTAGTAAAAAAATATTGACCCTTTTTCTTCTTTATCGTTCGTGAACGAAGTATTGCAAAAAAACCAAAGATATTGCTTGAGAGCGAAAATAATTTTTAAACTCCATTCTGAAGAAAGTAATATTTTGCAATATTCATGAACGAATTTTGTGAAGAGTATTGAAATAGGTTTTACCATTCATGAATTTTATTTTCAGTTCAAAGATAAAATATTTATCGTTCGTGAATAAATAACAAGAGTATAACAATTAACTGTGGCGACGGTATAGTCTCCTCTTCGATATATAGGATTAGTTAAAGGTGTGAAAACGGCGATTTATTTCAGGAAATTAAGCTCAATTTAAAAGTTTGTTATGAGATTTTTATCTATATTTGAGAATATCTGAATTTTTTTTTCACTTGTTTTTTTTTTAGGCCTGTCCGCGCAATTTTTTCAATGTGAACTTGTAAACTTTACTGTACCATACGATAAAGTATTTTTTCCTCTTTACAATAATATTACTTTAGGGGGATAATCAGAAGTTATTTTCAATAATTTACATTTGAGAAAATTTTTTGTAAAAGATACAAAATTAAACACAAATTATCCAGTGGTCAACATTCAAGTCATCTATAACTTCAGGAATGATCATTGTTAGACCAACCACAAAAGCATTGAATCGTCGGATTAGCATTCCTTTGAGAACCAATAATCAAGAAGAACAAAAAGAAAAAGTCTTTTTGACACCAGATAGTTTTCGGTAGAAATTTAGGAGAAATTCAACTCTAAACAACATTGCAAGTACTATGTTTGTTTAAAAACACTTAGAAGTAATCAAACCACATTTCGAACAAAATAAGAATGAAAAGTAAACTCAAGAAGTTAGGAAAAACAACTGGAGGTGATCGAAAGGACTTGGAATATTAGCTAAAAAGAAGAGTCTGAAGAAAAGCTATCTTGTTGAAAACATCGTATGTTCAAAGACATTTCTTCTAATATGTCACAAATACATTCTCTATGGATTGAAGATATATCTGTGAGAAATAAGTCAATTATTTTATTATTCGAAAAATCACACCAGACCTTAGCCTTAAATGAATGTTGATCCCTACATTCTACAACGAAATTAGGGCAGTTTTGCGCCCACCGCTTGCAATTCTGGGAGTCTGAAATTTTTATTTGAAAACATTTCGTTATCTTCTGGCTCATCTTCAAACCATACACAGAGAACAAAATCACTATCGTTTGGCGATTCTTTTCGTGCTCGTTTGCAGCTCTTAACAGATGTAGTTCTATCAGAATTTTTTCGTGAAGACGTTTTGCCATTTTCAGTGACATTCAGTGAAAGAATTAAACTCCTACCTTTACCTTTGAACTTATTTTCAACAGAGCCGGTGTTTTCTAAGTCTTCGTAATAAAGTACCGTATGGCTAATTGGGATCACATCAGAATATTCGTTGTTAAAAATCCTTTCTACTTCCCTGTGTGGGGTTTTCTCACCACCAAGTAATATAATTTCTGTTTTGTTTTGCAAAGAAAGTATCTTAAGTACACAAAATTAAGCGCACAAATTATTATAATATAATATAGTAAATGTAACTGTCGAAAACTAAAGCGTTTGTTTCCAAAAGCTGCTGTACTCATTTGTTGTTTAGTTTCTTTACTAATATTTTTCTCATTTTCTACCGTAGAGCAACAAATTACATCAGGATATGGGATTTGTTCTTCCTATAATTGAAGTGAAATAGTTTGGGAAATGGTTTCCGGTAAGGCGTAAATGATTTTACAAAGGATTTGGCGTCCGTTGTTTTCAAGAGTCTGTAGAACCAATATTTTTCTAAATGATAAATGTTGTACGGTTTAGAATTCCTTCGCATTTTTTACATAAAACAAATAAATTGTGCGTAACCATGTCCATGAAATGAAGAAAAAATATCTCTCTATAATATTTTCCAATCGTTTTCGCGTTGCACAGTACGTATCTATACATTGATCAGAACGATCGATGCCATCCATTTTTCATTATAATGGAGTACACAGGTCATGTTTGCGAACCTCTTTATTTGTCGTTGTTTTTCTGATCATTTTTCCACATAAGTAGTTGACATCAATCTATTTTTTTTTTTGCCCATCCGGTTCATTACCATCAACTAATTTTTAATGTATAAAACCGTTTCTCCTCGTTTTAGTTTTTTCGTATTCATACTACAGGGTAATATACATTTCTATTTGTTCTCGCTGTACAGTAACCATCGGTTTTTATATCAAGAAGTAGGTTGTAAAGTTCTAAAGAAATACGGTAGTTATCTTTTAACAAATACTACGCTGAATTTAACCATTTTTTGGCAAGAGTTTTTAAATGCTTCGTACTTTATTTTACACGCCAATTCATCAGTGCAAATATAATCATGAAAACATAAAGAATCATTATTACCGTCTAGGCATACTTTCATACCATTCTGACTTTCAAATGGTAAGGGAGTATACTTCCTCCTTGGTTCTGATGACCATGTATTTCGACCTTCAATAACATTGTTAGTACTTTCATCTTCACTAGACGAATCTCCCTCATCATTACGCTTCGTAATTTGGTTTATTTTGCCATACTGAATCAATTCACTAACATCGCTGTCATTTTCCACGTCTAAATATCTAATTTGGCTTCCGATAATTGTAATATA
Organism: Oryctes borbonicus; assembly: GCA_902654985.2. Classification (NCBI taxonomy): domain Eukaryota; kingdom Metazoa; phylum Arthropoda; class Insecta; order Coleoptera; family Scarabaeidae; genus Oryctes; species Oryctes borbonicus. The sequence goes on along the minus strand of LR736863.1, from coordinate 8,447,167 downwards.
ATATAATAATAATAATCGTAATTCCTTTGCGTTGATATTATCAAGAGAAAAATACCAGACAGGTTGTCGCAATTGCATTCTTAAGAGGTATAAATGAATGAGCATTCATTTAAACGGCTCGGTGGTACAGTGGTAATAATGGACAGTCAGTGAGTACAATTAACTGCGCTTCACCCTTCGCGGTGAGGGGGTTATAGTAACAAGGCCATGGAGCACTTTGCATACACAATTTATACACTAAAAGACTCCTGATGTTATGGCAAGGTATAAAAGCTTATTTATACACCTCGTTGGGCCACCACCACGCAAAAAAAAAAACTTCAATATAGAAACCAACATTACCGACGCAACATTATGAATCCAGGTTGAGATGCAACAGCAATATAAATATATACTGACGAGTTTGTTCCGTTAGCAACCTAAAATGTAAATGAATTCTGTAATAAGTTACTACCGTCATTGTCAATAAACATATAAAGATATTTAGAATAGAACAAAATTCATTTTTTAGAATTTAAAATATGGATCGAAAGTAGGCATTATCACTAGTAGCGGGTAACGCATTTTAAACGATCAACAAAATAATTCGAGAAAAGCACCTGTAAAACTCGACTAGACTACGGTATAATATACCTGTAATAAAAAATATTCAAAAGTAGTGTAGAATACAAAAATAGCATGATATGCAATGACTTCTGCTACACTACAGATATCGCTCTATGAAGTTACTAGCATTTCTAGGTTGTATACCAGTAATCACTATATACGTCTTTAGGTCAAATTTTAATATCATCTGTGTTTAAAGAAGAAATGACGTCTACCAAATCGTTGACTTGGCTTTGATATAAATTCTCAGGATAGGAGTAATTTATTTTCAATTTGATCAAATAGATGTTTCAACCGATTGAAGAACAGCAATTAAAACACCACGACCAATCGAATCGAATCCTCCGAGTAGTTCGGTAATATGAGCTGTTTCTCTTTTATGTTTGGTTTCCAGCATGAGGCAAACAATGACCGTAGTGGAAGTGTCGATGTAGCCGTGTAAGTGTGTCTAAATCAATCACTCATAAATTTTACCAAACCCGGGCGACAAGCTGATAGAGCGATAATCGTTGGCAATACTCGGGAATTTATATTTGGAAATGGATATCACAATTTAATGCTTCCATGAATCCCAGTGAATGTGCTGATGATACGTCTGACATAGGAAGGCAGTCGCGTCGTCCGTTAGTGCATTGTTCTTATTGTTTATTTTAATATTACTTTAGCAAGTTCATTCCACAGCTTCTTCCAATAGTTTACAAATTGACATTTGTGTTGAAACTATCAAGAACCAAAGTGAGGCTAACCTCCTTACGTAACTTTTAATGAACTTATTCCGAAGTTTGTACTTCACAATTTCTACGTATCAGTTATGTACTACAATACTAAACAAAAGGAAGAGAGTCTTGCTCGAACCTCGTACCTTATGAATTTATTATTGAAAATGTAAAACTAAGTTCAGCGAATAAAGTACGTACACATACATGCATGTTGTTACAGATAAAGGTCTACCTATATTTGATCCGTATATCCCGACAGGTGTTGTTATTCATAAAACAAGTACCCAAGCTAACAAAACAAAACAGATTAATGCATAAATTTATCAATTGACCGCCGAATATAGTTCATGCAGTTATCCGTTTTATACTACTACACACTAATCCTATTTGAAGTTTTTGGCTTCGCTCGGAACTACCTTTGAGAGAACTGAATAAATTATAGTACCTACATAATAGAGTTTCCTGACAGTTAGTGACCATGAATAATGTATGCTACAATAGATCCACCTTTCCTTTAAAAACCTAATAAAGGTAATAGAAAACCAATAGTTGGAATAAAAGGTAAGCAAGTAACTTTGCGATGGTTTTATGGTAGATGTACAGTGTCCGTGGGTAGGCCTGCACCTTACGGGAACTTTTTCTATTCTTTTAGTTTTAAAGTAACTGTGTTTGTAGTTTGTCTGTACATGATTAGATACCAAAATATTTGTCCCACCGTATTCGCATCAATACGTAAACGTCATCTAAACATTTCAAACGTTCAAATATGCCATTACTCGGCCAAATATGAACAAATGTCCTAAGGGAAAGTTGTTCGCATCCACCTAGAGATTCCAAATCAAAAGTGTGATTCACAAATGCCAACCTTTGTTTTTTCTCATATTTTCTTAAAAATACATCAAATACATCAGTGTCAATTAGAAATCGATGGTTCGTCTCAGAAAGAAAAGTTTAATTTATTTTTTATTAAGAAAGTTTATTTTCGCAAGTTACATCATTTTACGTAGAAAACTTAAGGACGCTCTTGGACTATTTTCGTAAGTGAAACTATTAACAGTGATATCATGCAAAGTTGAGAATTTCTAGGTTCTCAACTCTGAGAATCTAGAAAATGCCTCTGATTTTTTCACGATCAAAAAAAAACTTTCCTTCCACAAACCTTTTTCCGATAAAACCCTTCTTAAAATGTTAAGAGTTAATAAATGTCATTAACAAAGAAAACAATAACCAAAAAAATAATGCCAAAATAGCTTCCTCATGGTACTGATGGAATCACTCACGGCAAACGCAACACAAGAAGACAAAAAATACACTACCGTTCCCCAGGCCATACCTCGAGCAATTCTTGGTTATTGTTTCTAGGCATTTTATGATATGCTCTGTTGTATACATCATGGTAAGCCTGTTGGAATCTGTACTCGTGCAATTTCCCAAAGCGTTCCTTGCGCCGCCATCTTATAGTTAAACAGTCCAAGAACTACTCGAGAAATTGCTTCGGGAACAGTACCCGGTTTATCTCGCTGCTTTCTAAACGGCAAGTATGTATTTCTTAGCACTAGAGGGCGCCAAGAAATGTCTAGCTTGTCGTTTCGAAATGTTGTGGAACCACGTTGACGACGCCGGGTATGCAGGAACATGTCCGTGGGTAGTGTATTTTTTCTGTCCTTTTGTTTGCCGTGAATGATTTCATCAAAACCATTAGGAAGCTATTTCAGCATTATTTCTTTGGTTATTGTTTCTATGCATTTTCTGATGAGTTCTGCAATAAATGTTTTTGCCTATTCTTAAAATTAAATAAATTCACAATTAAATAAAAAAAATCGTTTTGATTTCTTTTGATTAAACCAGTATCTGACAGTAGCTATTGAAGCCGCATGGTCCTTCACGGTAAACTGCATCCAACTTCTCTTTGATTCCTACATACATTTTTCCATCCATCCACGAATATATAAACTTGCTCAATTTCACCAGTACCTAAAACAATACTACTCGATGGATATCACCGAAAATTTGACAGAGGTCAACTTAAGGAAAGTATTCGTAGTCGGTAATGCAGATTTTGATACACAGCGCCATCTGTCTTCAAACGCGGGTAATTCTCATAACATCCTCGTACAGTCCAGCGACAAGCGGAGCGCCTCTACAGGCAAATGACATAGCGCATTAATTTCTTTCCAGCAGAGTTTTTCCAATATTTGATATCGATTTTTTCCACATGACAATTTAAATCCTTGAACTAATTAAGAGTCACTGAACCGAATCAAGTGCGCATTACTTTTGGGACTGTTTCAGAGTTTATCGATGCTAGAGATACTATTTTCAAAGGAAATTTAATTAAAATGGAAGCCGGGTATTTGATATTTGATAGATTTATTTATTAAATCTAATTACGTTAACTTGCATTTACAAGAGGACGATTTCTTGCCACAATTAATTTAATGAAGCAAGACATTGGAACAAACAGCCAGGATAATGAAATTTTAGCCTACGTTCAAAATTTAATTGTCACACAGACTTCGAAACCAGATTTCAAGATGTTTTGACTATGGAAATACCACACCGGTTTATCGATCCAAACGGTGGCATTGAAGAATCAGATATTATTACAAGAAGAACTGATCGAAATAAGTACTAACGAAAAAAATAAGGTGCAATTCACAATGGGGTATCAGCAGTTCTGGCATAAGAAATACTTACCTGTTGCTTATCCTGCATTATGGACTATTTAAAGGAAGTTCCATCTTTATATCTGGTGCAAAGAGGTTTTAGTGTGGTAACCAAGCTTCTTACGAAAGAAGGAAATCGGTTGCAAGTGGCTGGCCGTGGGATCCAAGCCATGTTTCATTAAATGAAACCCAAATATTGAAAAATTGATATGAAAGCACCAGGTTCACTCCTCCCACTAACAGCATTATTTTCGTATTATCTACGTATATTTTGCTTCTTTAGTTTTTAGTTTTATGTGAAAATGTTAAGAGATCTGAATAAAAATTGTACATATTTAAAACTTCATGATTCATTTGCCGATTTTCAAATAAAAAATTATAGACGAGAAGATTTTCTCGCCCAGCATTTTTTATTTGGATTCAGCCAATTCTTCTACTTACTGTTACGCAAACCTCTTTCGTTTATGTGTTCCAGGTACCATATTTGCTGTAAATTCTATGCTATCGATTGTCCTCTTATTGAAAACTCACCTCCTCTCATTTTATTTACGGTACGGCCGTCTACTAGACCAAAGGAAACTATTTTTAGTCATCTACCTGTAGACATTTCATTTGTTAGTAACAAACCAATCAATTAGGAACTTGTCTTTGCCATTTTCATGAACACAAACAAATCATAGAGACTCATTCACTGCCTTTTCATCAGCAATACTTGTCTAGGAGGGTGGCGTTTTAATTTTCCGCTGTTAAATTAAATTACAATCTAGCTAAAGGATGACTTTTTAGGGACACTAAACTAGACAAACATTGTATGTGGCAATGAAATTACAAAAAACTCAAAAATTTCGAGAGGATTGTAAATTTAAATTTTATGTCAAACGATACAGAACTAGAAAACTATTTTTTTTTGTTTCCAAAGTGCGATTTTAAGCCTGTATATGTACATCATCAATATAGTAAGGTTTAAGTAAAATACCTATATGACTATGGGATATTTTTCGCGTGCTCTCTTGAAGCATGTTGGAAACTGTTCCCTGATTTTGCAGCACATGAGGATAAGTGATTTATGAATAAATTTTTGAGGAATATACGCTCCTCACTTGACGGAAATTTGCTTCCGCAAACATACCGGGCCGCCGAGACGCCCTGCTTATCGACAAAGTAATTATATGAAAGAAACGTGACATATCAATCTTTAAGATTCAAGATCAACTACGCATTCACTTTGAGACAACACCGGAAGCTTTGTTTTTGTTTTTTTTTTAACTAATCATCATCTGTAAAGGGAGAATACCGCGATAGAAAATTCCGCAATGCTGTGGCCGTTAAAATACACGGACACTGTTGCCAAAATTGCAAATGAACTTGCCGCTTGCGTGAGAAGATTGTGCTAGATTTTAACCATGTTTTTGTACCACCAGCTTGTTTATTTAATAGATTTTTCCTTGCCTCCCTCGATCTTTTGCTCCGCTGCTATTTACGATTTTTCTTTTAATCTCACAATCTTGTGTGTTAACTAAGAAGTTGTTAGTGGCAGTACTCCAAAATTATTGCTTATTTGATGTAAAAGGTTTAATTGAATTTTTGCACCTACAAATGCAATTAATTTTGACACACATGCTTTCGTTTTGGAATTAAATTTACTTTTAAAAGCTATGTAGTCTAACTATTTTATGGTGAGAGGTTCTATTTATTTTTGCAGTTAGACGTAATAAAATTAAAAGAAAAGTAAATGTAGCCATAAAGCTTTGGAATTTCGGTACTAAGCAAGGGTGTTTAGCCTTAGCACAGTGATATCAATACTGCATACGCAAGCATAGTGATCTCTGTATTCTCCTTTATTTTACAGAGTAATTTCTTATCTAGGAAAATGCTTAGATGATTTTCTTCGAGAGTAAGCTGCAACCAAACTGTTGTCAGGAGTAATGACTGGACCGACGGCTGTTTCTATCGACTGTGAATCACAGCTCATCGACGGACTCCAATTACATCAGTCAATACTTGTTTGTCCCATCTTCGACGTAAAACCTGCGCTAGGAGACTGTAATTTTTCAGTGACATGTTATCATACGTGGAACACGAGGTTATATTTTACTTAATAAAATAACAGTAACACAAATGTATTTTACGTTAGGCATGATCTATTCACATTCATTTGCTGGTGTGTCACGGTGTAAAACATCAATAAAAATTTAGATCTAAAGTATTAGTTGTTTCGCTTGAACTGGTCCAGCTAACATTAAACCCGATAAAGGAATAAAAAGTAATTGTGACATTCCCTGAACGCAAAGAAATACCGTATTAAGAAATTGAAACTAAGCAACTGTAAATTTAACAATATAATTTTTATGGGTAAAGCAAGAAACAATAAATAGCTAAGTGATTACACAGATGGAGCAAGAACGATCCTGCAATAAAACTTTGTGAGAGAGAGAAAACTAAATAGAGCAGCGGTGCGTAAGTTCTGTGTTCTAGCATGATGGGGACGATCCTCACATCGATTCGCTACCTAATAGTAACTTTCTTTCTTCTGATGCTTATGTTACTTTTCCATCCATGTGTGCATCTTCATACACAGAACGGTAAAAATATAGTCATATATTGGCTACTTTGTCTTTCTAAACGACTTTTATTTTAATAACATAAAATTATTTATTGTAATTTTAACTAAAAAACATTCTTAGTGTAAATTTTAACAGATCTTCGACTTTCACTAATATTATCATAAATTCGTTATCTTTGTTAATATTTATTTTTTTGAAAAAATCTCGAAGCAGGAGCGATTTCAATTATTTTACTTTATATCACCGTCATCTTGTTACGTCGTTTGTTTTTAAAGTTATGACGTCATCAAATGTTTTTTTAAATGACAACTTATATTTTTTATTATTAATTTCAGTAGTGCTTTTTATTCCGTTGTCAACGGTATAAAATTATCAATATCTTACACTTGAAAAAAAATTGAGAAAAACAATGTAAAAATTCGAATATTCGAATAAAAAGAAACTAAATTTATTGACCAGAAAGAACTTTAACCATAAAATTAATTACAAGAATATGTACAGAAATAAGTTTTTATTTAACTATACTAAATGTTCAAAATGACCGTGTACCATACGATTATAAAATTCATTTCCTACGTTTTGAAGAGTTTGAGGTGATATTAATGTAATCTCATGTCGAATTCTTTGCTTCAGATCTTCTAAATTATGTGGCCGATTTTTATACACTTTATTTTTTAAGTACTCCCACAGAAAGAAGTCTAAGGGTATCGAATCGGGAGACCCAGCCGGTCAATCCATCGGGCCTCTTCTTCCAATCCATCTTCCTGCAAGTACTTGGTCTAAATGGCGTCCAACATTATTTGCATAACGAGCCGAAGCGCGTTTGTAGCCAAATGTTATTGTTTAGTAGTTCAGGATTGTTTGCATTAAGAGATAATGCAACTAATGCAGGTATCAGCTCCAACTGTAAAAACTGCAGGTGTCTTTCTGGAGTTAAATTATTTGCAAAAGAGAATGGGCCTAACATCTGAGGATACTGAATATAAATTTTCTGTATCCAATGAGTATCTACAATTTTATCTATTGACCGTTTCCTTTAAATAAAGTGTTGCTTCATCCGAAAATAAATCACCCAGTTGGATCGCGACTACAACTTTTCATCATTTTTTCACAACATTCTTATCTATTATCAAAGTCATTTTCTGCCAACTCGTGAACAATTGTAACTTATATGGGTGAAATTTTTGAACTTTTAAAACCAAAGTGTGGCTTACATTGTAATCCAAAGCAATGTTTCTGCTAATTGAATGTGGATTATTTTCAATTTCTAAAAACACGTCAAGTTGTGCATCATCATTTACTGCCACCGGACGTCCACTTTTTGGAAGCTTCTTTACATTGCCGTGTCCTCTAAATTTGTTTTCAATTTTATTAACGGTGGATTGACTTATGGGCTGATGTGGATATTTCTCTCTACACACACTTCTTCATATGACCTGTCTGTTGCCATAACCGATCATCATTAACGCTTCAATTCTTTGTTTCTCGCCTAATTGTGCCATCGTTGTCATCTTGTTAGATGACAACGATGTAGTATAACGTAAAATAATTGAAGTCGCTATATCCGATTTTATCCGTTACTTTTCTTCTCTGTATATTATCGAAGCGTAAATTACGTCTGTTTTCTTTCCTTCTAACTGCAAAAGAACTACGAAGTACTCATCTCTAATTGTACTTAGATGCAGCCTCGAAGACATGATTTGAGTTATTCGTATATTCATTATTAGTTATAACGTACTGCTTTAATCCTGTTGTCAGTTATATCATGTTCTGGCGTTATTTTTTATTAACTTTCAACTTCTTGAAAGAGGAGCTCATAGACATGGTATTTGTTTTTAGCTCTTGCAGACAGAAATCCACTCTTAGCATCGGGAATGTCAGCGGAATACTCCTTGTGATGTTTTTTTGTATGGTATACTCCAAAAAGATTGTTTACGCGGCACCCTTACAACGACAAAAAACATGCAGTAGCGAATAAAAAGCGCCCTTCATCAATTACACGAGAACAACATGGCTCAAAATGTAAGCCAGTCCGTATAAAGACAGTTGTGAATATTCACAGAGCAGAATTACCGCTCTTAGAATCTTTAAGCATATTTTCTTTTTTTTCGTACACTGACCACAATTACAAATGCACCACCAAAAAATGTTTACAAAATAATGTTTATTGGAATCAAAAATGCTTAAACATGTAAATGAAAGACAATTCTACAAAGGAAAATAAAAAAGGTTCGATTATCGTGTCAATGCCCAGGTGTTAAAGGTAATCGCAATAAAGGCCGGTAGCTACGGAATCCCGCACACACTATCCGTCCGTAAAACTGTTCGTAATGATGTCCTACGACTGGTAAAGTTCCACCACTGCTGCCCTAAAAAAACCAGCGTTGCACAACTAAGTGCTTCAGAAGAAAATCTTCTCGGGGGATGGTCCTTCTGGGGGCGCCTAAATTTACTCTACGCGCTTTACCTTGACTTGCAATCCACAGGTTCCAACACCATAATGCAGTTGAATAATTACAACTGAGTCTACCCGCAATTTTCTGGAAACTAGCACCGCCTTCAAGTAACCCAATAATCCGGCCACGATCGAAGGGAGTTAAATGTTCTCATCTGCGAGGCGTCAGTCATAATTGTTTGAAAGATACTGCAAGCGTTTTACTCATTTTTAAACAGCTACGAGATCGCAACCGGTGTTCCAACATGTGGAGAACATCTAGTTCTTGTAAATCCTCGAAAACACATTAGGCCAATGTAATGTGATAAGCAATCGTTTACATTGAATTTAGAAATAAATAATAAAATTTTAACCAAATACTCCAACAATTTAGGGTTGGTGTATTTTTAATTGCAGGCAGTGTATATAACGGGGAATTTCATCGGAAACATCGATGGACATAATTATGGAGCAGCCTAAAAATGAAGCAAGATGAACACTCACTTCCTATATAAAATAAAAAACTGTTACCTTGAAGAATTATCGGCAACCGGTATACCTTTTTAAAGTCTATTAGTTCGTATGTACAAATGAAAGAATTGGCCGTTTATTTATTTTGTAGACATCAAGCTAATCCGCAAGTGAAATTGGAGCTTGCAAAGCTTCCAGAACAAATCAATCAAGTTTTAATAACTTTCGTAAGAAAAGTTTTGATGACCTGCAATCGACCATTTTATTATATCTTTATACGGGTAATATTGCTCCAATTTAAGTTTCAAAGTTTTAAACGTAATACATCCGTTTCCCTCCATGAAAATTTCAGAAGTGTGTAGGGAAAAAGGTAGAATACGCAACTATTCTATTGCTATTGGTTTGAGGGAACGCTCGGTCATTAAACGTAATCCTAAACTTCTAAAATCCTTATAGCTGCATCCCATCTGACGCAAATAATCGTACTGATTTGTTTTTCCAATTTTTGTATGCATTGTACGTACAATATGTTCAGAATTATATGTAGAAATTTTAGAAAATGTTATTAAGAAGAAGAAATTGAGTTATGTATACAGTACCGTACAAATTAATTGGAACAAAGTGTTACTTTCATAACAAATCTCTATTGGCATAAATATGTAAAAAACTTGTTAAAATAATATATTCGCGGTTTTAATATTGAAAATTCCATTTGGTTTAGTAACAACATTAGCTCTTGTAGGTGTAGATTTTACGAAGTTTTGACAGCTTCCATTAAGCTACTCACCATGAAACCAAACGCGAATTAGTTTTAATTATTTTGATTTTCGATCATCTTGGACGCTTCTTACAAATAGCCTGTAAGTTTTCCATAGAGTTGAAATACGGCGAATTTCCTGATCGTTCCAGTACCGTTTTGGTTTTGGTTCGGTGCAATAAACTGCTTCTCTTTCTTAGAGGAGGCTAACTCATGCTGAAAAGTAGCGTTCTTGTAAGGGGAATGGAACATCTTCACCGGATGTTTAACTCTTTATTTCAATAACCCGGAAAAATAAGATCACTTCTTGGTTCTGGCACCTACTACGCACGCTATTCCTACACGACAAAGTGTGTTTCATCAGAGAAATGAACTTTACTTCACTCTTCAGTTGTTCGGTTCCTTTATTTTTTTGGCCCGAGCTTTTCATCATGGCAAGTTATCAGGAGTTGAAAGCATTCGGTACTTTTTAGGAACACTTACCTCTACCGAATTCGGATCAGTGCTAATTTTCTAGCGGCGTCATCCATTCGACGAAATAAGCACATCGACGATTTGAAAACCCCAGCCGAGTTTCGCGCTGTGCATGGTTCCGCCACTGCCACATGTAGCGTTATTTATATGTCAGAAGGACTATCCGAATTAGAAATAATTGATCAGTTATATTGGAATGCATTTAACTTCTAAAAGTGCAAGATAAGTGGAACTGCAAGTGTTGTGCGTATCTAACGAATAATTTTGATGCGTATATTCTTTTTTTTTGTAAAATAATGCACTTAAATGTTGCAAGGACTTGGAAATGAACACAAGAAACATTTTCTATGAATGCTAAAGCATAGAAGTGCGATACACTGAAAAATGAATTCAATAAATCGTGTTCGTTGACATCGTTTTATGAAAGAAATAAAAAAGATATTACATTAACAACTATTACGAACTAATACTTACTATACGAGGAACTACTTTTATTACGAGGATGGTTCAAGAAGTTCTTAGAAAATCTAAGAAATGGCGCTTGTAGTATCGAATCGTAGTATATCTATCACGCGGCTTCATTTCTATTGTCGACTTAAGCAAAGAGTATTTGTTGATCTGGAAAAATGGAAAAAAGTGAGTTTCGAGCGGTAATTAAACAATTATATTTAAAAGGCTTAATACCGAAAGAGATCAAAGCTGAGTTGGATGAAGTTCATGGCGTATCTGCTCCTGTGTTAGCAACCGTTTATAATTGGGTAAATTAGTTTAAATGCGGCCGTACATCCACAAAAGATGAACATCCAGTAAAAATGATTGCCGCCGAAATGATTGACAAAATCCACATACTTTTCCGTCGCAGTTCTGACGAGTTTCTCCGTTAATATATAACTATGGACAAAACATGAATACACTGCCACACTCCCGAGATAAAGGAACAGTCAAAACAGTGAGTTTTTGAAAGCGAACGGGCCCGAAGAAGGCGAAGACGGCAAAATCGACCGGCAAGCTGACGACCTCGGTTTTTTGATATGCACGCGGAATCATCTTAAAACAATAACTGGGAAGTATTATGCGTCGCTATTGGACCAGTTGAGCGAAGATATCAAGAGAAAACGTACTTACTTGAAAAAGAAAAAGTCCTCTTCCATCAAGACAACGCACAGGTGCGCACCTGCGCAGTTTCGATGGCCAAAATTATAGAATTAGAGATCAAATTAGTGCATTCACCGTATTCACCGATTTTGACCTACAATGGAGATCAAGTTGAAGGAATCTGTTTATCGGTATAACAAATACCCGTTTATTAACTTACCGTGAGAAGCGAAGCAAATTTTAGGAATCTTTCACTAGATTATCTTTATTCTTTATATCAATGTATCCGTTTATTGTATATGGTGTACATACATCAGAGCTCAGTATAACTCCACTTATAACCGCTTACAATTGATTTGCACGTTTTTAATTTATAAGCAGTGTTAAATTGCGCCGGCGAACATCGCGAATCATTGTGGTTAGTATTACCTATGAGTTGCGAAAACGGATACTTACACTCATAAGTGCTCACATTTGCAAATGACGTAAAAGAAGTATTTACTTCATTTTGAACCCTATAAGTGTATTTAAAAAAGACATGATTTACCAAAGTTAATTTTATTATTTTTACCTTAAATTGCGCCAGAATTTTCTGTTTACTTACTGTGATTTCTATTTTTGTTGTTTATTTTTTAAATGTTTGTTATTGAGTTGCCATTTTCCTTATTACATTATTTTTGTTGTTATTGTAGAAGTTACACATGTTTAATTCTACAATAATAAATAAATACTATTATTATTTACTATGAATTTAGAATTTTATTTAGTATAAGGATCTTAAATTCCCTTGAAATTTACCATAATTACTAAGTTTTGGAATATAGGATTGTTGAACTAATAAACATTTTATAAGGCTGTTTTGTTTTATTCTTATATTACCATAATGTAAAATATTTGTTTGATATAACGTTAAAATCCAACGCATAATTCAATGTCCACAACAATACATACATCAACACGTATCTATTAAGTTTCTCGATTCAGCGAAGAACCCTGCCGTTAATGTAATTCATCTAAATATTACACTTGCCATTTAACTCATTCGAGTAGTGTTGCTGACTTACAATTGCTTTATAAATCAACTAGACACTTTTAGCGGTGACTGCAAATACTACTTATACTAATATGGGACAACTCATAAATAATACATCATTCGAATATGTGAATATGTTCGCCTGTGTAGAACAAATGCACTTAAGAAGCGCTCGGATGTATATATGAAAGTATGTTTTCATTTTAATAAACAGCCTTTTATAAAATAAAAAATCGTTCGCTGGACAAAATCGATCCAAGGAACGAATTTATCGTTAAATAAAAAATTGTAATATTTATTGAAACTAGATAAAAACTGAAACAAAAGGCTTGTATATTGATAAAGTCGTAAAATTTATTATTTATCATCTCTCCGCAATCTTAAAATCCACCTAATATGCCGGATGCTCCAAAGTAAATACTATGCGTTTGTTATTGTTGAATGTTGGAAAGAAGAAGTGGAAGTTCCTATTTATTATTTTGTAACAAAATCTTATTGCTACTGCTTGTAGCAACAAATATAGAAATAAGGAAAATTCCAACATAAAGCTAAAGCAACAAAACGCGGTCTTACAACAGAGGTAAACAAGTAAAAGAGATTCTAGCAGTTTGAAAAATAACTTTTAGTGCTTTTACGATAATACGTCCTTATTTGTTCCAATTATTATTTTGTATCATTTATTAGTATTGTTTCACAACACAGGTTTATTTTTATGCGATTTTATAAACTACATCCGTCCACTTCATTTTTACCACGTTTTACGAACTCGAACCTGACTTAAGCTAGTGAGAGAAGCAATAATATTTAATACTTTGTGTAGTTACTAATCTGTTAACATTATTCCGTAGTTAGAAATTAACCTAAACAGACTTAAAATTCCATCATGCGATTGTTAATAATTGAGAAGATGCGAGAGAATTTGCGCACCCATTTTGGGTTACCACCGATTTGATGGCAAATTCATCTTGGACTCGGATGCCGGGCGTCCTGTCCCAGGTAAAATATGGTAAACAAAAGGCTATCGCCTACTTCAGCAAAGTGTTGCTAAAACCAGAGCGCAATTGTTGCGGAACAAGAAGAGAACTGTACGCAGTAGTCAAAGCCGTGGAACATTTCCACAAGTACGTGTATGGCAAAAAGTTCTTGGTGAGAACTGATCACGTGCTGCTGACATGGTTGCTACGTTTTAACCCAGAAGTTGCCAGATGAATATAACGTTTGCAGGAATACGACTTCGATTCGCAACACCGACCAGGAATTAGTCATCGCTGTCAACAATACCTTGCTCAGAGGACTGCACTCAGTGTCGCTGTATGGAAGGAAAAACAACAGAATTATTGTGGTATAGAGTGTCTATCACAGCTGATCATTAGAGTGAAGATCAGATTCAGACTGAGCATATCGAAGCAGAGCTGCGGACTACATAGCTTGAACTGGAGGGTCGTAAAGAACATGACTGAGGAGTTGTTCCGATATGCGGGCATCAACATTCATATGTTCTGTAGAACCCTGGGTCTTGTAATTTTGATATATTCGGTTTCATTGGGGATTCATTCAGCTGTATTCCATCGGCTACGCTGAGCTATTTTCGGTTACGTCCAGTTCTATTCGGCTATATTTGGTTCCGTTCAATTCCAACGAATTATTTTGTGGCAACCCCTTGTCTAAGTAGCAGGGCAGTTAGGAGAATATTATAAGCCCAGCCAATTTACATCAATCTTACAATTTCTCCTTGTTAAAAACATTAGGGTATACTTCAATGTGGGTGAAACATTTTACGATTTTAATATCGTACTAGGTAAGTATGAGTGCAGAGAAGAAAAAAATAACACAGGAGGAGAGACATTTTTCACTGTGAAAATTCTTCAGCGTTGGGGGAAATGCTCCAACGTCAAAACGGCGAAACCTTTCACCAAAACGAGGTAACTTTGCACAGCGGAAAGAAGATTAACCCCGAAACAGAAAATTCTTCACTGTGGGGAAAATTCTTAACACCAAACGGAGCACATGTAAAATTGAAAGCCTACCACGTGACGGTGTCGATGACTCTAGGAATCTTTTGATATTATATTGCTAGAATTTCATAGAAAAATATAAAATGTAGTACAATTGCAATAAGAAACCCATACTCCAATATAACGTTTTTCCTTTTTACCGTCGTTCTATTCATGTGTAATTTATGTACTTAATTATATATTCGTTCGGTTTACGATATTACATAATTATTGTAAGTACATACATGTACAGAAAAATAGTGCACTTTCGGACAATAAGAGAACTTCTTGCATTATTTTTTATAATTAATAATAATAATAAACAGATTTCCATGTTATATTGATGTTACGTCAGTCAGATCTAAACGAGGCCTCATTGACGTGTTGAAGCCTCGCTGCTTGCTTTAAACTCTAGCAACGCCTAACAATTTTAACTCCGTCAATTCTAACTATTTATGTGTAAATGGGCGCAAGGGCACAACCAGACGGTATTATTGTTTTAACTTCGTATTTTTATCTATATGCCCCCACAATACGCTATATAATTCAACTTGCAGAGTGTATGCAAAAAATTCATAATCTACAGGTGTTGAAATAACAAAGCTTATATAGAAAAGTGCCATGAAGTTGAGAATATCTTTATTATCCTTTACATTGTCTTCCAAAATTTCAAAAAGATATTTTAATTACTTGCAGAGATACGTATAATAAGCCAACAGCATCGTGAATGACCCCGTATGCAACTGTTACAAAATAATTCGAAATCAGCTGCTCTTAGCTTTTAAACAGCTAGGACCTTGCAAAAGAAATAAATAATATGGGATTAGATTAAATAGCTTCATTTCCTAGAAAATATGTTTGTCCAAAGACCTACGATGTTATGGACAAAGTCCAAGGATCCACGAAACGCGTTTGCCGTGAATTATTCCATTAATACCATGAGCAAGCTAAGCTATCTTAGCATTATTTTTTGGTTATTGTTTCTAGGCATTTTCTGATGTGTTCCAAGAGATTTGAAACTTACAATAGTACAGAATTTGAAGAAGTGTAATTTTGAAATATCCACAATGAAAAGAGGAATTCGCATGTCGAATGATTCGCTTTCACTTTATTCAGTTTCGATTTACGAAGGTGGTTCAAAAAATCCTTAGAAAAACCTAAGAGATTGTGCTCGTAGTATCGAAAACGGTTTGTTTCTAGTCAAGATCGTTAGTCACTAAACAGCTGCCAAAGCTCTCAGTTATATTCATCACACGGTTTCACTTTTATTGTCGATTTAAGCAAGAAGTTTTGTTTATGTAGAAAAATGGAAAAAAGTGAGTTTCGAGCGGTGACTAAATACTTATATTTAAAAGGTTTAACGCTGAAAGAGTTGAAAGCTGAGTTGGATAAGTTCATGGCACATCTACTCCTGTCTTAGCAACTGTTATAATTGGGTAACGTGGCCGTAAATCCACAAAGGGGGAACATCGTTTTGGGACGTCCAGTGGAAATGACTTTCCCCGAAATGATTGTCAAAATCCACGATATCGTTTTCAATGATCGACTAATCAAAGTGCGCGAAACAGTTGAGGGTTTGTGAAGGCGAACGGGTTCCGAAGAAGGGAAAGATGATCTTGGAATGAACCAAATCACTGTATCATTTTATGTTGCTAATTAATTAACCATAGCAGCAGAAGTATATAAAGGTAGATAATACTAAATTACATTCCATTAAGCCTTGTGGATTCACAATATTATGAAGAGCAACATTCCACATAAGCCATTCACTTGTGAATAAACAAAAACATTTACTTCTAAAATCGCTGTTGCTGAACATTCTGTATATTATTCTTGTTGGAGCCAATTGAGAATAGGAGCCGCTAGTTATAGTAGTTACGCTTTTCTTCTATGTTATTCTTTTGTTTAAGAAGATATTATATTTCATTTGTATGTCGTTGAAAATAAGTAAACTATGTGCACTAATCGTATCATATGATCCGGGCAGTACAAAATGCACAATTTTAACTAAAGTAACAAGATTAAATAATGTTAACTTGTCATTTATTGTTACGCATTTCACGATTAATAAAGAAACTTGTCAGCTATATTTCAAGCCTAGGGCAATGTAATATTCTATTTTCTATCCTCTCAAATAAACTTTACCTGATTATTGAGGACTCAACTCGCTTTGATGATAAATTATTTTTTTGTGAGGGCACGCCGCGCCGTATGTTTATGACATCCTTGGTGAGAATAGATGTGTTACATAGAATATCCTTAGAGCCTATAAATCATATCAGCATATAGATAAAATGGAATTTTTAGCCCTTTCTGCTCCTTGAAACTTATACAAAGTAAATAAACTTCAAATTTAACGAATTCCTGTTTTATATTTAGAAATACTCAAAGTAGTAAGAACACTTGGCCATAGGTCTTCACGGTCGCGACTTGCGTGTTTTTAGATAAGCATACATCACTTAATCATTAAATTTTATTATATAATAATTATTGTTTTAAAACAAGTATCAAATCCTCTTTAACTGAAAGACATATACAATGTTAGGAGGAATTCTTTAGAATGATGTTTAGTTTAGCCTCTACATGCAGGGATAAATAAAAATAATAGTATTGAGCCAACATATAGTGATTGGTTACGTATTTGTTTGTTTAATTAATATTAATATAGCTTCAGACAACGAACTTACTCTAAATTCTGGTCCAGCCGAATTTGAATTAATTAAAGCTTTGCTAATATAAAATATAAAAACCAGGTATGTTTTATACGTATATAAACACCACATTTAGTTAAATATAAGAGAAGAAATCAATCGAAAAGTGCACTGTACAGAAAACCAAAGAAAAAAAAAACTGCAAATAGAGATACGCTTACAAAAGCAATACATCAGGCAGATCGGTACATAATAACTAGTAACAAAAGATAGAAAATTGTAGTGCATTGTTTTATACGAGAGCAAAATTTGGAAATAGATGATTTTTCGAAACCTCTTAATAAAATTTAGTTTATGAAGTTCGAACGTGTTTCTAGAACACTCTTGCGGTAATTTAAGTTCAAATAAACAACAATTAATGAATTTAACGATTATTTGAAATTTGAAACGAGAAATTAACTCGGAACTGCGACATATAAACACTATGTTTAT